>OY998243.1:58861444-59238940 GCA_963922005.1 Cornus suecica
ACCCTATTTTAATATTAATTTTTATCATCAATCAAGAATTCACCATTAGTAACCCTAATAATGAATTAAATTAGTTAAAGGGGAGTTCAAATCGATACCAAGTTGGACCCCTATATATAAGAGAGGTATTAGGGTTTCTGAACTAATTTTTTTGTGTGATTCAATTCCATCTTTCTGAATTGAGTATGATTCATATGCTTCTTCTTCCTTTCCAACTTTTTTCCCGAATCATAATTTCGGGAAAAACTTTCCCATTGAGTATGATATGCAACGCTACCACAAGCAGGTCACTAAGAGCGGTGTATGTATTTGTTCATTTTCTATTGCAATACCCTCGATTCTTCTAATTTCTATTTGTATATACATATGTATATGTATATATATATGTATATATATATGTGTGTGTGTATTAATGTGTGTTTTTGGATATGTATATATACATAAGACTAATTTAATCCACCGTTGCAGGGGTTTGATGTTGATTTCTCCTTTAACTTTAAGACGCGCTTTATGTTCGCTCATATTTCGAATTTCCACGAGGACAAATAACTATTGGATATTGTCAATAGGGGCTCTGAATCAGCAATTGCTTACTACAATGGCAAACATGTATGTATACATTTTGTTTCACTCCCATCTTCCATATTAATACTATATTAGATCTGTGTTTTTACTTTTTTCCTTTTTTGTTTGATTACTACTTTGTTTTTTATTTTTGCTTCTAGGGTTTGGAGTACGAGTTTGTGAAAGTTCACAAGGTAATTGCAAGAATTATGGATTGCTATAAGGAATATTACATTACTTTTGTGGCCAAACAAGGTGATGATGGTCAGCCTCAATTCTTTCAAGCTCTGCTTAGAAAGTATGCTCTGCCTGAATTCTATCTAGGTAAGGTCATAAACTACAAGACTGAATATGAAGTTGAAGTCTACTTTTGTATTTCCAGCAAGTTTTTCCGGCCACCAGAATTTTAATGAAGAGTTTGACGTCAGCAGTGACGTCATCAGTCAGCGCCACGTCATCAGCACAATGTGAAATTATAAATTTGCCCCTCGTTGGTATTTTGTCCGTTTCGAGCTTATTTTAAGTTTGATTTCAACTTAATCAAAGGCATTCTTCGGGTTTTCGATCGTTTCGGAAGCAACGGTACACTCCGTTTTGCGTGATTCAGCTTCTAACTTATCAATTAAACCAGGTAGAGCTTAAAGTTGATCCGATTCAATGGAGGATTGGAGATTTGGAGCTATAATTATGTTGACAGCCTCTAATTATACCATTTGGAGACCCAGGATGGAGGATCTCCTGAATTGTATGGATTTGACGAACCCGTTAGAAAACAAAGGAGCAAAACACAAGAAGACACAAGAAGACTATTGGTCAGATTCGGCAATGGATATCACAATGTATTCCACCATGTTGCGTAGGAGACACATGTGTACGAGCTTTGGATGAAGCCCGAAGATATGTACTAGGCTAAGACCACTCGTAATAAAGCCTTCCTGATGAGGCGGTTAGTAAACATGAAGTTGAGGAGCGGAACTTCTGTAGCCGAGCACACCAGTGAGTTTTAGAACCTAGTGAACCAGCTTGCAACTATAGAGTTGAACCTGGGAGATGAGCACATGACCTATTACTGCTCAGTTCCCTACCAGACACATGGGAGACATTGGTGGTTTCCCTTGGCAATTTAGCATCAGGCAGCAAACTCACTATGGCGATAGTGAAAGATGCGATACTTAGCGAGGAAGCCCGAAGGAAAGAGTCCAATATGGATCAGACAAATGTATTCATTACAGAACGAAGATTCAGTAAAAGCAGAAGTAGAGGAAGATTTCAGACCAGCGGCAGATCTAGCGATGACAGACAAAGGGGTAAAATTGTCTGTTTTCATTGTGGCATCGCTGGACATATAAAAATGGATTGCCTCAAATTAAGAAGAGAGTAAGGTCACAGCAGCCACCAGCCACAGGAAGTTGGCTAGTCAATGGTCACAATTAATGGAGATGTTGCAATATGCACAGCAGATACATAAAAGTGCCATCAAGTAGGAAGCAATGAAATAGAGTGGGCGGTCGATACAGTAGCAATGTACCACGCTACTCCCCACAGTGAATTTTTCACTTCGTACAAAGCAGGAGACTTTGGTACAGTTAGGAAGGGTAACAGGAGTTTCGCGAATATCGTGGGAATCGGCGATGTTCGGATCAAGACCAGTACTGGTGGTATTATGCTATTGAAAGATGTTAGACATGTGCCCGACCTTCATCTCAATTTAATTTTCGGGACATTCTTAGATCGAGAAGGCTACGACAATTATTTCGGTAATGGCACCTGGAAGCTGAAAAAGGGAGCCATGGTTGTCACCCGAGGACAAACAAATGGCACATTGTACAAGATCCATGTGAAAGTAATTTCAGACAGTCTCAATTCAGTTGAAGATGAGACTTCATCAAGTCAGTGGCACAAAAGACTCGGACACATGGAGGAGAAATATCACAGTGTCAAGAGGTACTCCATTAAACCCTTATGACCAGCGTAGAGTCTCTTTTGTTCCAACAACCAGGACAGAGTTGTTGAGAGTTCACACTGATGTTTGCAGTCCCCTAGAAGTGGAATCGTCAGGCGGCAACAGAGATTTTCCCGCCATTCGCAAGTCACCATCAGTATCGCTGTAGTTTAAAGTGCTAGAGAAAGTATGGACTAGTAGAGATCCCTCTTATAATCACAATAGAGTGATTGGGTGCAAGACATTTGCACAAGTATCGGTTATGGAAATGAAGAATTCGGATACGGGATTCAGAATCAAAGAATGTCATCAGAAGGAAGGATGTTATGTTCAAGGAAAGCCACCACAAAGAAGACACTGCAAATACCACGAGATCCAGTGGTTTCAGTCCCAGTGTTTCAGACATCATCCCGGATCCTGCATCACTACGACTGACCCCGAGTAATAAAGACATGCAGGATTTAATTCCAGAAATAGGGGAGGAAGTATAACCAGACAGAGTTCTATGTAAGGGTGTTGAGCAGGGGGAGCCACAAACCCCTCCACCAAAAGCTACGAAACCAGATGTAGCACCTCCAGTTGAAGAGCCCCAGACAAGAAGATCTGAGCGAGGTCGACCGTTGATTCCGTTGAGGAGATATATGGAGTTCGAGTATATTTTGCTTATTGATGAGGGGGTGCCAGAAAGTTTTCAGGAAGCGAAAACTTATTCAGATAAAGACAAATGGATGTTCAAGCTAAAGACAGACGCCAACGGAAATCCTATAAGGCGATTGTGTTCCTCTTCAGAGAAAAAGATGGAAGAGATAGAAGCAGATCCCTATTTTTCAGCAGTTGGTAGTTAGATGAATGCAATGGTTTGTTCGAGACCGGATAGTGCTCACGCAGTAGATGTTGGGAGCAGATTGTTTTCAAATCCAGGAAAAGACCATTGGGCAGCTAGAGTTATGCGGAGACATAGTCAGGATGAACATTAAGTGAAGCGTAACAGAAGATGCTATCCTCCGATGGTATGGAGGGGGAGAATTGAAGGATCATACCACTTAAGAATACTCAAGAAAAAGCTTGAAGGATCACGAAGACTCGAGCCATCTTCCAGAAGATGCAAGGTAGCTTCACCATAGTCTGTGGAATTTTCATGAAGTTGTCACAAGGAAGAAGTTCAATCTTGACTAGTCAAAGTCGGTTGAGATTTTCTCCTAGTTTCTAGAGGAAGGTGCTAAAGCTTATAAATAGATATGTTTATAGATGTTGTATGTGTTCCAGAACCAAGAAAAGTTTTGAAGGATAGAACCAGTTAGAGTTCTATAGCTAGAACAAGATAGAGTTCTAGGGGTAAGGTTGAGAGAGTTGTGAGGTAGAGTTGAGTGATTTGTATTCCTCCTCCCGTTTTCATCAATAAGAGTTGATATTTCTCTCCCTAATATTGTGTGTGTGTTGTATGATTTGTGTTTGAGGTTTGGTTCGAAGTATAACAATTATTCCAAAGGGAACGTATTTTTTCGAGAAAGATTAAATTATTGTTGTAGTTAGTATATTGTTTTAAAAAAAGTTACTTAACTTTTTGTTGTACAATAATTAATGTAAATCAATTTAGAAAATAGGGTGAGATAGAATTTTTTTTTTGAAAACCTGGGTGAGACGGAATTTGACATGGGGTGTAAGAGCTGTCAATTCGTGTCAACAGGTCGACCCACGTGTCAACAGAATAATCTGATACTAGTTGACACGAAAATCAAACATTTTAAATATAACACAATCCAACACGAAAAATAAAAAATAAAAATAAAATTGAAATTGACACGATTCAGTAATAGTTTATTAATATATTTCAATCTATGATCAATTAGAGAACAGAAAAAATCAGCAAATAAATATAACAATAAATATTATCGTGTCAAACGTGTCATGTCAGAAATTGTCAGCTCTGGGTGTAAGCTCTATATTTTGCTTTTAGTTATCGGTTTCTATCTTTTATTTATTTATTTTTAAAATAAAACAAATTAATTAGAAATTCATGTAATTAAAGTTTTGTATGGTACATCATCTATATATATATGGATAATGCTTGGGTCCTCACCAGTGAGGACCAACTTGGTCATCACCCCTTATTTGGACCAATATAATTAAAACACGTGGCATATATTAATTAAAAAACATAAATGGGTATTACCCATTATTTATGGAATTCAACCCGGATTTGAATTATTCTTTTTTCTCTTATTCACTTAAAAAAAAAAATCTCATGGGCAGTTTAACGTCTACATATGCGTGTACAATTATTTGTATATATAAATTGATATATGTGTGTACACTTTTATTTATATATAGATTGATACATATATATATATGCTATGTATATTGCAATTGAATCCAAATGATGATAAAATCTTTTGTGTTATTTCTATAATATCATCAATTTGGTGCGGTGAGCGGCACTTTACACACGAGATTTCTAAATTTTTTCTCCAAATTTCTATACTTCAACCACTTTATTTTTATTTTTTCTTATTTGTGTTCATAATATTTTGTATCCAATTCATTTATATATCTTTGGATTTTACGAAATATGGAGAAATATCCATCACAATATCGAATAATATTCGTGGATTGTGACTTTTTTCTTATTTGTGTTTAAGGAAAGTGTACATGCATATATATATGATGTTAAACTGCCCATTAGATTTTTATTTTTTAAAGTGAATAAGAGAAAAAAGAAGAATTCAAATCCGGGTTGAATCCCATAAATAATGGATAATACCCATTTCTATGTTTTAATTAATATATGCCAAGTGTCTTAATTCTATTGGTTCAAATAAGGGGTGAGGACCAAGTTGGTCCTCACTGGTGAGGACCCAAACATTGTCCTATATATATTACATTGACTAATATTGTGGAAAATAAGTCGATGAGATGAGTGTTGTTCCAGAAATGGATAATTTGGGATAATTTGCGATTACCATTTATATACACGTAATTACTTTATGGAAGGTCAATGGATTTGCATTAATGGTAGATCTATATCTTTTCAGCTAGAGATAGATAACACCTATATGTAAATGTCATTAAATATACAATTAACAGAAAATGAAATATGATTAGTAGTGTATACAATTGCAAATTTTCGTCAGAAGTTCATTAAGAGTTCAATTGCGAAATGTAATATAAAAAATATCATAAAGGAAACGGATGGATGAATAATTATAAATATTTTTAGGTTAATACTTCATCCAATAATGAATTATTCACGGATCTAATTTGACCTAAATCGGTGTTCTAATTCTGTGTCATTATTCTATTATAAATCGTTTCAAAAAATGACCTAACAAATCGGTGTCATTATTCTATTATAAATCGTCTCAAAAAATGACCTAACAAATCGGTGCAAGTATCTTTGTTCTATTATAAATCGTTTCAAAAAAGAATTGATTGATGACTCGTGTGAAAACTTTCGTAAAAATAAGTTGAAAAACAATCTTCAAACCCTAGCATCATATCATTTTATGTGAGTGTGTGTGTTTCTTACCATTAAAAAAATAATAATAATAAAATAAAATATTTGAGTGAGATTGATTATAAAAATTGTTATGATACTTAACCAAAATGTAAACCATGGGTTTTACATTTTGGTAGTAAATCTTTTGAGATTGGATTTAGAATGGGATTAGGTAATTAATTGTTAGTGGGCAGAAAAAATTATTTTTTAAAAGATTAAATTGAAAAATAATGAATTAACAATCCAGGCTCGGTTTGTGCTAGGGCTGCAACTTGGGCCAGCCCAACCCGCCCCAACCTGAACCCGGCTGGGCCAGATCCGGGTTGGTTGGGTCGGGCCAGCCCTTGAGACATGCCCGGGTTCGGGTTGAGCCCGACCCATTCTTTCATGGGTTGGGTCGGGTCGAGTCGGATTGAGTCTTTTTTTTGGATAAATATCTATGGTCTTATATACCAAACAAAACATATAGATATACATTATACACAAAATAAAATCACCCCCAATTACATTTCCTCCTAGGCCCACTCCTAGTCTTCACAAAACAAAAACATATAGATATTTTATTTTTTTATTTCAGAGGGTAAAATAAAAAAAAGAAAGAAAAGGAAAATCCTAATCTTTATGCAAATTATTAGAAAACAACCAAATAGGTGAAAAAATGAAAAAGGAAAGAATCAAATAAGGAATATATGAATTTACAAATGTGCCCATCGACTACTCTATATAACTAGGGTTCTGAAGCTTTATTGTGTTTAGCCGCAGACACCAATCTCAGTGAAAACGAGAGCTTCTCCCAAGTTAGGTCTCAGATCGTATATAAGAGAGGTATTAGGGTTTTGAATAGGGTATGGCTTCTTCTTCCCTTCCGACTAGTTCTAATTTGCTGAAAAACTTGGACATCGAGCAGAGGAATCGCTACCGCGAGCAGATGAAACTTTACCACAAGCAGGTCGATGAGAGCGAAGTATGTATTTGTTCCTTTTCTATTGCAATACCCTCGATTCTTCTAATTTCTATTTGTATATATATATATATATGTATATATATGTGTATCAATGTGTGCTTTTGGATATTTATATATACATATGACTAATTTAATCCACCGTTGCAGGGGTTTGATGTCGATTACTTTCCCGACCTTGATTTTTGCGGTATGTTCACTCCTTCGAATTTCCACGAGGACAAAGATTTATTGGATCTTTACACCGATTGATCTAAAAGAGCAATTGCCTACTACAATGACAAACATGTATGTATACATTTTGTTTCACTCACATCTTCCATATTAATACTATGTGTTTTTACTTTTTTGTCTGATTACTACTTTTTTTTTTTTTTTTTTTTTTTTTGTGGTTCTAGGGTTTGGAGTACCAGTTTGTGAATGTTGAGAAGGTAATGTCTAGAAAGTGGAGGCCCGAAGTGGAATATAACATTACCTTTGTGGCAAAAAAAGGCGATGATGGTCACCCTAAATTCTTTCAAGCTATGATAGACATGGTGGTTGGTTTTGAACTCAAAGTCAAAGGTTGTAGACCAAAGCTCTGCTCTCAATCTTCATGGGTGAATTCAGAAGTAGACCAAAACCCCTAAATGAGTAATCAAGGTAAACTATTAATTTGTATACTGGATACCAATTTTGGGATTCTTCCACTTTGATTTGCTATAGTTTGGATTTATATATATATACAGCTTCTTAATTTGCTTGATTTGTGTGATTTCTCATCATAGGCGTGTAGATATATTGTTATTTGCTTGAATGATGTATATATATATATATATATGAGCTATTGAGGACCTTTTGCATTTGTAAAATCATTGAATCAATCTTGTGCTAATCCCAATCTAATGAACAAGTTACCAACAAAGAAAGTTTATGGCTAAAATGGTTAACAATAGCTATCATGATCCAGTTGTTCAGCTATGAGACAATTGTGTCTAACGCGAGCAAGATATAGACTGTTGCCCGCTGTACATGAATGAGTAGCACAGTGGGGCAATTATCATGATTGAGATAAACTCACAGCAGGCCAGTCTTTACTTGCAGTAAAGAATTAGTTTGATATAGAAAATTGTCATATTTACAAGTTACAATGAAATTAATATGTTGTTTTGAGGTTAGAGTATGTTTTGTTTTATGGAATCAATTTACTCCTAACCAGTGATATGTTTTCAAATTTTATTGGAAGTGTGTCTGTTACTAAACCCATTCTTGTGTTATGCTGTGTCCAACCAAGGATTTTGTATAGTATTCAGCTATACTTATGGCTTGGGGTCCCACATTTTTGTGGAAGACACATAGCCCATACTGCCACAACACCCCCAAGGAGTTGTCTGTGCTTCCTAGATGCGGTGTCATACTTTTACTAAAATGTGAATGGGGGCAGTTACATATTTGGCGGTAATCTTTATTTTTTCATTTGGCAAGTTGAGGTGGTTGTTTTGTAAAATTGATACAGCTAAGGTGGTTTAATAGCCAAAAATATTTGGCTTTGATTTTTTGCACTTCACCCTCTTATTCATTTTAATGTATACTTTTTATTTATGGGTGTTTCAGTAAGCATTACCTTACATGCTTCTTTTTTTTTTTTTTTTTTTTTTTTGTTGTTGTTTTGGCAGTAATTTAATGATGATCAATATATACTTAAGGAGTAGCATGATAGGATTTTGATACAATTTCATCATTAAAATAAATTTTGATCTTTGATAGATTGGACATGTAACAATAGCCAGCTTCTGACGCCATAATCTGATATATTATGTGCTAAGACTTATTTATTTATTTATTTTGCAGGTGGTTCAGTGAAGTACTGCTACTTCCAATCTGATGGATTAACTTTTGGATTTCAAAGTAGCAAAATATTGCTATGTACTAAGGACTGTTTGTGAAACTTGTTTAAATTGGAATGAAAATGAGGGCATTTCTATTGCAAAGCTCCTTAAATTCAGAATATATACATATATTTTTATATATATACAAGTCAAAAACTTTACAGAATTTACCCCATCTGTACAACTCACTTTTCAGTCTTTACTAGAAGGAGAATTCATGATTGTTACGGTTTATGAGAAAAAGAATCCTAAGATAGAAGAGAGAAACCTAGCTCATATATATATATATATATATAGATATAAGTATAAAAGCTGCAAGAATAAGTGGTATATCAGAAAATCTTCTCTTTCGTACTTGACCAAGATTCGTACTAGAGTTGCATTTATTTCTTTGTATGTGTTTCTTACTGATTCCAAATATAAGAAGTGTTTCTTACTTAATTCCAAATATAAGAAGTGTTGTTACTCCTGTGAACGTCTAACACAATTTTAGGGTTCGGGCGCCTCTGGTCCTTAATTCTCTTCATCTTAGAGGTAGCACTCTCTCTCCATATATACAGATCTGTATGTATATCTATATATGTACGTATATATATATTTGTTTGATATTATTCATCAAGTCTCATTTGCACGATGCTAACCCTGGGCTTCTCTGAATTTATATTGAAGAAGAAAGCCACCCCCCCCCCCCCCCCCCCCCCCCCCCAAAAAAAAAACTTCTTCTCTGTGCATTTATATATATATACTCAGGATTTCAATTTTTCAGGCATATACAGAAATACTCAGGATTTCAAAAGCTTAAAAAAGGTATATACAACTTAGATCCTTTTACAGAAATACTCAGGATTTCAAAAGCTCAAAAAAAGTATATGCAACTCAGATCCTTTTACAGAAATACTCAGGATTTCAAAAGCTCAAAAAAAGTATATGCAACTCAGATCCTTTTATTTACCTTAAAAAAAAAAAAAACTCAGATCCTTTTCCTTTTTTTATTTTTTCCTTTTTGTGGTAGAACTACGTAGATTCGGTGATTCTCGTTTATGGTGTGTTTAAATGATTCTTTTTTTTTTTCTTGTTTTGTGGTAGAACTAAGTAGATCCGGTGATTCTCGTTTATGGTGTGTTTAAATGATTTATTTTTTTATTTTTGTATTTTTATTTTTTCTTATTTTGTGGTAGAACTAAGTAGATCCGGTGATTCTCGTTTATGGTGTGTTTAAATGAACTTTTTTTTGTTTTTGTTTTTTATTTTTTCTTGTTTTGTGGCAGAACTAAGTAGATCCGGTGATTCTTATTTGTGGTGTGTTTAAATGATTTTTTTGTTTGTTTTTTATTTTCCAAATATTATTGTCATTATTATTATTCAAATGTAACACCCCGTGTTATTTTCCTTTTTCTTGAAATTATTTATGATTTAATTTTGGTTATGACGTCACTTGTTCATGATGTTCATGTTATCCTTGGTATTTCGCGTGTGATTTTTTCGCGTTTATGTTTAAAGTCGATTGGACGATTTTAAGATTTCTCCTTAACGACTTCGTGAACGACTTCGTGGACTTCTTATTACCGACTACGGATTTTGGTTCATGGGCTTGAATTGATTTAAAGATGGAAATTGATTTAGTGTTGGGATTGTATGGGGAATTTAATGGCTCATTCTCATTTATTTTTTTTGGTCACACGCTAATGTCACATGTGACAATTGAAATGAAAATGAGGTCATTCATTTGTTGGATGGGACTTGGATTCTAATTGGGTTATTGAGGGTGAGACCATGTATCACTAAACCCATTTACACGACTTGGCATATATCATTGTGACCCAAGTATTCAGCAATATTATAAATGAAATGGTAAAGGAGAAAGTGGGATTGGGTGTTGTGGCCGACAATGGGTTATGATCATGAAGTCGTTGGTTTTGGTCACATGTTGTGTATATATATATATATGTATTAAATATACATATAGTAAAGGGTTATTCTCACCGACACCCCCTCAAAGATACCTTAATCCTACAAGACCCCCTCTAACAGATGGCCGTTAGTTTTATTGACGTTTTATTGTGAAATTACTAATTTGCTCTTCGATATATATTTAAAAAAAGGATAAATTGCAGTAGCACCCCTAAGGTTTCACTTATTACATTAGAGTAATATATAAAGTATGAAATTACCCATATACCCAAAATATATATATATATATTGCGAAAATATATAAATATATATTACGAATATATATATATATATATATATATATATATATATATTTCTAATATATATATATATATATATTAGAAAAAATATATATAAAATTTGAAAGAAATATTTAAAATTCAAAAAAATTATATAAAATCTGAAAATGCAAAAAAAATATAAAATTTTGAAAAATTATATTAAAATCTGAAAATATATAAAAATTTAGGAAAAAAATATATAAAAAGGGGAAAAATATATAGATTCAAAAAAATATTTAAATTTCAATAAACATACCTAAATTATAAAGTTCAAAAATAATATATAAAATTTGAAAGAAGTATTTAAAATTCAAAAAAATTTGTATTAAATTTTCAAAATGTATATAAAATTCAAAAAAATATATTTTAAAATTTGAAAACTATTATAAATTCGAAAATAAATATAATATTAAAAATATATATAAATTTCGAAATTATTTTTTTTCAAAAAAACATATTAAATTTCGAAAATAAATATAAAAATCACAAAAAACATAAAAATTAAAAAATATATATTAAATTTTGAAAATAATTATAAAATTCAAAAAAAACATAAAAAATTATAAAATGAAAATAAATATAAAATCAAAATATATATATATTAAATTTCAAAAAAAAAAATACTAAATTCGAAAATAAATATAAAATTAAAAAAACATTTAATTTTTTTTTAATTCTCTCTCTCTTCTCTTCTCTCTCTCTTTCTCTCTCTCTCACACACACACACACCTCCCTGCACCAGACGCACACATATATATACATATATACACACACATATATATAGATCTATACATATATATATACACACACATATATATACGGGTATATATATATGTATATACGGGTATATAACTATATATATAGCAGCTATATATATATATATATACACGGGTATATGTAACAGCATATATATATATGTATATATGGGTATGCAATATATACAATCCCCATCTTCAATCTCTCTCCCAATTTCCCACTTCCAATCTCTCTATGTATATAAATTAGGGTTAGGGTTTTGAGATACCCAAATTGAAGAAGAAGAAGGATATGAAGGTCATTTTATATCATTTTGAGGGCAAAATAGACAATTCACACGGTGGTTAACGGCACAATTTAACGGCGTGGAGACGGAGGGGGTCTTTGTGGGACAAAATTCAATTTTGAAGGGGTCCGAGTGGGAATAGTGAATATCGAGGGGGTCTGTGTGGGATTATGGTATCTTTGAGGGGGTGTCAGTGGTATTTACCCTATAGTAAATATATCCCACGACTACCATTCTCAAAATCTGAGAATAAACACACACACGTGACACATATACATTCACATGTATTGGTATTGTCACGCCCCAAATTCCTAGGACTCCGAAACTCGAGCCTAAGAGCTAAAGGAGTGATTGCGGAAGTAAAAAGAAACGAGAACCAAAAGACATTCAGTCATCAAACACCCATAAAGGGTTGCAATGAATGCCCAAATACCATGTTATCACGCCCCTAAAGGGTGACGCAAACCAAACGACTACTAGAGTCAACAATAACAAAGAAGTACATGGAATAACAATAAGAATATACTACATGCCAACACGAATACTAAAAACACAAGAGTATCCTCAGATACCAACAGACACGCTCCTAAATCCCTAAGACTCCCGAACTCGGACATCCAAGGAATCCAAGATGTGATCCTTAATACGAATGACCAACTAAGACATCATTAACCAATAAAACACATGGGTTAATGATAGAAATGGTATAGTCCATACCCAAATGACTAATAAAACTAAGCAGCGGAATCTAACAAAAATCCGGCAGAGCTCCGTTTGTAAGTGGAACATCCGGACAACCAACCACAACACAATAACCTGCCCAAAGCAATTCAATAATCACAATGGCTTCCAAGCCCCACATTCATCAATCCTACTAGGGCCGAGGTAGTGGAAAGAAACCAAAACCCCTCCAAACCCTCTATAATCAACAGAGCCACAAATGCTCGAATAAGAATACAGTAAAACACCTAGTTGTGCAGAATAGATACAACAACATCCTGAAAGAATAAATACAGGAAAAATAAAGAAATACCTCAATAGGGATATGCCAACAGACTGGCTCCCAAAAGAAATACATGACAATCCCACCAAACATGAATAAGGAAACTATCCACAGAAAACTATCGTCCCAAACCTGTTGTGCTGCAACCGTAACCGCATCACCCAACGCAACTCCAAACCTGTAACAAGAAAACCAAGGAAAAACTGTCGTTGCACCGCATCCTGCCCATAGCCGTATATTTCCTGCAACCTGGCGTGGGAATACCAGGGGGCAAATGAAATACCCCTGTGAGCAAATAAGTTCAGTGGGAAAAGATACTCTAACTACCACATCCTCTGGCAGTTTAGGAAATGCTAAACTATCTGATAAGATAAATATAGCCCAACTAAACCCATCCACGCAAAACCCAAGGCACGCGCTCATAAGCTACCTTAAACGAGTATATATATATATATATGTATCGGGAATATATATATATATATATAAATATAAATACACAACAAGAGTCTATAAGGTACGACTAAGACTCATACTCCAAGAACCCATACCGGTAGTCTACACTACTCTCACCAACGTACGCTAGGTACACGACATCCAGGTCAAACCTAACAAATCATCAATTACTCACAACACAAATCAGAAGATCCAACAGAGGAGATCCCACTCACCTCTAACCTCCACAAGAATCAAATCCACAACTAGTACCAAGGAATACTCACAACTCACTCCCTGATAACACAGGAGGATAAGTATTCCCGTCCTTGCGTACTAACTCAATCATCCTCAATATATATATATATATATATGTACAATATATATATACATGACAAACCTCATCACATTCCTAAGGAAAGTCTACCTCTCAAGGCTAGATCATCTCAACCATATCTCTTCATCAATACCATAAATCACATCATCAATAAGATTAATCAATCACTAACACTCTCACTATGGATAAGGAAAACCACTCAATCAACTCACTAAGGGTACACGAACTCAACTCACAAGAACGACCACCTAAGGGTCACCAAAACAAAGCAAAGGAAAATAGTTTCAAATGCTAAGCCAACAGATAACCAAGACAACAATGTCAAGGTTAAGAACACCACAAGTGTTTAGTGAAACGCCCGAACAAAAGAAACCAATCCACTCGATATCCATGCCCCTAACACGTGTGACAACTCAAATCACCTAAGTGGTGACATCAAAAACCAAGTAGAAAGGAAATGGCAACACTATATGTGTGCCCTGAACAACACCAAGCCTCATACCCGAGACTTAAAGATGATAGGAAACAAAGGTGAAACAATGGAACACCTTTCAAAACTCTACAGGATGAGATATTGAGAAAGAAGTCTCGAAATCTCGGAATCCCAAGAAAATTAATAAAATAGTTTTTCTTTAAGAAACCACATAGTAAAAATGACCGTCTTGCCCCCGGTCTCCGTCAATTGCCATCACCGGCTTTTAGAGTTAAAAATCCTTTCAAAGAAGATCCTAAGATCAGTTTATAAAATATTAAAACTTTTCATTTCTACGGGGGTAGGCGAAAACGGGTTTTTCCTTTTAAATATAAAGAGTTTGTTTCAAAGTTTAGAAAACACCGTTTTCGAAATGACAGCCATATAAGAATGAACAACTCCACGGATTCCTATAATGCCCAAAAGGACAGTAAAGGAAGAACAACACGTTAGACAACCATCCGTTTCCAACTCCACCAAATCAAATGGCAACACATGGAAGAGGTTCGGCACCACTCCGTAACCAACGAATCTAGGAATGACATACAAGTCAACGACCACGTACTAGTGTACAAAACACAGTACAAGGAATGCTTAGGGGAATGAACTAAGCACAAGAACCGAGACTGTCAAGCTACGGTACCTCGAGTACTAAATAAAGTCACTCAACCGTAACCTCTTCTCACCAATCAAACTCTCAACTACAGTTGATAACTCATTCCTCAAAAGGTGGAAGACACTTAAAGGTCCATACTACAACTCACAACCTCATCACCCGCCTTCTCGAAGGCCCCAATTCATAACTGATACTAAAATCAATTTCGGATCTTAAATCTCTAACGAGGTCACTCAGCTAACCACAATCACCAAACTATTAACCACAATCACAAGACCATTAACCACATTCTTTAAGGCCTCAACTCAAAATCAAGCATACGGTCCACCACTAGCCTCAACTAGCCACATAGATCACTATGCCAATACAAATAACCTCCCCCAAAGGCACTAAAGTATACAACAACAAGTATAAAGATATACGCTTCATTTATACTTATTAATAATTACCACATTTAAAGTCTTGTTTCACATTATTCATTTTCAACTGAACATTTATAAAATATGAATTTAATTTACAATATTCATAAATAACTATTCATAAATAGCATGCTCCAACATCACATGTAATCTAGCACATATACATGTCAAACGAGATCACATAAATGGTATGCAGTGTAATGTGACTCGACACTCCCCGTGATACTCACACACAACACACCCTTCCCAAGGGTAACGGATACAAACTCTGTCCACTCATCATAGTGTAGAGTTACCACACCGACCCTTCCCAAGTGATTTTTCTCTCTATCACTTCAACAAGGAAGACGGTTATACGAGAGCCCAACTTGCAACTCCGTACGCCATGACTACCCTTGAGTCAAGAACATGAGCCTCTACCTGGACTCCTAACTCACATTTGCCGACTTTTTAGTTCCGTAGGCGTGATACCTCCTGGCCAGTTGTTGTGATGATCCGACACAAAGACACCCATACTTGAATACACAACTCATACATATCAACATCGTGATTTGACACTACACGACATTCTCAACAGGCACCCCGGGCCTCAACATAAATATGTAATACACCATATTTATGAAAATACCAACATGGTAAATATCAACATAAGTCTCAAATCTCTTTTCATGCTTTAAAATGCAATAAAACAATTAAATCATATGAAAATAATTTCATATACCATTCATGTTCTCCAAAAATATATTTTCTTTAATTCTTTAGAAAATATTTCAATTTCCCTTATCATTCATTTAAAGTAAATTATACAATTAATTCACGTATAATAAGAGGAACCTAGCATGGTGTCTAAGTCTCTCACATCCAACGTTTACAAATTTCTCTAGCCCATTTAATTCTCTAGAGAATTTCTAAGTCGTCTATTCCTATTCAATTCAATTAGGAATATATTTAATCTCGTATGGAATAATTTAATTAATTTTCTTAAAATTAATTTCTAAATCCTACGCCGATTCTACCCAAATATAGATATTTAAATTAGCAATTTAATATATCTATATTAAATTAAATAAGGGTTTACACCCCTAAACTAATTCAATAATGCGAAGTGAGAAATATAATTTCCCACCTGAGATTTCGCTTACAAAACAGCCGTTTCGGGCCCACCGTGAACAGTACCGGCGCCCAAATATGACGCCCGCCGACCAAAGTCGTCTGAAAAATATTTCACCTATATCGAAATGTCCGTCTCGACAACCTATACGATATATACGAAGCCTATTAGCAAGAGGTTAATTAATTGGGTTAAATCTAAAATACCTCAAACGAAAACTATAACCTATAAATGCGATTTCCGGACAAATCGTTCAACATAAAATCATGAAATTAATGTATGATGAATACTAGTATATACGATGCTACTCACCAAACATTGGCTCAAACCGATCACCGGAAGTCGACCGAAAAATTGGTCGAAGCCTGGCCAAAACCGGGACTGCCGCGCGGCTGCTGCTCCACCCCTGCCGCGTGAACCAGCCCTGCATCACCACCTCCTACGCCGCCGTCTAGCTCAATGGAAACCACCACAGCACCACCCAGTCGCCACCTCCACCACCGTGAACCGCCATCGCCTTGGCTTCGGCGACCACAACAACCGTCATTGTTTGCCCATGCGCAACCGAGCGCAGCTCCCCTTTCAGCCGACTATTTCTCTCTCTCACCGGCAACCATGGTGGTCGCCGCCCATGGAGAAGGAGACCGCAGCTCCGGCAACGTGAAGAGAAGAGATGGAAGCGTGTAGTCGTGCAGATGCCTGAAGGAGAAGGAGAAGATACGGTCTGTATATACATATACATATATATATGACCTAATTACAAAACTATCCCTTCATTTCTCCAAAATCACAAAATAACCCCACTACAATATATATAATTAAATATATATATATATATACAGTAAACCTCAATAATTATCGAGAACGCCCAAACATAATATCGTAATCCCGAATTAATAACGGGACGCCCAATTAAATACATCAGGGTAGAAACCCAAATGTCGAAACACTTAAACAAGCCCGACCAATTAAAATGTGTCGTCATCCAATCGAAACACTAATCATTAAACGTCGAATAAACTAACGTCGAAACGAGACCGTGTAATTGACAATAAGAATTCACGTAGTCGTCAAAGAGAAACCGTAAAGTCATCCAGTCGACTTTAAAACTAAACGCGAAAAATTTACAGGTATCAAATACCAAGAATAAATAATACGTCACAAACAAGTGACGTCATTACCGAAATTAAATTAAATATAATTTCAGGAAAAAGGAAAATAACACGGGGTGTTACAGGTATATTCTCGTAGAAAGAGAGGGGCGACCTACCAGGCTTTTTCCCCTTCTCCTTGGCGTCACTGTTACTTGTTTCTTCTCCTTCTGCTGGCCGACGGGTTGAGGGAAGAGTCGCATGTAGAGGCGCGACTGGTTGTTGGTAGTTCGCCGCAGCAGCAGCGACGGCTGGAGCAGGGTCGGCACGGCGACTTGCAAGAGCGGCGACGACTCAGGCACGACGGCATGGGTCGAATTGCAGGGGCAACACCAGTGGTGGTGCGCAGGTTCGAACTGACGAAGCAGTCACGCCCGACAGGGACGAGGTCGACCAAAGTTCATCCAATTGTTCCAGCGACTTCCCGACCTTGGTTTAGGCTGATTTTCGTAGGTAGCTCCGTATCGATGCTAGGTACGTCATACTTAAATTTCGTATTTTTCCGTTAAGCGGTTTGTCCAGAAATTGCGTTTATATGTTAGAATTTTTGTTTGGGTTATTTTAGATTTATCCAAATTGATTAACCTATTGCAAATGGGCTTCGTATATATCGTATAGGTTGTTGAGACGGACGTTTTGGTATATTCGAAATATTTTTCGGACGACTTTGGTTGACGGGCTCCATATACGGGCGTCGGTACTGTTCACGGTGGGTTGTTTCGGGCTGTTCTATATGTGTAAATTAAGGTGGGAAATTTTATTCTCACTTCCGTATCGTTGACGTGGTTTAGGTGTGCAAACCCTTAATTATTTTAACTTAGATATATTAAATTGTGAATTTAAATATCTATATTTGGGTTAGAATTGAGGCAAGACCTAGAAATTAATTTGATAAATTAATTAAATTATTTTCCTGCAAAATTAAATAAATTCCTATTTGAATTGAAAAAGAATAGGTGGCGTAGTTTCCTTTTTAATGTGTTAGGGAATATGTGAGCGGGAGGGATGTGAAAACTTAAATGTTATGCTAGGTTTCCCTGATGATACGTGGACTATTTGCTTTAAGTGAATTAAAAGCATGTTTAATGAATGAACTTGTATACTTGTGAATTGAAGTATGAATTGATGAATTGCAAGCATGATTATGTGATATAATTGTTTGTCGTGATTTACTGTTTTATTGATTTAAAAGCATGTGAAAGAGATTATGGGATTCATGTGGTAGCATGTGGATATGTTTATAAATATGATGCATTACATATTTATGTTGAGGCATGATTGTCATTGAGGCCCTGGATACATATTGACTTGATATATATGGGGTGTTTAATCATGTATGGATGTCTTTGTGTCGAACTGTCGCAACAATTGGCCAGGTATAGGTGTCTCCCACCTCCGGACTAGTAATCTGGGAATTTGGGATATAGGGTTGGTTGCTGCCCCATCGTGGTGGTATGCACCGCTCTCGAAGTCGCGGGTCGTCTCGTGCATTCGTGTTTACGAATCTTTTGGCACGGGTCGTCTCGTACAAACCGCCTTCCTTGTTGAAAGTGGAGTGCTCGTAATTACTTGGGAATAATCGGTGCGGTACTCTTTACTCATAGTATGAGTGAGTGCGTGTTCGTTAACCTGTTTTGGGCAAAGAGTGTTTCATGGGGTTTCTGCCATGACGTTTATGAGTCACATTATATTTGCATGGCATTTACGTGATTTCATTTGACATGTATACGTGATATTATTACATGCGATGTTGGAGCAGGTTATTATGTGTTATTATTGCCTGTTGGATTTTGGAGCATGTTAAGTATGAATATTGCAAATAAATTCATGTCTTTATAAAATGCTCAATTGATAGTGATTAATGTGAAGGAATATAATTACATGCGGTAATTAATAAAGTATAAATATATATATATTTTTATAATCGTGATTATATACTTATGTGCCCTTAGGGGAGGTTAAATATAAGTGATGGACTGCATAGTTGAGTTTAAGTTGATGCCTTAGACAAGGCGGAGTTAACAGTTTTGTGATTGTTGTGTGACCTCTTTGGAGATTTGAGGTTAGAGATTGATTCTAGTATCAATTGAGGTTATAATGAATTGGAAGAGGTAGGTGATTGTTGACTTATATGTCATTCCTTGAGCCGTCGGTTACAGCGTGGTGTCGAACCTCTTCCTCGTAGTGTCATTGATTTTGTGGAGTTAGAAACGGATGGTTGTGGTCCGTGAGTCCAACATATTGTTCTTCCTTCATTGTCCTTTCGGGACATTATAGGAATCCTTGGAGTTCTAGTCACTCTTATCCGGCTGTCTGTCGGAAACGAAGTTTTTCAAGTTTTGAAAACAAACTCATTGTATTTAAAAGGAAAAACCCATTTTCGCCTACCCCCGTAGCCAGGATAGGCGAACAACGGAAACCGGGGGCAAGACGGTCATTTTTACTGTGTGGTTTAAGGAAAACTATTTGATTACTTTTCTCGAGATTCTGAGATTTCGAGACTCCTTTTTCAAGATCTCGTCCTGTAGAGTTTTGAAAGGTGGTTTCTTGTTTCACCTTTGATTCTAAGTCTCGGGCATAAGGCTTGGTGTTGTTCAGTGCACACATATAGTGTTGTCTTTCACTTCTTCTTGGTTATTGACGTCACCACCTAGGTGATTTGAGTTGTTACACGTGTTAGGGGCATGGATGCCGAGTGGATTGGTTCCTTTGGTCCGGGTGTTCTCCCTAAACACTTGTGTTGTTTTAACCTTGACGTTGTTGTCTCGGTTATCCGTTGGTTTAGCATTGGGACTTATTTTCCCTTGATTTGGTTCCTTGACTCTTATGTGGTCGTCATGAGAGTAGTGTTCAGGTACTCTTCGGGATTCGACCGTTTGGGGTTCCTTATCCATAGAGAAAGTGTTGGTGATTTATTGACCTTGTTGGAGGTAGTATTTTGATATTTTCATATAGTGATATGATGAGGTGATTCCATCCTTGAGGTATAGATTTGTTTTAGGAATGAGATGATGTTTCTTATATATATATATATATATATATATATAGATGACAATTGTGTTAGTACGGAAGGACGTGAGTGTTTTTCCTCCTGTGTTCTCGGGGAGTGAGTTATGAGTATTCCTTGGTACTAGTTGTAGATATTATAGGTGAGTATGATTCCCTCTGTTTGGATTTCTTGGTTAGCGTGTGAGCGCTTGATGATTTGTTAGATTGGACCTAGGTGTCGTGTACCTAGTGTACGTTGGTGAGAGTAGTGTAGACCACCGGTGTTGGTACTTGGGGTACGAGTCTTAGTTGTATCATATAGACTCTTGTTGTGTACTTATATATAGATATATATATATATATATCCCCGATATATACTCGTTTATGGTAGCATATGAGCACGTACCTTGGGTTTTCATGGCTGGGTTATGTTGTGGGCTATGTATCTCACTGGGTGGTTTAGCATTACCTAAACTATTAGAGGATGTGGTAGTTATAATATCTTTTCCCACTGAGCTTATTTGCTCACAGGGGAATTTCATTTGCCCCCTGGTATTCCACGCCAGGTTGCAGGAAATATGACTATGGGCAGGATGCAGTGCAACGGTAGTTGTACATGAAGGTTTTCCCGGCCCATACAAAAGTGGATCCCGACCAGACCGATTCCGGAAAGCCCGAGATAATGATCCTGGATGATGGCCCAGATCCTGTACCCACATCATAACCCGACCAAGACGTCAGCCTTGAGGTTCGTCTCGAGACTCCATCATGTAACCCGACCCGAAGAACATACTTGAAACAATTCGAAGATTCTAGAATAAACTTGTAGCTCAAGATAGTGTCATAAAATATGGATAAAATAGCTGACGTGTAAAGTATGGAGAAAAATCTAAAATAGGAAATGTTGCCCTAATGGGCCCAAAGCCCATAGGGAACATGTATATAATCCAATACAGAATAATGATAAAGCATCTTTTTTGTGTTGTGCAAATTTTGTATCTACAAAATGGCGCCGTCTGTGGGAAACTAGGTCATTTCCGCCGACCATCTTCCCACCTCAAAAGCTGAGCGAAACCCAGATATAACCACCAAACCTTCAGCATCATCCTCTCCGTCCAGATATAGCCATGCCTGTGACCAGATCCCATTCAGAGGCGCTGATCCCCGGCGACCGACAACTGAGCGCTCCACCGACGAATGAGCATCTCTTACGGCAGCTCGAAGAAGCCAAAAAACTTAGCCAGGCCGCCGAGGCAAGGAGCCTGGCGGCGGAGAGAAGAAGCGATGAGTTATTGGCAAGGATGAATCAGGCGGCTATCCCACCAGCAGTTCCGGATCAATCACAGATCCAGGAGCAAGCCGAACCACTGGAGGAACACGAAGAGACCTCTCACCGGCCAGGCAAGGACCCGACCGCAGGTGACGTTCCCGTCACCGATGAACCTCTGACATCACAGAAGCTTCAGGAGATGATGGCGGAGTTTCAAAAGAAAGTCATGAGGGATCTGAGGGCCCGATCTACCGATGATCAGGCCCTCCAAGCCTCTGTCGACTCGGTTCAATCACCATTCACTCTTGAAATCACCAGGGAACCGTTCCCCAAGAAGTTCATCATGCCCAGATTCACTCCCTACGACGGAACAAAGGATCACGAGGAGCATATTTACCAGATCCACCAAAAAATGACCATGTATGCTGACAACGAAGCCCTGTTATGCAAAGTCTTCCCGACAAGTCTCATCGACGCGCCACTCCTCTGGTTCAGAAAACAGCCGCCAAGATCTATTGGCAGCTGGCAGCAACTGTCCGACCTCTTCGTGGCCCAGTATTTCGAGAACAAGAGGTAAAAGAAGACCATCTCGAGCCTCTTCACCATGACATAAGAAAAGGGCGAGTCTCTCAAGAGCTTCCTGTCTAGATTCAACTTTGAGTCATCCTCCATCGACAACTACGACCAACACTCAGTTGTCGAGGCCTTCAGAATGGCATTAATCCCGGGGACCAAGTTCCATCAATCACTTGTGAAGCGACCCCCCTCGGGAATTGGGGAACTCAATTCAAGGGCTCAGGGCCACTTGAGGATCGAAGAGGAGGAAACAACCCGACAGAAAAGAGCGGCGTTGATCAATGTGGAAGTCAGGTCGAGGGATAAGACCTTCGTAGTGGTGAACGTGAAGCCCTCTTACAATCTGCTTATGGGAAGAGGATGGATTCACAGGATGCAAGGTGTTCCCTCGACCCTCCATCAAATGATGAGGTGCGTCGGGCCAAATGGTTTCGACATAATTGATATCAGAGGAGATCAAGTAGCCGCCAAACAATGTTACGCCATCACTGTCAAAGAAATGAAAGGTAATCCCGATCGGAAGAGGTCCCGAGAAGAGGTTCATGACGTCGACCCGCAACCCAAATATCAATTACAGGACGAGGAGTCGGGTTCCTCGATCATCGTAGAACCTCTGCAGCCAGTTTCTGTGTTGCCAAATCAACCCGACAAGGTTACCTACGCAGGTACAAAACTCACCACTTGTGAATTGAATGAACTGACAACGTTCTTACATGATAATCATGACGTCTTCGCATGGGAGCATACCGATATGCCCGGCATCGACCCCTCTATAGCCCGACATACATTACATGTCAATCCAAATATCCGAACTGTTCGACAGAAACAGAGGCGAATGGGGAGCCAAAGGAACCAGATCATAGCAGACGAAGTGTCAAAATTGCTTGAAGTCGGGTTCATTAGGGAAGTTCAGTATCCCGAATGGTTAGCCAATGTGGTGGTTGTGAAGAAAAAGAACGGGAAATGGCGAGTCTGCGTCGACTTCACCGACCTAAACAAAGCTTGCCCGAAAGACAGTTTCCCCCTGCCCAAAATAGACCAAATGGTCGATGTTACCGCAGGCTAAGAGAGACTGACCTTCCTGGATGCTTACTCGGGATACAACCAAATACCAATGGACCCGATAGATGAGGAAAAGACCTCCTTCATTACCGAGACAGGTACATATTGTTTTAAAGTTATGCCTTTCGGACTAAAGAATGCAGGAGCTACATTTCAAAGGCTAGTGAACAAGATATTTAAAGGAATGATGGGCACAGTGGTAGAGGCTTATATTGATGATACAGTTGTGAAGAGCAGAACTAAAACTGACCATTTGGGACATCTCCGGAAAGTATTTGATGCCTTGAGGAAACACGGGATGAAGCTCAACCCAGCCAAGTGCTCCTTCGGGGTATCCTCAGGGCAATTCTTGGGCCACACAGTCGACCGATCGGGAATACAGGCCAGTCTAAAACTGACCATTTGGGACATCTCCGGAAAGTATTTGATGCCTTGAGGAAACACGGGATGAAGCTCAACCCAGCCAAGTGCTCATTCGGGGTATCCTCAGGGCAATTTTTGGGCCACATAGTCGACCGATCGGGAATACAGGCCAGTCCGACACAAGTAAAGGCTCTGCTCGAGACGAAAGAACCAACCACATATAAAGAAGTCCAAATCCTGACCGGAAGGGTTGTGGCCCTAAGCAGGTTCATCGCAAGGCTGATCGACCGATGCCGACCTATCTTCCAGGCTATCAGAGCCAGGAAGGGAGAAGTGTGGGGACCCGAGCAGACTAAAGCCCTATCCCGATTAAAAGAATACATGCTCAAGCCACCCATTCTTGCGACACCCGAACCCGATGATGTACTACTCTTGTACCTGGCAGTATCATCGGCATCAACTAGCGATATACTCATCAAAGAGGACAGGAACCTCCAAATGCCCATCCTCTATACCAGTAAAGCATTGGCTGATCCCGAGACATGGTATAACAAGCAAGAAAAGTTGGTTTTATCCCTGATCAATGCCAAACGACGTCTCAGACATTACTTTGAAGCTCACCAGATCATCGTCCCCACTTCCACTCATATTCGTGTACTTATGGCGAAGCCCGATCTCTCCGGAAAGATCTCCAAATGGTCCATTGAACTGGGGATTTATGATATAACCTACGTTCCCAGGATCTCGATCAAAGGGCAGGCTGTGGATGATTTCTTATTAGAAGGAGAGACCGAGGAAGCAGATCAACCCGTTGAGTTAGAAACGTGGAAATTATTCGTGGATGGCTCGGTAAGCGCCAATGGAACAGGCGTCGGGCTAGAAATCCATACTCCCGATGGGACTAAGTTACAAGCCTCGATGCAGTTACAATTCCCGGCCACTAACAATGAGGCAGAGTACGAGGCAATCATATCGGGTCTGAGATTGGCCAAGAGCCTGCAAATACAATCCCTATCCGTATACAGTGACTCCCAGCTAATAATCAGACAAATAACCGGCGAGTACGAAACCAGAGATCCCAAAATGGAATCTTACAGAGAACTGGTGCTTGAGGAGACCGAAGGTTTTCAAAAGTTAATGTTCAGCCAAATACCTCGGGAGGAGAACACCTCGGCCGCCCACTTAGCTAATTAGGCGTCTGCTGCTGGTGAAGATATGACCAGAGTAGTACTGACCGACTTCATCGCTACATCGAGTATTCGGGGGCCCGACGATCTGATATGCCTGGTACCCCGAGAGCCTAGCTGGATGGATCCCATAATCGATTACCTCAATGCCGGGACGCTTCCAACTGAAAAGGCCGAGGCCAAGAAAATCAGAATGAAGTCAGCCCGATACTCGATCATCCAGGGACAGCTCTATAGAAGATCTTTCTCGGGTCCGTATTTGAGATGCGTCACCCCCTCAGAGGAAGACACAGTAATGCAAGAGATACACGCTGGCTCTTGTGGAAATCACTCGGGTGCCCGATCTCTCGCCCATAAAATCCTATCCCAAGGTTACTTTTGACCCTATCTGTCCCGGGATACAGAGGAATATGTACGTAAATGCAAAGCCTGTCAGATGCACGGTGATGCTATACTCCAACCAACGGAGTTCTTGAACCCGACGATCGTTCCGCATCCTTTTGCCCGATGGGGAATGGATATAGTCGGACCTCTCCCAAAAGCCACTGGCTCGAAGACCCACGTGCTCCTTGCCACCGACTATTTCACCAAATGGGTTGAGGTCGAGGCCTACCCCTCTATAAAGGGCAGCCACGTGGTGAAGTTCATATGGAGTCACATCATCTGCTGGTTCGGGGTGCCAAGGACCATCATTATGGACAATGGCACAAATTTAGACTGTGAACCGGTCAGGTCATTTCTGACCGAGCATGGGATTAACCAGAATACCCCTTTGGTAGGGTACCCTCAAGCCAATGGGCAAGCAGAAAGGACCAACCGTTCAATCTTCAGCACCCTGGCAAAGAAACCCGAGAAGGCAAAAGGGGCATGGTTGGACAAATTACCAGAGGTATTATGGTCATATAGAACCACGCCCCGACAACCAACCGGTGAAACACCCTTTGCTATGGCCTATGGGGCGGAAGCCATAATCCCGACGGAGTATGTCGTCCCGACATTGAGGTCGCTGACCTGGGACGAAAGATCAAATAATCAACGCTTATCTTACGAGCTCGACCTGGTGGAAGAAAGGAGAGATATTGCCGGGATAAGACTGGCGGCTTACCAACAACGGGTCAGGAGTCATTTCAACAAGAAAGTAAAAAGAAGGGGATTCCAAGTCGGGGACATGGTCCTTAGGCGAAAAATTTGACACGTGGGCAAGCTCCAAGAGCCATAGGAAGGGCCCTACACCGTCACCGAGGTAATAGGTTGAGGGGCCTACAGGCTGCTCAGGAACTCAGACAACAGGAGGGAACCGAACACACAGAATGCATCCCGACTAAAGAGGTATTACCCATAGAAATATTTTGTTTCGACCGTTGTAAAGAAAGGTCACTATAGCCCAAAGGATTGCAATGAAGACTCCATTTTTCCCGAGGGTCGAAATTATCTCCATGATTACCTTCAAAAAACCTAACTATTGAATCTTCTCCATGGGCCCAAAGCGCCCGAGAGATCTTCGCAGACCCACCAGAGGTCGGGTTTTACAAATTACCAATTTCAAAACCTAAGTGTTGAATCTTCTCCATGGGCCCAAAGCGCCCGAGAGATCTTCACAGACCCACCAGAGGTCGGGTTTTACAAATTACCAATTTCAAAACCTAAGTGTTGAATCTTCTCCATGGGCCCAAAGCGCCCGAGAGATCTTCATAGACCCACCAGAGGTCGGGTTTTACAAATTATCAATTTCAAAACCTAAGTGTTGAATCTTCTCCATGGGCCCAAAGCGCCCGAGAGATCTTCACAGACCCACTAGAGGTCGGGTTTTACAAATTATCAATTTCAAAACCTAAGTGTCGAATCCTCTCCATGGGCCCAAAGCGCCCGAGAGATCTTCACAGACCCACCAGAGGTCGGGTTTTACAAATTATCAATTTCAAAACCTAAGTGTTGAATCTTCTCCATGGGCCCAAAGCGCCCGAGAGATCTTCACAGACCCACTAGAGGTCGGGTTTTACAAATTATCAATTTCAAAACCTAAGTGTCGAATCCTCTCCATGGGCCTAAAGCGCCCGAGAGATCTTCACAGACCCACCAGAGGTCGGGTTTTACAAATTATCAATTTCAAAACCTAAGTATTGAATCTTCTCCATGGGCCCAAAGCGCCCGAGAGATCTTCACAGACCCACCAGAGGTCGGGTTTTACAAATTATCAATTTCAAAACCTAAGTGTTGAATCCTCTCCATGGGCCCGAAGCGCCCGAGGTATCACCACAGGCATGATGTTTGTCGTTCTTTAAAAAATAAAAAATAAAATAAAAAAAACCAACTATTATTGTGTGCAAACCCATTTATATTAAAAGGGCCCCAGTGGCCAAGGCTAATACAATGGTTACAAGCGTAAGGTAAAAGAAAACAAGGGAAGAGGCCAAAGCTAGAAAAAGGAACCCTATTCCGCCACATGAGGATCCCCATTACCACCTGAGGCATTGGTCTCGAGAGGCTGTTTTTCTATATTTCCAGGCCGAGAAGGCGGAGTGGGCAGGTCATCCTGAAGGAACTCTCCAAAGGCCAGGTCATCGGGTTCAGCCTCAGGATCATCATACGGAGGCCCAACTCCGATGCTGAGGTCCAGATCCTCAATAGTTGGGATTTTTCTTTCCTCTTCAGGCTTTTGAAGTTCCTCTATGCACTCCCTCCAGCCCTGCTCGTAGCGGTACTTGCATGTCAGCTCAAAACGGGAGATCATCTGTTTACCACCCTTGTGGCACATCTCTACCCGAGACCTTTCCACGCCCAGAGCATTCTCGATCTCGACCTTCTCCTCAAGCAATTGCAACCCTGAAGCCTTTAACTTCTCGACTTCTTTGGTTAGGGCCTGCACTTGGACGGTTAAGGCCTCTCGAGCCTAGGCTTCCCGATTGGTCATCTGCTAAACTTCCCGAGCCTTTCCCTCGAGCTCCAAGATAGTCCCCTTGGCAGATGCGAGTCCTTCTTCAGCTGTGATAGCCCTGTATGTTAGGGACTGTATCTTATCATTAGCCTTCCTGACCTGCTCCAAGGTCTTGGCACACCCAGCCTTGTGGACTTGAACGTCCCGATTCAGGGCATTAATGACTCGGGCATCATCTTCAAGCTTGCAGTTGTACGCCTGAGTAGCGTGAAGCATCTGAAAAGAAAAGAATGTTATCACAAAGGAATGTTAGCGCAAAGAAAAGGGGCGAAATAAAAACGAAGTACAAAATGAATAAGCAAGTCATTACCCTCATCGCAAGCTCGGGCCCGTTTAAGGCTAGGCTCATCCTGTCATACCGACCCATAGCCAGCCTATCGGCCGGGGTCCATACCCCAAGGGCCATCTCCCGCAAAGCTTCTGAGTTCCCGATCGTCTGGTCCCCGACAGACAGATATGGATGACCCCTCATAGTATCCAGCTTGAACCGGGGACTGTGGGGAACCTCTCTCCCGCTCTCAGCAGCTTTCTCTATCTCTCTGTTATCTTGTTTCCTGATATTTTTGGAGATAGCAGTGCGGAGCTTGGAATGTCGGGATTGACCCTGATCCTCGTCATCTAAGCCTAAGTCCCGGGTATTCGACACTGAGACAGGAACACCCAGTGCTGCGTTTCGGCTAGAGCTGGGCCTAACTGAAAGGTCAGCCCGGGACGGGATCTGGTCCAAACCTACCAAGCTCGGGACCAGAGCCTGCTCACACTCCCGACCTCGGATGTGCCCGTCTGAGGTTCATAAGAAGGCGGGGGTGGGGGTATGACCGGAGGGTGCTCCGCCGGAGGAGGAGGAGGAGGGGGCCTACAAGCAGGGCCTCCAATCACTCTTGCTGGCTGACTGTTGGCAGGATTCTCTGGAACCGGAGGGACGTCAACCCCACAAACAAAGGACGTAGAGCCAGTGTTGGTCTTTCTGGACCTCTTGATCGATAGTTTAGGCATGACGACCGTTTTCCTCTTCTGCTGGCCCCCAGACATCTTTCTCTTAAGTTTTTTCGCTCCCGATTTAGTCGATGTAGACCCCGAGGCTATCGCCGGCGCAGATTCTCCCGATGCAAGCCCCTGCAATACAGATCCGGTCAGGCAATTCTGGCTATCCCTCAAATCCTGACTCCATACTCTGGCTCGCAACATTTCAAATCGGGATCTTATATACCCGACCTCCCTTTTTTCCTGAGGAGCTTGCAGGAAACTCATAACTAGCATACCCAACTTATCGTTGCACAGTTCGCAGTGGTAAGAGGGTTGGGTATGAAAACTCTTAAATTCGGGAAGTCGGGTCGGCTGAAAAACATGGTTGACAGGTATGTTCATAGTGTCGGGATGTCTCCACTGACCACCCACTACTATCATCCTTTCTTTTCATCCTTTGTTGGATGTCGGGACGTTGTCGCACAACTTCCTCTTGACATATGAGGTTAGGTTGTACCGACCCCTATTATCCTTCTGCTCTTGAAGTTTATACGAAAACAGAAGCTCGGCCAAACCTAAGTCTAGGTTCAACTCCTTATTGATCAATAAAATCATGGCCAGGATCCTATAAAAGTTAGGACCGACTTGAAGGGGGGCCAAACCCAAAGTCGCTAGTGCCAGGAGGAAGAAGGGATGAATGGGAAACTTTAGTATGGCAAGGTGGAACGACGAAAGTAATATCTCTTCGTCCTTTAACCCCTGACCGATCATAAAGTCTGCATCCCGAGGGTAATGCCTAACCGTAACCCCTTCAGGAATCCCGAGGCTCTTAAGTTGAACATCTATCCTGTATTTGGCTGGGAGAGGATCAGTACAGAAATTCTCCTCTTCCTCAACATCCTGATCCTGATTAGCCCCGAGATCACCCTCTACGACTCGTCCCCCTGCGTTCTGGGTAACCTCTGGAGGACTAGATCTAACTACTCGGGTAATCTCAACGGACGGGGTGCTAACTGAGATCTCGGGATCAGTAACGGTCAGATCGGTGTCTGTCAGTTGTAAGTCACTAACCGACCTAGTGTCGTCACTCCCAGACATATTTGACGAAAGGTAGAAGAGTGAGAAGAATGACTTACAAAAAGGTAAAGAAGGTTCAAGCAGTTTCCCCTTTGTGTTGTTCTCCGATGAGTAATTTGCAGAATCCGGCAACTTTACCAACGGGCAGAGAAGGGTGCTTCCGGTTAAAACTTTGCAGCAGGACTCAAATCTCCCCACACAATAGAATAATCGACCAGGGTCACTGGAATTTTCCGAAATCAGTGAAATGAACAGTAGATTATGTAGATTTGGGAGTGGATTTGAGGTTACACGCAGGGTTGGAGAATACGACAGAGAGAGGATGCTGAAAGGAAGAACGATTTGAATTTTTTTGAAAATATTGCAAGTATGGCGTGTGAGAAGGATATGCAGGTTATATAGACTTGACGTTTCATCTACCCGGGTCAGGGTACCGGACCGACATGACCCGACCCATTTCATAAGTATCAATGCCATCTCAGCCGCAGATTCAAAATTGTAGTGATTGCGACGGCTACGGCATTCAATGCGCCCCCGCATCATCCGGCACGCGTCCCGTAGCCACTTCGAGGGCTTTTGATGGGCCTTAAGATTCTTTCACCTAATGGGCCTGATAAAAAGGCCCATAAGCTAAAAGAGGGCCTGTGTACATGAAGGTTTTCCCGGCCCATACAAAAGTGGATCCCGACCAGAGCGATTCCGGAAAGCCCGAGATAATGATCCTGGATGATGGCCCAGATCCTGTACCCACATCATAACCCGACCAAGATGTCAGCCTTAAGGTCCGTCTCGAGACTCCATCCTGTAACCCGACCCGAAGAACATACTTGAAATAATTCGAAGATTCTAGAATAAACTTGTAGCTCAAGATAGTGTCATAAAATATGGATAAAATAGCTGACGTGTAAAGTATGGAGAAAAATCTAAAATAGGAAATGTTGCCCTAATGGGCCAAAAGCCCATAGGGAAAATGTATATAATCCAATATAGAGTAATGAGAAAGCATCTTTTTGTGTTGTGCAAATTTTGTATCTACAGTAGTCTTCTTTGGTTTTCTTGTTACAGGTTTTAGAGTTGGGTTGGGTGATGCAGTTACGGTTGCAGCACGACTGGTTTGGGAGACGATAGTTATCTGCTGTCAGTTTCTTTACCCATTTTGTATGGGATTGTTATATATTTCTCTTAGGAGTTAGTCTGTTGGCATATCCTTATTGGTGTATCTTTATTATTGTATTTATTATTTTAGGAGGTTATTGTATCTATTTGGCACTGCCATGTGCATTTCTGTATTCTTATTCGAGCATTTGTAGCTCTGTTGATTATAGAGGGTTGTGTAAGGGTTTTGGTTTCTTTCCACTACCTCGGCCCTAGTAGGATTGATGAATGTGGGGCTTGGAGGCCATTGTTATTATCGAACTGTTATTGGCAGGTTATGTTGTTGTGGTTGGGTGTCCGGATGTTCCATTTACAAACGGAACTCTACCGGATTTTCGTTAGATTCCGCTGCTTTGTTATATTATTCATTTGGGTATGAAATATACCGTTTTATCATTATTCCATACGTTTTCATGGTTAATGATATCTTAGTTGGTTGCTCATTATAAGGATCACACCCTGGATCCCTTGGATGTCCTAGTTCGGGAATCTTAGGAATTTAGGGACGTGTTGGTATGGTATTAGAGCATTTTTACCCTTTTTTTTAGGTGTTTGATGACTAAAGGTCATTTGTTCTCGTTTCGTTTTACTTCCGCATTCACTCCCTTTGCTCTTAGGCTCGGGTTTCAGAGTCCTAGGAATTCGGGGCGTGACAAAAAAGTATTAGTTGAAGCAACAACTTTTTTTTAGTATAAGTATTTAACAAAATTAAAATGGAAAATAAATTTTTTAATAATCTCAGACATTCTTAATTTCATAGCTCATTTTTCAATTTTTTTTGTTTTCGAAATCAGTTTTGTAATTATTCCTACCAAGTGAATTTTCAAACTCAAAAATTCAAAATCAATTTTTGTTCTTGTTCTCTCAAAACAGTTTTTGAGAATAATTTATGGAACACATTCCAAGTAAGGCCATGTAAAAGTGGTTTGGAGATTTATTTTTTTTATATAAATAAATAATTTTATAACACAAGGAAAAATACAAGAAAGAAGTAGAAATGAGAGAGGGACATAGTGGGCTTAGACCAACATACGAGGAAAATTTAAAATCAAAATTCTACAAATGAGAGGGCAAGATGCCCAAATATAATAGCATCCTAAAACAACGATTGAGTTTTCTTTGCATGTTGTCTTGTTAACAACTTATCATGGGTGGAAATAGTGCAAAAAACCCGTAACTTTGAGTTGTTTTTGACTGATACGACCCATTTAGTTTATAACAAATAATAGTGATTGAATGATTTTATTATAAATGCCTTGAAAGGAAAAAAAATTAAAATAGGTATTCCATGAAAACCTGATTTGCTATTTTGATGGAGCATATGACAACTTTCCTTTTGTTTTCTGTTGTTTGATATTCAACTTACATGTCAATTTAACCAAGGAGGGGCGCAAACAAGGCCAATAAACAATGAGAAAAAATCTATTCCATTTAGTTTATAACACATAATAAATAGTTTTATTTGGTAGTGATTGAATGATTTTATTATAAATGTCTTGAAAGGAAAACATTAAAATGGGTATTCCATGAAAACCTGATTTGCTATTTTTATGGAGCATATGACAATTTTCCTTTTGTTTTCTATTGTTTGATATTCAACTTATATGTAATTATCTCCTTTTTAATAAATACCCATTTGAGATGTCTTAAAATAAAACCCTAATTTTGAGTGTTATGTAATTATCTCCTTTTTAAGAAATACCCTTTTGAGTTGTCTTAAAATAAAACCCTAACTTTGAGTTATTTTTTTTTACTGACATACATGTTTTAGTTTAGGCCCATTTATTTTATAATATAGAATAAATAACTTTACTTGGCAGTGATTGAATGATTTGATTATACATGTTTTGAAGGGAATAAATTAAAATGAGTATTCTGTGAAATCCTGATTTGCTTTTTTGATGAAGCAGATGACAACTTTCTCAGTGTTCTTTTATTTATTTTTTATAAATAAAATTTAATAAAAGAGAAAATATTTTGTACAAACACAATTAGGCATATCCCAAAGAGAGGAGAACAAACCAATTAGGTCAAAATTTTGGGCCTATTAAATCCAACATGAGGCCTAGAAAATTAATAAGCAAAACAACCAAATCAAAACAAAATCGAATCCAAAACAAAAAAGTAGTGTTCGTCTTCCTTCACTGGAGTAGTACTCTGCGTAATTTGAAACCCTAGCTCACTACATCTCACAACGGACCAGATGGACCACACCACACCACACAACACTCATCTCACAGTGTCCTTTTGTTTGATGTTCAACTTACATGTTATTAAGGTAGTGTCATGAGATGAAAATGGACTATTAGAAGTGTGACAACATGGTTGACTAACGGATGGGGGTGTTCGATACACGGAACCCAATTTGAGGAGGTGTAACTGGGACATTCCATAGTAGAAGAGGTGTGTTTGCTCCGAAAAATAATATTCACCGGGCGAATAGCAGGGCCGATAATATTCTTGATTTTCGTAGGATTCTGAAAAATAATAATCATCGGCCGAATAGTCGGGCCGATAATATTCTTCGTATCCGTAGGGTGAGGGCGTGCCAGAACCGGTGACGGAGTTCAACCGGTTCAAAATGAACGAATTTTCGTCTCTTTTGAACATGTGGAATATAATCAGACGATTTACAAGAGAGATAACTCAACTCTCGTGAAGGGTTCTGATTGCCTCAGCAAAGAGGACTTTTGGGTAACCAAAAGAAATTGCGAAAGGAATTGAAAAGTGCAATTGCTGGGAATTAAAATATACTGATATTGAAGGAAAACAAATAAATGATTAGGAATGTAAATTTGGTATTGAAAGTGCAAGTGCGATGAATATAAAAGACGATAAAAAATAAAATATAATGGAAAACTGCTATTGTAGCAGAAACATTTTTGTATTGGTCGTGGACCTCTATAACAAAGGTATACGTATATTATTTATAGCCTAAAACTAACCTAAAGATAATCTACAAATAAAAAATAAAAGATAAAAACAACCTAAATTTTAATCATATCTAAACACTTTCACCAACTCAACTACATCTCTTTTCCAAAAATGTCTAATACTCCACAAACATTGTAATCTTTTAGTCTTAATCAATAAGGTTACTTCATGATCTGACCCATTTTCAGCCCATCTTCTAACCCATTTTCGCAGCCCAATTTTAGCCCATTTATGGCCCATATTCGCAACCCATTTCTAGCCTTATTTGCAGCCCAACTTCTGGCTCAATTTGCAGCCCAACTTCTGGCACATTTCACAGCCCAAAAACAGCCAAGTTTAGGCCCAAATTCCAGCCTAGTTTAGGCCCAAATCCAGCCCGAAAAACAGCCCAGTTTTGGCCCGAATTCCAGCCCAGTTTTGCCAAATTTTCGGCCTAGTTTCGAATTCATAAATAAATGAATATTCAATAAATTGAGTTAGGAACGTTTCCATTTGTACCATCAATGCATGTTATTTATATTTGCGGGACCACATTATGGTATTTTCCTATTCCCATAGTTATCTTTATATCACACACAAACACACACATTCGAGCTATGTGCTCTAATCCCTCACCTGCTTTTGAGGGTGGAGAAAAAATTATAGCAATTGAAAAGAATTTCTGGGTTTGAAGTGTTTTGTGGCAATTAGTATCAAGTGAAATTCAAATTCTTAGTTGAATAACCATTTAGTCTACTTAGAATCAAATAATGAATTGGGTTCTCGAAACAACACCTAATTTGTAGTTGTATGAAATTTTGGTCGAAATGCTTGTTTTTTTGTATAACCAGAAGGCCATAGCTCACCCATCATGATAATTCATATTTTTTTTTTGAAAAGGTCCTATGATAATTCATATGTAGCTAAGCTAATATTTGATACAATTGTGTAAAGCTAATGACATACATGTTCTCATACTTCACCATCAGCAATGATCCCTTGTGTGTATTTTGCCTCAGTTATAGGTGTGTTTATGTATTGCAGAGAACTGGAAATGGCGATGAATCGCAAGAAAAGGAGGAAGGAATATGTGATGAGGGTAAGCAAAAGGATGGTGGTGGCAACGAAGAAGAGAAGAAAGAAAAGGCTGATGGAAATGAAGAAGTGGATTCAAGTTGTTCAACTGGTGCAAGTGACAATGGCAATGACTGGAAAATAACATACTCGAGAAGTAAGCATGAAGAGGAGCAAGCGACAGCGAAGCATGAGGAGGATTGTGGCGAGTGGGAGAAAGGGAGGTGCTTTTGCTTCTACCAAACTCTGCGCAAGACTCGAAAGAAATTTGCCGCAGATTAGAAGAAGAGAAGAACAGCTTGACTTCACAGCTTTCTGCTGCTACTTCACTATCAGAGCTTTATCAAGACATTTTGCATGACCCTCGTTATGAGTTGTGAGTCATGCAAAAGGGTTACGAAATTATCTCTCTTTTTTGTTAGAGAATGTACACATAATTTCTTGCTTTGGTATTTCTAGTTGTCAATTAGCTCGGTTAGTCATGGTCTGTACTCCATCAAAACAGTTATGAAATATGTGGATAATTTCTGTCGATTTATCGACATAAACCAGAGGCCTATTTGCTACAAGTCATCTAACTCTGTTCATAGGGGATGATTGAATGCATCATGTGCAATGCACCTTCTCCTTCATTTGGTGTGTGTGTGATTCAGAAGAAATTGGTTCAGGTCCAAACCGGTTTTAAATATAATAAGATTTAAAATCTACTTTCAAGTGCATAAAAGAAATGTAAACAACAGATCTACCACACAAAACACAAATCTACCACTCAAAACAACAGATCTATACATACATTTAACTATGAACAATTCGATTTTAATTAGTGGCCCTTTGAAAGCCCTTTTCATCGAATTCATATATCTATATACATTTATATATATATACACACCAATAAGATATGCAGCTCTATACGGAACGAAGAGATGAAGAGTCGAAAAATCGAAGGGTACGCTCGCTCCGCTTCCGAGAGACAGAGAGAGAGAAGAGGGGTTGTACAGCGAGATAGTGAAACTACAGTGTGTGTGTGAGAGAGAGGAACAAAATTCATTCTACTGTACAGCCTGTCTCCCATTAGCATTCAATGGCTACTAACAAGTCACGTGTCCTGGTAAGAGTGAAGTCAACAAAAAAAATGATCTACTGTTCAACTTTTTATTACTTTTTATCTTTTTACAATATACGTATTTAAATATATATATATATATATATATTGTTATAGATACACTCTAAAGTTCACCTCTCACCACAGAGGTGCAGTTCGGGACCCACCTACATTCAACAGTCAGCAGCAAACCACTTTTTCATCGGACGGCTCTTGTTTGCTAAACTTTAACCATGAATCTAACCTTGGTTAGATATTATATATGTATTTTATTTAATATTTGTGGTACCTATTTTACTCCTAAAAATATTTGTAGATAAAGACAAAAATATATGAGAAGAGAGAAACATTTTGTAAGCAAATATTCGTTTCCCCAGCCGAAAGCTTCTCTCTCATCACAAAAACCCTAGTCGCTACAAACTCCTCTCGCCTCTCTCATCACAAACGCTACCCTCGTTCTACGAACCTGCGTTCAAGGTTAGTTCGATCTCTCTTTGCGATTTCTTTACTGTGCTGGATTTGGAATTTGGGTGAAAATATATATGTATATGTGTATATATGTATAGCTATATATGATAAATCTGTTCTTGAAAGCTCATGGTCTGGTTGTTTCAATTTTGGATTTAAAATTAGGGTTTTCTTGTTGAAAGAAATTGGGGGTTTTCAGGTTGTATTATGATACAGAGGGAGCTATATACGTATGTGTATATATTTAGATTAATTTGATTATGGCACTTAGAAGAACCAATCTGATATGAAACTTTGTTTTTATGCAAGATTTTTATACTAGATTGGTTCTTCTAGTATTGGTGCTGTTTGATTTTGGAAATATTTTTTGCTGAAAATATAGTTTTTTATTTGGGAGGAAAGGTTGGTGATTGATTTCTGTATGTATCGGATTGGTAGTATCCGAACTAATTAGTATATACTGAGTATGAGGTTTTTGTTTGGATTTTTGGTAAAGAATTGATAGAGAAAAAAGAAAATAGTATGAAGAGAATCTATAATTGATATACATGTGGGCATGAAAAATCAGTGCATATGTTATATTATGTTTCACTAAGGCTGCTAAATGGCAGAGGTGAAAATTAATTATAGACTTTAGGAACTGACTAAATCGACTGCATAAACAGCTAATAGTTAACCGTTCCTAAGGAGTTTTTTGACCATGCTGTGATTTTTAGTTGCATGAGTTGTAGATTATATATGTTTTGTCAATTGATTCATTAATTTGATCTGAAATATTATATTTTTGTTATATTTTTCCAAGTATTGTAATGTTTCCATAACTTCTTAGATATTTCTTTGGTTTTATATCTCAGCATGAACCTTAATGGGTGGGAATTCATGATTTTCCTTGGAATCAATGCTGCTGTAAGGTAAGTAACAAGGATTCAAAAAGGTAAATCTTTTCCTGCATTATAATTTTGTAATCGATAACGATGCGATAAAACTACATCACAAGTACAGTATGGCACTCCCCTTTTTTCAATAACTTAAAATTCATAATCAGAATTTTCTTCGTGCAAAAATTGATGCTATCTAGGTTAACTCCTTTCTCTAGCATCTCGGCATATGGATTGCAAGCTTTTTGGTACTCATTCATCCTGAAAAGTTGTTGCATCAGCTCAGTATAAGTAGAAGTTGCAGGTAATTGCCCAGATTCTTTTATGCTTTCAAACATGTCAAATGCCTTATCAGTATCATTTCTCCGCAAGTAGTCATTAAAAATAATTCCATACATCTTCACATCGACAGCCGTCTTTTTCTTCATGATGTCAACAATTTCCTGAGCATCGACAATCCTGTCAGCCCTACAGTCCTTTCACCAATGTTTCGAAATTTTCAGGGTCAAGGGTTATATTTTTATCATTCAGGTAGCGAATCAATTCTAAGGCTTCTCTAATTTTCTCTGTCAGTTCCGTTATAAGATTGCATCATCTTGAGCTAGTTTTTGACACGTCTTTTATTTAAAAAGAAGCAATACTAAATTCATAATTATGAACCATGAAGGAAAAAACTAAGAGTCACTAACCGGGGATGGGTGCAATATCATCCCCTGATGAAGAACTCATGCAAGTGCAAGCTGTGTAGGGGTGTATCCAAGCTTTTCAGCCAATGCTTCTATTATAAATGACATTGTTTTTTTCAATGTTCTCTCCCAGAGTAAAATTTGTCATTTGGACACTGCTTTCTATCATAGACCAATAAAAGTTAAGAGTAGACACAATGTAAAGGTTGAATAAAGCTAGAGTTATACCAAGTTAGAATTTGAAGGCAACAGTCTTGTATTGACATCTCAAAACTATGCAGATGTCTGAACTAAGTAAAGTTCTTTTGGAGATGAGGACAATTCTCTACAGTGATGGCCAGGTAGAACCAAATTCAGAATCTTGTGCTAAACTGACATTGGAGTTCTTTAAGAATGATACGTTGCGTCTTCTAATTACTTGTCTTCCTAGATTGGATTTGGGGGTAAGTTACATTTTGCATTGAGACCTTGAATTTAATATCGCGGAGTTGTTCTTTTAACAGTTTGAAGTCCCACCTCCTCACATGACACCCACCCCACTCCTATTTGGACCAGGTGCTGCTATATAGCAGTTTCTTGTATTTACTTTGGGATTTTCGACACTACTGTTCAGAGGATTTGGGGGTTAGATGATTGAAGTAGTAGTGTAATAGTCTGGGGTATTATTTTACTTCTGCACATCTTAATATAATAAAAGTGAGGTGTGTAAGGTTTTGGGTTATTATTTTTCGTTTTGATTAATGAACATTGGTAGTGAAGCAGCTAATTGAACTTCTAGTGTGACTTCAGTTCCTTTGGTTTCCGTGGTCTAACTCCTATGTGGATATTTTGTTAGCCATATTTTGGAACCCTGAATGAAGAAGTTTTCTATAACCTAGTCTTTATTATCATTTCTTAGCTGTTGAACTGATTTATTTTTCTGCAATCTTTGATGGAATTTTAATTATTATATGCTGTTTGGAGCCCTTTGTAAAATGGCTGGAGGAGGCAGAGGAAGAGGAATAAGTGAAATGTGTGGTCGTGATAAATGTAATGGACCATCTCTAAATTTTTAAACGGGCTTGTTTTATTTCTTTTTGGTGTGTTTATTGTTTTATGGCGAAATTTTTATGTTTATTACTTTCACGAATGTAGCAACTATGGAGTTTGAGTAGAACTAACTTGTTAATCTGTTTATTAAACCGGTTTTTTTTTTAATAGTTGAAAATTTATCTGGAGAAGATTGGAGAGAAAAAAAAATTGCAGCCATGTTTATATTGTATATATTTACAATAATCAGAATATATATTGTTCATAAGGAAATAAATCTTTATATTGGTCTCCCACTCTTAAAATACCATGGAACTTCTCTTTCTCCCCGAAGACTGTGTTGCATTGATTTTTGTTAAGGTTGCAGCCATGTCTTATAAAAGCCTCAGTAGGCTTCGACAATGGTATGGATTTGTATTATTCTTCAATAGTTTTTCGTATACCACATATTATAGCATGTAACGTACCTCACAACACTCTGTAACATAGATGTAAATGGTTTTAGAGTATTGTTGCTACCCAGGATACTTCCATTCCATTTCCCATCTCAATTTAGGGTTTAAAAAAAATAAAAACAATTTAACTAAGGCATTAAAATACTCATATTTAAAGTAAACAGATTATAGCGTGTAACATACCTCACATCACTCTATAACTTAGATGTAAGTGGTTTAGAGTATTTTCTTGAATTCCAATTATTTAGTATTTTATTTATTGCAGTTCTAAAACTTTGGACCGTGTGGCTAAGCAACCCATTGTCATCAACAACTTGTCATTTGTCGCATGCATTCGTGTGTTCTTTTATGAAAATGGTATGAAGGGAAATCCGAATGCACGTTTCATTGTTGGCTTGATCAAGTTCTTTGACTGTATGGACGAGTCGATGCACAAGAAGGGTTATGAAAAGCTAGGAATGTGTATTGCACCAGAGCATTCCTTACCGTATGAAGTAAAGATTTTCCGGGTTATGGTGAAATTGGTATTAAGCTAGGAATGTGTATTGCACCAGAGCATTCCTTACCGTATGAAGTAAAGATTTTCCGGGTTATGGTGAAATTGGTATTATGGACCTTGTAGGACAAATAACTAATTTGGCAGAAGTTTCATTTAGGATCTGCAATGTGTACTGCACCAGAGCATTCCTTACCATATGATGTCCAAGATGGACAATGTCACAAGTGCCTCATAGATTTTCATGTTTGGGTTATTACTTTTATGTTAACAAATTGAAATTTGGAAGAAAATGCAACGAAATTACTGTACCTAAAATATATAGAACATGGCTACGTCGACCGACATGATCCATGTGATAGCAATCTACTGGTGAACTATGAATATGAGATGGATAACGAAGATTGGAATTGATAATCTGTATAATTTGGTTTCAATTTATGTTTGTAATAATGCTAAATTTAGTGAAAACAATATAAAACCCTATGCTCCAAAATTTGAACTTTGTATTCCCGCCTTGAAGGAAAATTTCTCCTTTTTTAGTTGAAAATTTTGAACTCTAAATTCCTGCCTTGAAGGAAAGTTTCTTCTCCAAAATTTGAACATCATTCCTGCCAGAAATAAGGCATTAAATTTTCCTTTTTGGAATTGAGATTTTTCATCCGACCATTCCCGCAAAAACAAATTCAATTTCCCCTCCAAAACTTACAGTTTTCTTTTGTTTAAATATAATTTTTTTTTTATATTATTTTATAAATATAAAAATAAAGAATATTGGTTCCATTTTGTATATATTTATTTTGAATTTTATATACTTTTTTAAAAAATTATATATATTTTTTCGAATTTTATAAAATTTTATGAATTTTATATATTTGATTCGAATTTTATAAGTGTTTTCGAATTTAATATATATTTATTTGAAATTTATATGCTTTTTTAGGGAAAATATCACTGACCTCCCTTGAGGTAAGGCCTAATTGCACGGGCACCCTTAAGTTTTCAAATATATCAGTTACCTCCCTTGAAGATGTAAAATTACGAACTTACCCTAAATAAACCCCCCTAGACTATTGAATTTTCACACTGCCCCACCCTAATGGATAAATTACAGTCTCACCTCCTAAAATTCTAAAAAATATTTAAAATTTTAAATATATATATATATATTTTAAATATATATATAAATCAAATATATATATAAAATTTGGAAAAAAATATATAAATTTTGAAAAAAAAAACATAAAAATAAAAATATATATATAAATTTTGAAACACATATATAAATTTTGAAATATATATAAAATTCGAAATAAAATTAGAAAACATATATAAAATTTGAAATATATATATAAAATTCCGAAAAAACATATAAATTTTGAAATATATATATCTAATTCGAAATAAATATATATAATTTGAAAAATATATATAAATTTTGAAATATATATATAAAATTCCGAAAAAACATATAAATTTTGAAATATATATCTAATTCGAAATAAATATATAAAATTCGAAAAAGATATATAAATTTTGAAATATATATATAAAATTCCATCAAAAAGAAATCTAATAAATCTGATGGGAGAAGCTAGCTATTATGTAATTTTTTGCTTCGAAGATTGAACCATCAAAATTTCAAATTATATAAATATTTTTCTAAATTTTATATGTTTTGCAAAATTTATATATATTTTTTGAATATATATATTTTAATTATATATATATTTCGAATTTTATATATTTGTTTCGAATTATATATATATTTTTTTCGAATTTTATTCATTTTTTCATAATTTTATATATTTTTTTCCGAATTTTGTTTATTTTTTCTTATTTTATATATTTATTTCTAGTTTTATATATTTATTTCAAATTTTATATATATATTTCAAATTTTATTTATGTTTTTCGAAATTTATATATTTTTTCGATGTTTTATATTTTTTTCAAATTTTATATATATTTTCCAAATTTTATATATTTTTCGAATATATATATTAAATTTATATATATATTTCGAATTTTATATATATTTTGAAATTTATATATGTTTTTCGAAATTTATACATTTTTTCAGAATTTTATATATTTTTTTCGAATTTTGTTTATTTTTTCTTATTTTATATATTTATTTCAAATTTTATATATATATTTCAAATGTTATTTATGTTTTTCAAAATTTATATATTTTTTCGATTGTTTATACTTTTTTCAAAATTTGTATATATTTTCCAAATTTTATATATTTTTTCAAATTATATATATTCAAATTTTATATATTTTTTCGAATTTTAGGGGGTGAAATTGTAATTTACCCATTGGGGTGGGGGGATTGTGAAATTCAATAATTTAAGGGGTAAACTGTAATATGAATTTGAGGGGTATTTAGGGTACTTTACCCCTTTGACCGCGTTGACTTTGGATGGAGGGGGTGAAAGTGATAGAAAAGGCTAACCTGAGGGAGGTAACTAATAGATTTCAAAACTAAGGCGTACCGCGTGCAATGAGGCCTTACCTCAAGGGAGGTCAATAATATGAATTTGAGGGGTATTTAGGATACTTTACCCCTTTGACCGCGTTGACTTTGGATGGAGGGGGTGAAAGTGATAGAAAAAGCTAACCTGAGGGAGGTAACTAATAGATTTCAAAACTAAGGCCTTACCGCGTGCAATGAGGCCTTACCTAAATTCCCGCCTTGAAGGAAAGTTTCGTCTCCAAAATTTGAACATCATTCCCGCCAGAAATAAGGCATTAAATTTCCCTTTTTGGAGTTGAGATTTTTCATCCCACCATTCCCGCAAAAACAAATTCAATTTCCCCTCCAAAACTTACAGTTTCCTTTTGTTTAAATATAATTTTTTATATATATTATTTTATAAATATAAAAATAAAGAATATTGGTTCCATTTTGTATATATTTATTTTGAATTTTATATACTTTTTTAAAAAATTATATATGTTTTTTCGAATTTTATAAAATTTTATGAATTTTATATATTTGATTCGAATTTTATAAGTGTTTTCGAATTTAATATATATTTATTCGAATTTTATATGTTTTTTTTATTGTATATATTTGTTTCGAATTTAATATATATTTATTTAAATTTAAATTGGATCAATTCGGAAGTAATTGATGAAATTTCCAATTCAAAGTACTAAAATTGGACCAATTCGGATGTAATTGATAAAATTCCCAATTCAAAGTACCAAAATTGGACTAATTCGGATGTAATTGATGAAATTCCCAATTTAAAGTACCAAGAATTGGATCAATTTGGATGTAATTAATGAAATCCCAAATTCAATGTACCAAAATTGGACCAATTTGAATGTAATTGATGAAATCCCCAATTCAAAGTACCAAAATTAGACCAATTCGCCTATAATTGATGAAATCCCTAATTCAAAGTATCTAAATTGGACTAATTCATATGTAATTGATGAAATCCCCAATTCAAATTACCTCAATTAGACCAATTCGGATGTAATTGATGAAATCCCCAATTCAAATTACCTCAATTGGATCAATTCGGATGTAATTGATTAAATCCTCAAATCAAAGTACCTCAATTGGACTAATTCGGATGTAATTGATGAAATCCCAAATTCAAAGTACGAAAATTGGACAAATTCGGATGTAATTAATGAAATCCCCAATTCAAATTACCTCAATTGGACCAATTCGGATCTAATTGATGAAATCTCCAATTCAAAGTACCAAAATTGGATCAATTAAGATATAATTGATGAAATCCCCAACTCAAAATATCTCAATTGGACCAATTCGGATATAATTGATGGAATCCCCAATTCAAATTACTCCAATTGGTCCAATTCGGATGTAATTGATGAAATTTCCAATTCAAAGTACCAAAATTGGATCAATTCGGATGTGATTGATGAAATCCCCAATTCAAATCACCTCAATTGGATCAATTCGGATGTAATTGATGAAATTTCCAATTCAAAGTACTAAAATTGGACCAATTCGGATGTAATTGACAATTTTTTTTTACTTTAATAACGGTTGGTCACTCTCTCTTATAGATATGCTTGTGTAATAGAGAAAGAAGGTTAATTTGGTAAAGATATCAAAATATGGATCGGATTAGTTAAAACCAAATCCAATTTGTTAAGAAATTAGATTATCATATTCGGATCCTAATCAAGCTATCGGATTTTATTTTCAATCCATATCCGATTAATATCGGATTCGGATCGTATTTGGATCATAATCGGATTATTGACAGGTCTATTGATAAGGATGACAAAAACTCCCGATTCGCGATCTGAATCTGATAATTCTAAGAATTTTTACTTAGTTAATTCATATTTGAATTTCTTTATTATAGAATATCTGATCCAATTATCTAATTAAAAAAATATAAAAATACAAAAATCAATAAATATTGAAACACTAAAGTTGTTCACACTTTTAATAATTGTGTTTATGATCAATCATTATTAATAAATAATAAAATAATTATCAACTAACATTTATATACATGTACAGTATTAAATATATACACATAAAAATATCAAATATATATTTATAAATATATTAATTATATATTAGAACAGGTTATTATCAAATCGGATTGACATAAATCCAAATCCAATTTGTTAAGAAATCGGATTATCAGATTCAGATTCTAATCGGGTTATCGGATTTTATTTTCAATCCATATCCGGCTAATCGGATCGGATTCGGATCAAAATCCGATCCATTGACATGTCTATTTATGGGAGTATAAATTATGACCTAATTTATCTTTCTTTTTTTTCCTTCAAGTTATCTGGTCTGAAGACCATAATTTTTAAATTCAAATATAAGGATGTCGAAAAGGGTCCAAGGCAGGAAACTGCTTGGGAGGGGACTATCATAAGATATTGACAAGTCGAAGAAAAAAACCAATTCTTCTGTTTACCAAAAGAAAATTTTTACATCGAAGCAGCCATACACTCCACATCGAAAGTCTTCGTACCAAAAATTTCTTGGTACCTCTGGACATAGCGTTCAATAAAGATGAAGATTCAGAGAAAGAAAGTTTTGTTATTTTACATGAGCATTTACCATTATTTTGATGATTGGAAAAAGGAGGAAAAAGGTATTAAGCAAGTAAAAGATCCGTTTTGATACAAGAATTGGAGTGTTGATGATGTTTGGGGGGCTCAGGTGCTCAACAATTTCTGGAAATCCTCTATCCTCTATCGGCTATTAATCTATAATGTGTATTTTATATCAGGTATTAATCCATAATCTATATTTTATATCAGATGTTTTTTAATACTGTTTTTATTATTTTTTATTTTTTTCCACAGAGATTTAGCTGAGATGATACATCATCTTCACTCCAGTGGGTACATACTTGGACACTTGTCGGAAGATTCATCGTATGTGGTGCCAAGCAACAGAAAGAGACGGAAAAATTTATATCCAATGACTGGTGCTCCTTCCAGAGATTGTTTACGCTGAGAAATCTACTGTAAGATTAATAAATTAAACACAAGTTTTATAATTTTGGCATATTAAAATTTTAATGTGAATTGATGTTTACTAATGCAGGGCATCTGATGTAAAGAACCATCCATTGCTATTAGACGAGGAAGAAAAAATTCGGACGTATTCGGTGATTGCAACTTCGCTTAAGTACGAGTATGTGGAATTGAAGTCTTCAATGGTTGGGAAAATTGACCGTCTACCACAGCCGTGTGAGGTACCATGGTTTGCTGGGATTCCAGATTGGTTTAGCCCAACATTACGATGTATTATGAAAGATGTTTGGCGATATCAGATAGAGAATGCTCAAAAGAAGACTAGAAAATTCAATCAAGATCTTGTTAATGTTAAGCCATACACTGACAAATTGTCTGATTTGGCAAGGTTCATCAAAAAGTTCTTTAGCCATGGGTCGGATCACGCATGGAGTTTAGATTATACGATAAATATTCTATTTTTGTAGTTTACTATTTGCTTTTTAATTAGAGTTTCTCATTTCTATATTTGTTTATATATTTGTCCAGTATCTATCAAAATATACCGTGCAAGAGGTAGATATACTATTTTCAGGATTCTTCTCTTCGATATACAACCTCCGCATAGACAGTTATGACATCCACAATTACTATCACTAACGTAAACAATGATGTGTTGCTGTTTGTTGCATATCTTGAGTTATTATTCGATCTTTATTTGATACAATAAAACAAACTCTTTATCTTTTCCTGCTATTTGGGGTTTTCTGTTAGTATTCATGATGTTTTGTTTTTAACTTTCTGTGTATGGCGTATCAATCATTATAGGATAGGAGGAAGTAATTGATTTGTTTGGTTGTTTAGAAATCACATTAAGATTAAAAACAGATGAGAGTCTTGAATCCTTGGATTTATACTTTTTGTTTTCCTTTTCATTATACATGACCTGATAATATTAGTGCCACTTCTTAAGATCTTGTGTTCATACTTAATGAATTGCATGGAATTTGAGACAGTTGTGTTGTTTATTGGGAGTTGGTATATTATATGACCCGGATACATGTTTTTTTTTCCTTGTGCAGCCTGAGAAAGCTCCATTATAGAGATGAATGAACCAGTCGCTCTCATTTGCAATAAGATACATGAACTCCTTTACGAAGGCAACACTCTTGTCCAACACAGTCGCGAAAAGCTTGTCTTCAGAGTTACCTGTTGTGGTTGAGTACAAAATTGCTGAGATGGGTTATAATCAGGTTCTATCTCTGGCTCCTAAAATTGAAGAAGATGACGAAGAGACTAAGCCGTAAGTTTAGGGCTGCTAATGTGATATTAGCTATGGTCTATTGTCCCTTTCATCAAGTATGTGTATGTACTGAAATTCTGAAAGTTAGCAAGGGTATTTTGTTGTACATTTTCACTTTTTGAGCCTTTGACGCTGCGTACAATCTCAGTAATTTAGATGTTTTGCTGTGTGTATTGTTAGTTTTTCAGAAGCATTTTTTTATAGTTAGTGAGTAGAAAGAATGCTTAATTTTTAGAGGTCTGTTCATTTGTTCTTTCAGTTCATCAAATTTATGGCGTGGTTTTCTCCCCTTCTGCTTTGCTTGCTCACATCTTCCCCCTATATTTATGCATGTTTGACCTCAGAGAAGAAAGTAACATCCTACAAACTTAAACTAAATAGCTAACTCTCACATGGAATTTTGTGTGCGACTGACTTGTTTAATATCTAGGGACATTGGTGCAGGTTTAGGAATTTCTAATTTGGACATAAAGTTGTGCCTTAAATGATGGATTTGTGTTAAGTTGTCATTCGATTTGTTCAAGTACTTGTTGAAGCTGTAGGTGCCTGTTCTTTGCTTTTGTGAATTAAGTTTCTCTAACATGGATTGTCACACTAAATGGTTTGCTTTTTTGCCCAAAATTAACTTTGTCCACTTAAGTCACAATTTGTCCCATATATTATCTCCTTGGGCTAGCAGGAAATTCTAACATTTGTTGACTTGTGGATGAATGTCATGGATATAAGTAGCAACATACATACCCCAGGGCTGTAGAAGGTTGAGGAGGGTTGAGCCTCCAAAGACGTTTGGCAGTTCTGGACGTGCAAAAACCACCTAGATTGATATAATGCATTTATAACCCGAACACGAAGTGACTAAAGTTTGTGTTTCTCAAAAGCATTGAGTAATAAAAATTGCTGTTAGCACCATTTACCACATGAGTTACTGATCTCTTCTGCTAAGTTATGGCTATTGAAAATCTGAGAATATTTGTCTCTAAGAAAAGCCTAAAATGCAAATTGCTGTTTCTAATTTCTTACAATACTAGCAGGTTTACCATAGTGGTAGAATTAGTGTTGTCAAGGCTTGTATGTTAGGGTTATTAACAACTAAAGGGTAAATTACACTTTCACCCCTGTTGATAGTGTAAATTATACCCGCACCTCCTTTATTTTTGCTAATTACAATTTCACCCCCTAAAACCCATATCCGTCGACCGGATATGTGAAATTACTTTTATACCCCTTTTTTATATTTATTTTAAATAATCAAATATTCTTTTATGCTAAATTATCTATTTACCCTTCCATCATCTTCTTCATCTCACCCCTACTCTCTCCTAAAACCCCTCAAATCAAACTCTAACCCTAAAATGAACTACCAATTATCAAACCTCAATTCCTACCCATACTCAATTAATTATCCATTTTCTGTCAGGGTGTGTTGATTTTTTGATATTTTTAGTCTAAATCATGCTTTTTATAGGAAGTGTTTGTTGATTTTGGACCCAATTTATGCTTCTATGAATATAGATTGAATTTACCCAATACCCAATACTCAATTTCTTCATACATATACATCTCTATATTTATGCACATATATATATATGTGATAAAGATAGTTCAGGCATTTCACATCATTTTGAATGGGCAAACAAGTCTTTACACACATATAAGGGTAATTTGGTCATTTCGCATCTCAGATTTTGGTTGACCCGGTTTGACCTTGCAGGAGAATGAGTTGAGGGGGTGAAAGTGAAACAAATAAGGGGTGAAACTGTAATTAGAAAAAATAGAGGGGGTGCGGGTGTAATTTACACTATCAACAGGGGTGAAACTGTAATTTACCCACAAGTAAAAGAAGCGATTACAGCTCGATCTTCTGCTGGGTTCCCGATAGGATACAATTGTTTCAGTAATTCATTTCATTCATTCTTAACCCCTCCAAAAAAAGGAAAAAATAAAAAATGGGGAATCTACTCATACAACGTGGCATATGTGTGAAGTCATTTGTGTAAAGTGTAGATCCCACTGATCTCTCCAGGCGAAGTCTTCTTCCAATTTTGAACAGTGAAGCCGGCAAGAGGCTGGATGAACCGAAGACTCCAGATTCTCTTCGACTACATTGCTATCACTGGCTTTAACCAAAATCCTTTCATTCAATCTATCCAATTCCATATGTATATATATACATATATAGGGTTGTATGTATGTATATGTATATTCAGAAATAGTTGAATCAGAGACCGATGTTGAGCAGTGGTAGACGAAGAAGAAGGAAAAATGTCGGTGCAAGAATATCTGGACAAGCACATCCTCTCCCGCAAAATCGAAGACGCCGTCAATGCCGCCGTTAGGGCCAAAACTTCAGATCCCGGTCTCTTTATCGTAATCCACTTTCCCTCTCTTTCTCTTTTGTATTTTCCTGAGTTTGAAACAAATAGTTTGATATATATGTGTGTATACGTTTGTATTTTCCTGATTTCCAGACAACTGGTTTGATATATATATATGTGTGTGTGTGTGTGTGTGTGTATTTATATGTATAAGTGCAGTCAAACCACATGAGGAAAGCGGTTCCTTCGGTGACAACGAAGGTGCAAGTTAAAGTGCCATTGCCAATTGGTTATTGTCCAATGGTTTGTTTTGGCTGAAGAAAATTGCAATTGAAGTTGGTTCATAATGTTCGTAATGTTTAGCGTGCCTGTTTGAATATAACTGTATTGTTAATTATATATGTATATTTGTGTGTAGAGGTTTTGTTCATAAGGGACTTTTTTTAACCCTTACCTAGTATGTAGAATCCATGCAGTATCCCGGCTAAGCAAGGTTATATTTCCCTTTAATAGGAAACAGCAATTTATGATTGGCCGGGTACTGAATTGGTGCCAGGGGTCGGCCATGCCTATTCGATCATAAGAAGCATTAATTTGCTTAATTTGGGATTGGAGTCAAGTAGCTCACACATACCAAGTGTGGCATTGCATAATGCGATAAGAAACCAGCTCTTCATTTTATTTCTTTCTTTTCTCCTTTTGGGTTGTAATAAAGTGAAATTTCATTGTACCTGCAGGCATATAGTAGTACGTTGCTTTCTGCTACGATTGTGTGTTCAATTTCTTAAAGGGTAATATCCATTCTGGATTTTTTTGTTGCATTATTTGTACAGGAGAGAGACACGCATGCGCACTCTCTCTCTCTCTCTCTCTCTCTCTCTCTCTCTCTCTCTCTCTCACACACACACACACACATAATAGCAAAATGAATTAATTGCTACGTAGCTCAGATAAGTTACATTTATCTGATTGCTGGTTCTCTCTTCTGCGTTTGTGCGTGTATGCATTTGTCTCTGTGTATCCAATAGGAAATTTTCACTTTACTCCCTCTTTGTTGTTAAACAGTCTTTGAATCAAAATACCATGGAAAATTCTTCTTTGAATTGACTCCAGGTATGAGGCTATTGAAATTACGTGATGGAGACAAAGGAACATATCTTGGAAATGGTGTGAGTAGAGCTGTTAGCAATGTCAATGAGAAAATATCTGAAGCCTTGATTGGAATGGATCCAACTCTTCAGTTTCAAATTGATCAGGCCATAACTGACTTGGACAAGACTGAGAAGAAGGTACTTTTTACCCCCTATTCCTATTATAATCTGTATCAAGTCTGTTCCGTATGCAAATACCAATTCTCGAGTCTCTACACTATGTGTGTGCGTATAAAAAAAGCATTATAATCATCGTTTCAATAATCACAATTATTATTATTATATTTTGGGGATATGTAATAATATGAGAAATTCACTCACCCACTTCACCCACATGGTAGCTTGAGGAGCTAGAGGGATACTGCTCAAACCAATGCTTGCTGGTTCAAAGTTCAAATATTGCTACCTGAAAGTTTAAAATCATGGGTGACAATTGGGTTAGTCTGAGGATGAATCATATGCTTCTATCAGTTGATAATGTAAACGATTTTGGATGAGAATAGATTTTTTCAACAACATTTAGATGATGTGCTATTCTTGAAGCTCCATTTAGTTCCAATGAAAACTGATTGTGGATGAATTTTATGTACATATTAGTGAACCTTTATGACAGCAACTTTGTCAAATTATTTGGAAGAACCGGATATTTTATAGGCATAGTCCTTTGTCCCCTTTATTGGAAGTACATCATGCTTTCATCAACCTGCTCATTTTCATTTTGTTAGCAGAACTCTTGTAGACGTGGCTTGATGCCTTTGTTATCTAGCATCTGTGTTCACCTGAAAAATGCACATCACAACCATCCCTTTTTGGAAGAGATCTTTGTCAGTCTATTGAAGAGTTAAAATTGCGTTTGTCATCCGTTCTTTCTTTTGCTATTATCATTCTTGTTTTGTACTGTTTTGCAGGGTGAACTTGGTGCAAATACGATTTTAGCTATGTTGATTGCTGCTTGCAAAGCTGGAGCTGCTGAAAAAGAGGTAAGTAATTTTCTTGCATTTCTTAATTATGGCAAGTAGATTCTGAATACTTTTTTTTATTCGTTGTAATTTTTTTGAGGGAACTTATTATTAGGTTCCACTTTGCAAACACATAGCTGATCTTTCTGGCAGAAGCAATTTAATTCTTCCCGTCCCTGCCTTCTCTCTTATAAGTGGAGGAAAACGTGCTGGGAACAATCTTCATATTCAGGCATTGTTGAGGTCCTAGTAAAGCTACCTGCTCGGTGTTTTTTTTTTCTTTATATTTCTCAATCTTCTTAGGAGATATCTGATGTCATTTCCTTGAAACAAACTTAAACAACTATGTAAGTAGGTAAAACAAGGAGTTAGATAATGAATCTAGAACTTGAATGACCCAAAGAAGGGCATGGACCTAGAAACCCTTCTGCCGAAAGCTTCTGCAAGGACAGAATTCTGCTTTTATGTAAAATGAGAGGAACCCTTTTATAGGTTTTTACCCAATAAACAGCTTTGTAAGGTGTTAATAAGTAGCTTTTCTTATAATTCTCTCAATAATGGAGTTGTATTGCCACACCTAGTGTTGACACTCTTGTTTGTTTCTAAAGCTTTTTTTAGTTTATGTGCAGTCCAACTTGCGGCTCAGCCACATTCCAACTGCCTAGGATAATAACTATTGAATCCTTGTCTTGAAGTTGTGCAATTTCATTTTTTGTAAATTAAGATGTTGGTAGTGTTGTGTGACATGCAGCTTAATGCTGAGCCAGTCAACAACTGGGACTATCCCCCAAGTTTAGCTTTGTTTTTCTGCTATGATAAAAGAAATCTCTAGCATAATCAGCTTAATCTACTCTAACTTATGTATTATCAGGGCCCTGGGTGATAAATTGTTTGTGATAGAAAGGTTTACTTGAGTCATCTCGAGTGTCAAGCCACATGGCTGTGTTGGATTTGATATACCAAAAGCAGCCATAGTTTTCTATTTAGTGCTGATGCATCTTCTTGTTCCGCTTCTTCTTTTTGTTCTTGTTCTCCAGTTTGTGTTGCTTCTGATTATAGCACGTATGGTCCATCGTTAGTGAAGATTCTACTTCATTCATTATCTTCCGCCTTTTACTTGCACTCCACAAAGGAAGAAAAAAGAAAAAGGAGATTGTTCAATATTAGATACTATGTCTGCAAAATGTATTATTTAGCCATTTCCTTACATTTCTTCTTCTTTTTCATTTCCCCCCCTTTAGCCCTCCTTGCAAGGCGGCCCTCTCACATTATGGTTAGTAATTACGGAGGAAAAAAGATCACTGATTCAGCTTTTTACCGAAGAATTGTCTGTTCTAACTGTTTGTGTATCATATTGATTTTGCTGCATCAAATATTTAACAGGTTAAGGTAATTTCTTTTACCATGTTTTAGATTAAATAGAAGTTGAAATGTTATCTCCTAGGATATTATGATTCTCCCAGTTGGAGCAAAAAGATTTGAGGAGCCACTGCAGATGGGCTCTTATACCTAGGGCTGCAAATGAACTGAGTCGTTCGTAAGCAGGCTCAGGTTCGGCTCGTTAAGAGCTCGGCTCGTGCTCGTTCGTTTAGTAAACGAACCGAGCCTGAACACAATTTTTAGGCTCGTTTAGTTAACGAGCCGAGCTTGAACATTACTAAGCTCGTGAACATGTTCGTCTAAGTTAAATAGTAAAATTATATCATATTTGACAAAAGAAAGTGTTCAAATTGAACAAATTATGAAGATTATTATGAAAATATTATAGAAATTAGGCGGCCATAACATAAAATTCATTCATAAAAAATTATACTAGTGGAAACATGTTAAAACAGACATGCAACAACTCAATCCAGACAACTATTAGAAAGAGTAATATATGTTGCACTGAAACGAGTCGTTCGTGAGCAAGCTCGGGCTCGACTCGTTAAATCTGGCGTTCGGCTCGGGCTCGTTCGTTAAGCAAATGAGCCGAGCTTGAACACATTTTCTAGGCTCGTTTAGTAAATGAACCGAGCTTGAACATTCCAAAGCTCGGTTCGGCTCGTTTGCAGCCCTACTTATACCTACCATCACTTAAAGGTAACTTCTTCTTCTTTTTCCCCATTTCACCTAAAGCAGAAGTTATGTCTTTCAGATATTGATCTACTTTAGTGGATCCTAGTCTGTTAAGCTAATTGTTCTGTTATTATTGCATTATCGGAAAACTATTTTCATTCAGAAGGTAGTAGTGAATCGACTATTGTACTGCTGCTGTAACTACAATTTTAGAATTTGTTCTAGGTAGAGAATTTTGTGGAAAAACAGGCAACTTTAACTTTAGGAACTATTGTTCCTTAAGATCTGCACCTTGAATTGCCATTACTTGAAATTGAAATCACAAAATTGAAGATGTAGCAGGAAGTAGTTTTGCAGCTCATTTGCTCCAAATTGTTGTTTTCACTTTCCTGAAAATTTGACATAAAAAAACTGTCATGGCAGCCTGAAAAACAAACAAAAAGGTGTCATTTTCTTCCTTCCACATTGATGAGCTCAAAGCCACTATCTTGGTAGTAACACACAACTGGCATTTTAATTCAGTATTTCAAGTGGAGAACCTTTTATTTTTTCTTTGAAACAGTTGTGGATGATTTAGGTTGTTTGTCCAGTATGTTCCATCTGTCAATAGACTCAATACACACAAGATCTAAATGCCCGCTGCACCCACTGTGTTTTACAACTGGCATACTGATTATTGTTTGGAGATGCCATACTTCTGACTCTTCCATTTATTTCCATTTTTGCTCGCGAAAACTGCAGGCTGTTATTGCAGAAAAATATGGTGCACATGAATGTAATGTTGGTGAAGATGGTGGTTTCGCTCCAAAATTTTCCAGGCAAGTAGTTTTCTCTTCACATTCTGCATTGTTATTGAATGATTTTTTAGTGATAGTTATCTGCATTTGCAGCTTAAGAGAAGGCTTGGATCTTGTCAAGGAGGCCATTGATAGAACAGGCTATAATGAGAGAATAAAGATAACAATTGATGTTTCTGCCACTGCTTTCTGCATAGGTAGTGTACTCTTTCGTCCAAGATTATCCAGCAGGGGTAATTAATATTGAATACAAAAGTTCATTTTGGCTCAACTAGTTGGGAGATATCATTATTATTGTCATAGACTGCAAAGCAATCATGCACATCATACTTGTGTCATTTTCCTGGGTTTTACTATGTGCAGTTATAATCTCGCTTAGAAGAAAACTGATCCAGTTCTTTTCCTGATTTAGATACAAAGTATGATTTGGATTTTAATCTCCAAATAGATCAGGGCAAAATTTCAAGTCAGGAGAGGATATGATTGCATTGTATAAAGAACTTTGTACAGGTATATCCACTTCTTTTTTGCTATATCTGGTTGTTTTCCCTATTACTTCCGCACAAAAAAAAAATTGTAACATTGTTTATGATGATTGGGCCTCTTTATTTTTGTTGTTTTTGCATTTCTTTGAATTTCGGCTTGTTGCAGACTACCCAATTGCTGCTGTTAGAATATATCAGGGCTTAGCCCATCCATCTAGATAATCTTAGTCTATTTAGTATTATCATCTAGATAGTTAGTCTCAGTCCATTTAGTATTAGTCTTACCTAATTTATATTGACTTGTCCCCCACACCAAGTTTATTGATTCTTCACACATTTTCCCATATATATAGGGGTCATCTCTATTGTAATAGATATACTTTCAATACATAGTTTCAATATTCTTTCTTCTTCATTATTCTCTTTATTGTCCTTGTTATCTTTTCTCCATTAACACAGTATCAAAACATCTTTTCTTCTAACATGTTATCAGAGCCTACTGATTCTTGGTAGTTCTTTCCGCATATTGTCATCTCTGCTAGGGATGGCACTCAATTTTCCATCCCCGGCGGCGATCTTCAATTAACACCCTAGACTCTCAATCTCTCTCTCTCTTTTCTATCTCTACTCCTATTTCTCTCTCTAGGGTTTTCGAAACCCTAACTTTCTCTCTATACATTCACACACCACCACGTGACTGAATCCACCTTTGTAACCTATACTCGCCACGTCAGCCTCTCTCTCTCTCACACACACATACATACATACACTACTATGTGCATGTATCTGCAATCTCCTCTCTCTCCAAGCTATTCTGTTTTCTCTCTCTAAACCACTCTGTTTACTCCCCTTCTTCTTATTCTTCCTTATCCTTCGAATCTGAATCATCGGATTCGGACTCCGATTCAGACGAATCAGAATCCAATTTCGATTTCATCTTCTCTGTGCCTTTCTCCCTCTGCCGCGAATCGTCGTTCTCTCTCCTCTCCGTACTTCTCTGCAATTTCCTCCAGTTCCAATTCGTACCGTTCGTTCTCAGACCTAGGAGGGCTCGGTGTGACATTCCATATTCAGTTCTTCAACATCTTCCTCATCTTCTGACGCTTGAGCCTCCGGTACTACTCAAAACTCAGACCTTTCAACTCCTCATTGGAATCGGAGTCCTCAACAGGCCCATTCCGATGGTCACCGTTGGATCTTTTTTCTAAGGATTCAGATCTAGGGCTTTTTCTGTAGTTTGAGTAATCGGGGGAGGATCGATGAGCGGTGCGACAATCGGAGTAGTGGTCATGCCTGGCGTGACCGTTGCAGATATGAGAAAACTTGCAGATATGATCGTTGCAGATTATTAAGACCCTTGCAGATAAATTCCCTATGGAAAACTTGCTGCTTGTCACACATGGAGAAGGGGTTGGAGTTGCGCAGTTACTGCATTTTTGAAGGATACTACAGTATATTGAAGTCTTTCTCGCGTCGAGACCAGCCTCAAGGAATCGAGCTGTGATCTCTCTCTCTTCAAGTTCAAGTCAGGGGTGGTGACCGATCACTTTGCACAAGTTGCTGCAATAATTGGGAGCCATCTTTATTTTTAGCAATGTTCATCAAGTACTTGTATCTAGGCATTAACTCCTGAGGTTGCGTTAGTGTTGGTCCATAGTCTTCAATATGCTGAGTTCTTGAACCACTGGTACTATAGTACCCATTGCCAGGAGCAAAATAACCAGTACCATTGTGTGACTGTGAATTCCTGTTCCAAAGCTGAGAACCTTGTCCTGCATAGGTAGGTTGATAATTTGGTGCCCAGATATTATTCTGATCAATTGATGGCAACGGATGGTAATTGTATGCGTGACTGTGAACCACTCAATTCAAACTGGTTGACCCATTATCGGAGACCTCTTCTCTTTGGGTTTGATCCACAGAGCCTGTGGTAGAAGAAGAAGCTCCATTGTTGCCCTCATCAGAATTATGATTTTCATCATCATGGCCTAGAAGAAGAAGCTCCATTGTTGCCCTCATCAGAATTATGATTTTCATCATCATGGCCAACGCCAAGATTTCGAAAAGCTTCAACAATTTCATCTGCGTTCATTGCCCTTGTTCTTGAATTAATTGAACTTCCAGAAGATGAACCTTCCATGGTGGTTTCTTGTTCTACTTCGAGAACTCGATCTTCATCTTATCGAGAACTCGGGACTTCCACCAAGAACTCGAGACTCCAGTCTTAACTCCAGTCTAACAGCTTATTTTTCTCACAACACCTCTCTCTACCAGATCTCACCACTTAATCTCTTTCACTTCGCCTCTATCGCAGTAGTATCATTCTGCACTATCGCCGCCCTCTCAAGTCACCATCATCAACAAAACTCTAGTTGGATCTCTCCGACTCGCTCTCTACCCGTTTTAGGTACTCGCCTCTCTACCCGTTTTGGGTACTCGCTATGCTGATTTTCGTAGTCAGCATTTTATTTTCTCATCTCTATTTTCTCGATCATTCGAGCCTCAATCTCGCGGAAAAAATCTCAATCTGACCCATTTAGGATTTCTGACCCATTTTGGGTACTTTCTATCTTATTTTTTCGTCTCACGAGAAAATCTTAATTTGACTCATTTTGGGTACTTTCTATCTTATTTTCTCATCTCATGAGAAAATTTGATCTCGTCATCGATCAATCATCGTCTCTTCTCTTGATTGATCGTCACCTTCGATCAATCATCGGCTATTCTCTTGATTGATCGTCGCCTTCGATCAATCATCGGCTCTTTTTCGATCGATCGCCATCTCTTATCTGATCTATCGAACCTTCAATTCTATATCACCTTCTGTGTTCTATTTTGGTGATTTAGAATCATTCATTCAAAACCAACTCAGATCAAGAATGAGCCTAATTACAATCTTTGGGCTCAAGTCATGACCAGTCTTCTCAAAATGTCGCAAACTTACTAGAGATGTTACCACACCATGCCGAGAAGCTACCGAAACTAATCTCAAGATCAACCTGCTGATATTAGTCTTGCCTAATTTATATTGACTTGTCCCCCACACCAAGTTTATATATCAGGGCTTAGCTCATCCATCTATATAATCCTAGCCCATTTAGTATTATCATCTAGATAGTTATTCCTAGTCCATTTAGTATTTAGTCTTACCTAATTTATATTGACTTGTCACCTACACCAAGTTTATTGATTCTCCACACCTTCTCTCCTATATATAGGAGTCATCTCTATTGTAATAGATATACTTTCAATATTCTTTCTTTTCCATTATTCTCTTTATTGTCTTTGTTATTTTTTCTCCATTAACACAATATCAAAACATCTTTTCTTCTAACAACTGCGATTGAAGATTCATTTGACAAGGAGGATTGGGAAGGTGTCAAGTATCTTTCTAGTCGTGGAATATGCCAGGTTTGTACAATTCACCATCAATGTTATCTAGTTTCTGCTCAGGTCAATTACATGAAACAGCTAGATGGACCAATTTAGAACATAGAAGGCATGTTGGATTAGGTACCATTATTTTGTTAACAATATGCACGATGACATGAACTAAACAGATATCTTTTCCTGCCTTCCCCTAGCGGGGGGGGATGCAGCCCTCAGTTCTGAATGTAGATCGATATTCCAAACCCCAGCCAGATGTCTTAAACAAAGCTCTAAACCTATTAATGGTTACAGTATTCAGTTAGTTTTTTTATGGGAACAGTACCTTTTCAGTATTACTTGGACAGTATGTCGTAGGTGACTTGTACTCTTTTATGACAAAGTTCCAAAGCTTGCGGAATGACAACATTTTTTGTGCAAAAAAGTTACAAACCTGAATATCCTTTAGGTTAATGTTGGAGTGCAACTAGTTACCATTGTCTTTTTTTAATGGAAGATTGTCTAACGAGCTGAACTTGCAGAAAGAAAACAAAAATCATCGGAGCCTTACAGGCGATGTTCCTGCATTCTCGTAGAATAACAAAGTGCTATTGTACAGCATCGTTTGGTAAATGTTACTTGTAACAGCAAAAGTAGTATGGTTTTTAGAACAAAATGGTCAAAAAGAGTGAGTGTTTCTGGTACCTTTTAATTTTTCCATTGGGATTTGATACCTCACACTTATTTAGGATTGGCTACTTGGGCATGTTTAATTATATTGTTTGTGCGGCATAGCCTCAGCATAGGGTCTCTGGCCATAGCTGTCCAAAAGTTCTGTTAGTTCCTTGGATGCTATGAACCCCTGTTTTTTTTTCCACTTCTTGCATATCCTTTTTTAGTCCGTCAAATTTAATTCAGGGGAGACATTTTTTTTGTTCCAGGTTCTTGGGGACGACTTGTTGATGTCAAATCCAAAACGCATTGAGAAAGCTATTCATGAGTCCGCTTGCAAATGCTCTTCTCCTCAAGGTATCATGCTGACCCATGGATGAATTCTAAAGCATCATTGTCAAAATGATCCTCATATTGTAAGGATCAGTGATCCTGGGTTACTTTAGGGCTTTTTGTCATAGTTAACCTTGAGATGTCAATCGCGCAGTGTTTGACTTAAATTATTTTTCATTCCTATTAATAAAAACCTTTTTCTTTGCTATTGAATGAATCTTGTTTTGTCATACAGAACGCTCGTACAAGGAAAAGGCTAATGTACTATGAAAAACAATTTATTTTTAAACGACACACTTGTACAAATTAACACAATTTTCATGCAAAAGAGTTGATCCATCAATTAATGCAGTTCCTCTAGAACTCATAGATGAACCAGCTATATGTTACAAACTCAATCACATAATAATTACCTTGCCTTTAACCTCTCGAGCACTTTAACTGTCACGAGTTGTGAGGCCATGCAAGCATCAAGATTCACAAATACTACACGGTTCCCCTGTGGCTCTGCAACAATAAATGCTCGAGCCCCGCAACCTGAAGTGAACACCATAAGTGGTCTGCTCCATGTTAGCATATCCCATCATATTAACATCAGCCGCGGACCGCTATCAGTGCACATCATATTACTAGAAATGGTAATTTCAACTTATGATCAGTTTTGAACACATATGTAGGCATTTTCGGTAATGACATGTTTGGGAGTACCGAACTGGCGGCTTGAATTTAGTACTACATCAAATTGAATGAAAATTTTGAACTAATTTTGTTCCAAATTCAAGGTGCACAATCTGTGCTTCCAAACACAATACAAGTCTATTTCTATGTGAATTTACAATCATGTTCACATACACAGTACCAAAATTCGGGGGCAATCGCGGAACCGTTGATTTTCTAATTTTCAATTTTTGGTGTTTGAGAGCATAAACTTTGTGAGTAGAGCTACTTCAGTGAATAAAATAAATACTGAAACAATTAGAATTGAATATAAACATATATATTGTTCTCTTCACATAGTATATAGATCAAACCCTAGAATAAAACACTATGGGTGCGTTTGGATACTCTGTTTTTGTTCTGTTTTTTATTTTTTGGCACTGTTCAGGAGAACAGAACATGTTTGGCAACCCTTTTTACTGTTTGTTCTGTTCTCATTTTGGAAACTGTTTTCGTGAATAGTAGAAAAAACAAGGGAACAACAAAAACTTGTTTTTTTGTTCTTTTTGGGATTTTTCAAAAAAAAAAGAATTGTGGTAGAGAGGAAAAATTGTGTGAGAATTTGTGTTTATTTGCCCCAAACATGTTTTTTGTTTTTGTTCTTTTGGGTGAGAAAATAAGAACAAGAACAAAAATTGTTCTTTTTTTTTTGTTCTCAAAACAAAAACAAAAACGATGGTTCCCAAACGGGCCCTATATCACCAGCGAGAAATTCACTGACGGTCTCGTACCTTCAAGTCTATGATACATGGAAGTGATGGCAGAGTCTGCTAATTCAATTTTGTATTCTTGTGTGTGAAACCGAGACTATATACACACACGGACACACATCTATATCTATACTACTTATAAATGTAAGGACTTTTTTTTATTTCTAACATTTTTTATTTTTATTTTATTATTAAATACACGTTTTCTTGTTTTGGAACCGGTTCACAGACACAACTTTTCCTCTTTTATAATTTGTCCCAACTATTAATTATAGTTTTAATTCATGTAGCTGTATAAAAATGTTATACGGTTGTTTAGTGTGTCATGTATACACATAAACGCATATATATTCGAAGTTTAATTTCAATTGGGAGAGTGAATCCTACACAAACGCATCAATTTGGATCAATTTTGTGAAATACTAATATTGTAGTATCGCATATAACTTAGGACTGTTTTTAAATATATCCGATTGAAATGTAAGTGTATCAAATTATGATGGATGCAGATAATCTTTAAAAATAGTAATTATTATATAAATATAACTCATCAATGTATGTATAGTTTTACTAGTGTTGCTGCGAGTGTATTAATCTCCCATCTGTTATCTTATTTAATAGAAGGATGTCTATCAAAAAAAAATTTCCCTTTTCACATATCTACTACCTCTCCAATAATATAAATCTTTCCTCTACACAAATAAAGAATCTTTCCACCCTCTCAAACTTTCCTTATCTTCATGTAGAAGGTTATAAAACTTTTAAGCTTATCAATACAATGGAGAATGACACTACAGTCAAAATTTGTTGGGTCATATTATCAATTTACCAAGGCTTATATTAATATGGAGATCTAGATGATTTATATATCAATTATTTAAGCAATTAAAAATATTTATGGTTTAATTTTTATATTTATTATATATTCATTTTAATTAACATGATGATGATTTATAAATATGTTATTAATATAAATTTTGTTTACGTACACAACACTTGATTTTATACTAGTATATATATAACTGTCTCAAAATTGTAACGTCGATAATTTTTCTGACAAAATTGTCTTGTCCACATTTAGCCTCTTATATCTAACTTCCAAAGAGGATGAAAAAGTTCAAAAAAATAAAGAAAAAAAAATTATAAGGAGTAAAGTGATTTTTTTTCTATGCATAAAGATGAATTTTATTTAGGGTTAAATGCAATAAACCCCCCTATACTATTCTCTCTTTCTTCAAATAAGCCCCTAATCTATTGTTTTGACAAAAAAACCCCATACTATCCCATTTTTAACACTTAACCCCCATCATCTATGCACACAGTTAGAGGACCGTTAGTTTATTCCATGTGCATATCACGTGATTGGTTTAAGGCAAAAAAATGGCCAAACAACCCCTTATTACCGTTGCCAAAAATTGAAAAAATAAGCATTCTTCTTCTTCTTCTTCTCAAAGCTCACGAGCCTCAATTCCTGTCTCTCAAACACTCCATTTGCCCTAAACCAATCACCGTCCCCAATCTCAATCATGGAGCTAATTTCAATCTTCAAGAACAGTCCCAACCACAAGAAATAGTATTTCAATCTCTGGGTTTCAATAATCAATGGCCTTCTTGTTCATCAAGCGATGATCAGAACTATCTAACAATGGAGTTTTTAGTGTCTTTGGTTGCCGAGCTCGAGAAGCAGAGGCAAGAAATTGACTGGGTTCTTCGCTTGCAGGTCTGATTTAAACAAAAAACCCATTTCGACTCTCACAATTTGCACACATATTCACACACTTTTACACACACATGTTCGTTTTTTTATTTACACAATGGGTTTTAGTGATTTTGGTTTCTGGGTTTGTTTGGTGAAACAGAGTGAGAGAAAGACCCATTTGAATTTTCACAACTTGGACACATATTCGCACACATGCTCGATTTTTGAATTACATAATAGGTTTCAGTGATTTTGGTTTCTTGGTTTGTTTGGTGAAACAGAGTGAGGAAAAAACCAATTTCACACACATGTTCGATTTTGATTTGCATAATGGGTTTTATTGATTTTGGTTTGTGGGTTTGATTGGCAAAACAGAGTGAGAGATTGAGGAGTGCTCTTCACGAGGAAACAGTGAATCAATTTGGGGTTTTGCTGAGGCGATACGAGGCGAGAATGATGGGTTTGCTGTGGGAAAAAAAGGAGGAATTGGGAGCTGTGAAGAAGAGGACAATGAAGCTCGAGGAGTGTTTGAGAAGGCAAGAGTTGGAGATGGAGGTGTGGCAGAGAATGGCGAGAAAGAACGAAGCAACGGTGTATAGTCTCAACAATGCCATACAAGAAGCTAGAGAGAGAGCGGTCTATGTCTCTCTCTCCCCAGGCGCAGAGTCGTTCTGTGATTCGTCTTCAAACAGAGGAGGAGACAATGATGATGAGGGGTCGGAACAGAGCACAATGGAGATGTGTAAGTTGTGCAATGCTTGAAGCTCGTGCGTGGTGTTGTTGCCTTGTAGACACCTCTATTCTTGCAAGCTCTGTGAGACCTTTGTTGGGGTTTGTCCTGTTTGTCAATCTGTAAAGAAAGCTAGTTTGGAGGTTTTCTTGGCTTAGAGCAGCTAGGAAGAAGGAAAGAAAAAAAGTTTTGAAGACTTAATTGCCGAGCCTTATTTAGTGAAGGGTAAAACTGTCCAACAAATGTCCATTAACGGTGTTATAACATAAATGGGTAAATTGCAACATTTACATAGTTTAGGGGGCAAATCTTTAGTGCAGGGGTTATTTTAGAAAGAGAGAATAGTATAAAGGGGTTTATTGCATTTAACCCTTTTATTTATTTATTCTTGACATTCGAACCCTTACTTTGTAAGGAAGATCACCGTCCTAACCAAGACATTTGACCAAAATGATCTTTGATGCATTTTCTTATATTTCAATTTAATATTTGACTCAGAAAATAATATTTCTTATCACACACTACCACTCTCTAAAATTATTTTGTTAAATGTTAATTTATTGCTCAACACAGAATAAAAGTTCTCTTCAAATACTGATACTACTACTTCCAATTTTTATTTTTTTAAAAAAGTTAATACTATATTATTTGCCACATAAATAACATTTTTCACCACAAACTACAACTCACTCGAGTTATTTTGTAAATTGTAATTATTATTTGAGACATAAATATGCGATCAAAACCCCTAGAATTTAGCAATAAAGCAATTGAAATCCATATATAAAATCCGAAACCCTCACTTTCTCTCTCATGAACGGGTTAATTTAAACAGAGCTTTTTTTTGTTAACAATCATGGCTTTTATTTATTTAACGGAAAAAAAAAATCATGACTTTTATTTTATTTAGAAATTAGATTGGTAAAGGGAAAGTATTTGGAGGGAGCTCAAAATTTAGCCGAAAATTTGAAATTTTGAGTTGAAATATATATATAGACATATAAATATATATACATGCACATATTTACATATATCTATAATAGTAAATTAGAATTTAGTGACCAAAACAAAACTTAATTGGTCTTAAGGGACATAAAGTTTAGAAAAGATGAATAGTGACATTATTTAAAATTTAATTGTCCTTATATGACCAATTGAAATTCTAAAGTTAAGGCCATGTTTGGTAGGCGGTCTTTTTGGTCTGGTCTGGTCTGGTCTGGTTTAATCTAATCTGGAAAAGTCTGTTTGGTAAGCGGTCTGGTCTTACTATTTATTTATTTATGTATTATTTATTTATTTATTTATTATTTCTTCACTTTATAATATATTTTATTATTTATATTATTATATTATTATTTATTAATTTATAAATATATTCTATTTATTTATTATTATTTCATTATTTAATTCATTTAATTTATAAATTATTTATTCATTTTTAATTATTTAAATATATATTTTATTAATTTAATATTAATTTATTATTATTATTCTCATTTTTTATTATTATTATGAAGTATTTATTCATTATTATATTTACTTATTATTTATTATTATATCTATTTATTATTTTTTATTATATTTTTTTATTATTATTTATTTCATTTTGTTTATTATTTATTTTTTTTATTATATTTTTAAATATGTTTTATGTAATTTATTATTTTATTATTAATTTATTATTATTATTATTATTTAGTCCATTTTTATTATTATATTTATTTATTATTATTGTATTCATTTTTATTATTATTATGTTTTATTTAATTTATTATTTATATTATTAATTATTCATTTTTAATTATTTATAAATATATTTTATTATTTATTCATTTATTTATTATTATTATTAGGTATTATTTATTTCATTTTGTTTATTTTTATTATTTATATTTTATTTTTAAAATATGTTTTATTTAATTTATTTATTATTATTATTATTAATTTTTAATTATTTATAATTATATTTTATTAATAAGACCAGACCGGACCACCAGGAACCACTTTTTTTTTTGTCTGAAATGAGGTCATTTTGGTATGATTTGGTCTTACTTGGTCTAACCAAAAATTTGGGACCAATGCTACCAAACATGGTCTGGTCCCATAAAACACAAGACCAGACCAAACCAACTGGAACCGAACCACCTACCAAACAGGGCCTAAGCTTATATATTGTAATTTAAAAAAAAATATTCTTATATAATCAAGTGTAATTTTCTTTATGAAATCAAATACTTGCTCTTAAAAAAAAAATTTAAATTTAATGCAGAGGAAGGACTTTTTAGGATCAAGGTTTATATGAAGAAAAAGATTAGGTTGAAAAAGTTTTTAAAATTCTTCTTTGTGCTTCCTGATAAGTTTGATTTTCTTTTTCTTGGATAACTTTTTAAATTAATGAAACAAGCTTAATAAATTATAATCTTTGTTATTAGAAAAAAAAAATTTTTAAAAGGTTATCTTCATTTACACCCCCTCAGATTTACAAATCTTCAATCACACCCCCTCATGGTGTGAAATGTCTAAAATACCCTTATACCAAACACCCCTTAAATCAATTTAACCCCTAAACCAAACACCCCCTTGAATTAATTTAACCCTCAAACCAAACACCCCAACCCCAACCACCACCATCCTCCGCCGCCGCCACAAGCAAAAGCCAGGGATGAAATAATTTTTTCAAAAATTGGTCGAAAATAGGGGGGGCGATGGTGTAGATCTATATATATGTGTGTGCGGGGGGGTGTGTGTGAGAGAGAGAGAGAGGGGAATTTATTTATTTGTAAAAAAAATCCATTAAATATTTATTTGTAAAAATTAGTTTTTAAAAAATAAATATTTGAGGTTGGGTTGTGGATTTTAGGATTTAATTTTTATTCACAAATTAAAAAAATTAGTTTCCAAAAAAATTAAATATTTGTTTGTGAATATTTGGGGTTGGTGTTGGGGGTTTTGAATTTTATATGTTTTTTTAAAATTTTATATTTATTTTCGAATTTAATAATTTTTTTCAAAATTTAATATATATATTTTTGAATTTTATATGTTTTTTTTGAATTTTATATATTTGTTTCAAATTTTTTATGTTTTTTGCGAATTTTATATTTATTTTTTAAATTTAATATATATTATTTGAATTTTATATGTTTTTTTTTAATTTTATATATTTGTCTTGAATTTAATATTTTTTTTTTAATTTTTTTATTTTCGAAATTTATATATTTTTTAATTTTATATTTATTTTCGAATTTATAATATTTTTCAAATTTTAATATATATATTTTGAAAATTTAATACAAATTAAATTATTAAATTATTGGAAATGGTCAAATTGATAAAATTACATATCCTTATTTCCAAACAGTTCTAGGATTTATATTGAGAGTAATTTAGGTATTTACAAAAAAAGTTAGGACGATGTCATCATTAAGGGGGTGTAAGTAATAAAAATATCAAACTTGAGGGGATATAATTGAAGATATTCAAACCTGAAAAAATATGATTGAAGTTAAAGTAAATTTTTAACCAAAAAACAAAAAAAACTTCCCGTGCTCTTGAAAGTCAAGAAAACTTTTCAGTTATATGTTTTCTTGAAAAGGTTCAAGTGCAAATATGTGAAGGTTCTTTTTAATCTGTTTAATCACATGCATAGTTGCATACCCATCCGTGTATCTATATATATATACACACAAATATCTAGGTATATCTCATAATAATTAGAACTTGACTATACATATGGAAAACAGCAGGCTCTAGGGTTTGGTGCTAAAAGATATATGAGTCAAAAATTTCTTATTATTTAAAATTGAGATATTAAGTCCTCATAATTTTACCTTGTGAGCTCCTTATTGTAAAGGTAAGCGTTTACTATCAAAATATAATATAATTATAAATTAAATTAAATATAAAATTTTAATTATTACAAATTCAAAATTAATTGTGTAACTAATGAAATCGAAATAATTATTTTAAATACATTTTCGAAAATTATAATTTTATGATTATTTATTTATAATTTTTAAATTATATACAATTGAAAATATAATATTAATAAAATATATAAAATACATAAATTGACAACCGCATTGAATAATAAAATGACATAAAACAATACTAGAAATGGTAATTTCAACTTATGATCAGTTTTGAACACATATGTAGGCTTTTTCGGTAATGACATGTTTGTGAGTACCGAACTGGCGGCTTGAATTTAGTACTACATAAAATTGAATGAAAATTTTGAACTAATTTTGTTCCAAATTCCAAATTCCAAATTCCAAATTCCAAATTCCAAATTCAAGGCGCACAATCTGTGCTTCCAAACACAATACAAGTCTATTTCTATGTGAATTTACAATCATGTTCACATACACAGTACCAAAATTCTGGGGCAATCACATAACCGTTGATTTTCTAATTTTCAATTTTTGGTGTTTGAGAGCATAAACTTTGTGAGTAGAGCTACTTCAGTGGATAAAATAAATACTGAAACAATTAGAATTGAATATAAACATATATATTGTTCTCTTCACATAGTATATAGATCAAACCCTAGCATAAAATACTATATCACCGGCGAGAAATTCACTGACGCTCTCGTACCTTCAAGTCTATGATACATGGAACTGATGGTAGAGTCTGCTAACTCAATTTTGTATACTTGTGTGTGAAACTAAGACTATATACGCAGGGACGGAAGCCAGGATTCCAACATGGGGGGGTTAAAATTGCCCGTGAGAAATATCCAACCTATGTAGACTTATAATTTCAAATTTTAATAAGTAGTAGTAAAAAAAAAAAAGATCTTGGGGGGCCATGAGAAATATTCAACTTATAATTTCAAATTTTAATAAGTAGTAGTAATAAAAAAATAAAATAAAAAACAAAAAACCTGGGGGACCATGCCCCCCCTCTTTGTATATATGCACACGGACACACATCTATATCTATACTACTTATAAATGTAAGGACTTTTTTTATTTCTAACATTTTTTTTATTTAAAATTTATTATTAAATACACGTTGCTTCTAAAAAATACTTTTTTTATTTCTAACATTTTTTTATTTAAACTTTTTTATTAAATACACGTTTTCTTGTTTTGGAACTGGTTGATAGACACAAGTTTTCCGCTTTTATTATTGGGAAAATATCATTGACCTCCCTTGAGGTAAGGCATCATTGCACGCGGTACCCTTTAGTTTTGAAATCTATTAGTTACCTCCCTCGGGTTAGCTTTTTCTATCACTTTCACCCCCTCCATCCAAAGTCAACGCGGTCAAAGGGGTAAAGTACCCTAAATACCCCTCAAATTCATATTACAATTAACCCCTTAAATAATTGAATTTCACAATCCCCCCACCCCAATGGGTAAATTATAATTTCACCCCCTAAACTTCGAAAAAATATTTAAAATTTTAAAATATATATATAATTTTAAAATATATATAAAATTGGGAAAATATATACAAATTTTGAAAAAAATATAAAAATCGAAAAAATATATAAATTTTGAAAAACATAAATAACATTTGAAATATATATATAAAATTTGAAATAAATATATAAAATAAGAAAAAATAAACAAAATTCGAAAAAAATATATAAAATTCGTAAAAAATGTATAAATTTCGAAAAACATATATAAATTTCAAAAAATATATATATAAATTTTAAGTTACTCGTTGATTATCAAATAATCAAAAAATATATATAAAATTTGAAATATATATATATATATTTGAAAAAAATATAAAACATCAAAAAAATATATAAATTTCGAAAAACATAAATAAAATTTGAAATATATATATAAAATTAGAAATAAATATATAAAATAAGAAAAAATAAACAAAATTCGGAAAAAAAATATAAAATTCTGAAAAAATGAATAAATTTCGAAAAAAATATATAAATTTCAATATATATATATAATTCGAAATAAATATATAAAATTCGAAATATATATATATAATTAAAATATATATATTCAAAAAATATATATAAATTTTGCAAAACATATAAAATTTAGAAAAATATTTATATAATTTGAAATTTTGATGGTTCAATCTTCCAAGCAAAAAATTGCATAATAGCTAGCTTCTCCCATCAGATTTATTAGATTTCTTTTTGATGGAATTATATATATATATTTCAAAATTTATATATCTTTTTTGAATTTTATATATTTATTTCGAATTAGATATATATTTCAAAATTTATATGTTTTTTCGGAATTTTATATATATATTTCAAATTTTATATATCTTTTTCGAATTTTATATATTTATTTTGAATTAGATATATATATTTCAAAATTTATATGTTTTTTCGGAATTTTATATATATATTTCAAAATTTATATATCTTTTTCGAATTTTATATATTTATTTCGAATTAGATATATATATTTCAAAATTTATATATGTTTTTCAAAATTTATATGTTTTTTCGGAATTTTATATATATATTTCAAATTTTATATATCTTTTTCGAATTTTATATATTTATTTCGAAGTAGATATATATTTCGAAATTTATATGTTTTTTCGGAATTTTATATATATTTCAAATTTTATATATGTTTTCTAATTTTATTTCGAATTTTATATATATTTCAAAATTTATATATGTGTTTCAAAATTTATATATATATTTTTATTTTTATTTTTTTTTTTTCAAAATTTATATATTTTTTCCAAATTTTATATATATATTTGAATTATATATATATTTTTTGAATTATATATATATATATTTAAAATATATATTTTTTTAAAAATTTTAAATATTTTTTAGAATTTTAGGGGGTGAGACTGTAATTTATCCATTAGGGTGGGGCAATGTGAAAATTCAATAGTCTAGGGGGTTTATTGAGGGTAATTTCGTAATTTTATATCTCCAAGGGAGGTAACTGATATATTTGAAAATTTAAGGGTGCCCGTGCAATTAGGCCTTACCTCAAGGGAGGTCAGTGATATTTTTCCTTTATTATTTGTCCTAACTATTAATTATTGTTTTAATTCATTTGAATATGTATGTAACTGTATGAAAATGTTATTCAGTTGTTTAGTGTGTCATGTATACACATAAACGCATATATACTCGAAGTTTAATTTCAATTGGGAGAATGAATCCTACACAAACACATCAATTTGGATCAATTTTGTGAAATACTAATATTGTAGTATCATATATAACTTAAGACTGTTTTTAAATATATCCAATTAAAATATAAGTATATCAAATTATGATAGATGCAGATAATCTTTAAAGATAGTAATTATTATATAAATATAACTCATTAATGTGTGTATAATTTTGCTAGAGTGTTGCTCCGAGTGTATTAATCTCCCATCTGTTATCTTATTTAATAGGAGGATGTCTATCAAAAACAAAAATTCCCTTTACACATATCTACTATCTCTCCAATAATATAAATCTTTCCTCTACACAAATAAAGAATCTTTCCACCCTCTCAAACTTTCCTTATCCTCACGGTAGAAGGTTATAAAACTGTTCATTTAAGTTTATCAATACAATGGAGAATGACACTTCAGTCAAAATTTGTTGGGTCATATTATCAATTTACCAAGGCTTATATTAATAGGGAGATTTAGATGATTTACATATCAATTATTTAAGCAATTAAAAATATTGTTTGGTTTAATTTTTATATTTATTCTATATTCATTTTAATTAACATGATAATGATTTATAAATATGTTATTAATATAAATTTTGCTTTCGTTCAAAGCACTTGATTTTACTAGTATATGTATATAACTGTCTTAAACTTGTAACGGTCTATATATAACTGTCTCAAAATTGTAACGGTCGATAATTTTTATGACAAAAGTGTCTTGTCCACGTTTAGCCTCTGATATCTAACTTCCAAAGAGGATGAAAAAGTTCAAAAAAGAAAAGGAAACAAAATTATAAGGAGGAAAGTGATTTTTTTTTCTATGCATAAAGTTCATTTTTTTTTAATTTATTCTTGACATTTGAACCCTTACTTTGTAAGGAAGATCACCGTCCTAACCAAGACATTTGACCAAAATGATCTTTGATGCATTTTCTTATATTTCAATTTAATATTTGACACATAAAATAATATCTCTTATCACACACTACCACTCTAAAATTATTTTGTTAAATGTTAATTTATTGTTCAACACCGAATAAAAGTTCTTTTCACATACGATACTACTACTTCCAATTTTTATTTTTTAAAAAAAGTTAATACTATATTATTTGCCACATAAATAACATTTCTCACCACAAACTACAGCCCACTCAAGTTATTTTGTAAATTGTAATTATTATTTGAGACATAAATATGCGATCAAAACCCCTAGAATAACTCTTCTTACGGGTCTAGGAGGATTTGGTGACTTCTCTATTCCCTGATCAGGAAAGTCATAAAGGATATCTACAACTTCTCTATCTGAGGCATCAACAGAGGGATCATTATCCGCAAGGGTCACCTGGTTCGCGGATTGGGGTGGTTGAGTAATGTTTGCAACAATTTCGCGACCTGAAGAGTTAAGAAAAGAAATTAGTCAAAAAAAAAAGTCAAGTACAAATTTATAAGTCTATACCTGAAAGCAAATGATCTGTGGCTTGTATGTCTCCTATCACCCGAGCAACTGTGTCAAGTAAAGGCCTTTGTGACAGAGCAACAAATACCAATTTTCCTCTTCGCGGAGACGGAGTTTTCTCAGGTGAAGGATCACGATGAAAAGTCATGTCTTGATCAATGTTATCATCCTGATAAATAAAGGATTCGGTGACTTCAGCTTCAGGAGTGGCGCAAAAAAGGGAATTTTGGACAGAAATATCAGACTTCCTTTTACGAGTTAGCGGTACTTCATCTACCTCATTGTCTGAAGAAGGCATACGAGAAATGGAAGCCAATATTTGGGCTCTTTGAGCTCCCCTTCGTTGAGATAGGGGAATGTAATCCAAAACGTCATTGGTAAAGGCCTTTCTTCATTGAATCAAGGGGATGTTCTCCAAAGCATCACTTGATATAGGAGGAACTTGGGTGCTCTGAACTGATGTCGCGGTAGATTTCGCGAATCTCTAGAAGGAAAAGATGGAAATAATCAAAATGATGAAATAATGATACAACAAAACAAAAAAGAAGAAATTATTATTACCAGTCTTTTAGAATTGGGTTCTTGGCGAGTGGGAACAACAACATGAACTTTAATACGCTCTGAACGTCTCCACTTAGGCGCAGGAGAAGGAATTTTTGTTTTTTCTCTCTGAGCCTTTGAAGTTTTTCTCTTGGGAACAGGATTTGAAGATTCCGGCTCATCTCGCGGATTCACAATAAAAGAATGAGATTGCAAGGCTAACTTGTTGTGGAACCCGCGAGAACCATGAGATTTATGAAGCTTCAAGGATGGATCGCTAGGATATATATTCATTGGTTTTTTGGGCATAGGAGGCTCCATCATAAAGGTCTGAAAATTGGTAACAACTTCAAGCCAGAAGTCTACATAAGCCGCGGATCGCCCGCCTGCGCGCGATCCTGTAGGGATATGAATCACAAAAGAGAAAAGCTTTTTTTTCCTTTTCATAATCTTCGCAAAACGTTACTAATGTGTCATCGTAAAGATTATTTTCTGGCGAGGGAACAAAAACAGGGATAGCCTGGTCGAAATCCAGTTGACGGGATACCCGTCTTGGATTGTAAATTGTCATTCTCGAAAAGGATTCGTTAAAAACTGGAAGCTAGCATTTATAATTTGCCGCGGAAAAGATCAACTCCTCATGTGATGAGTATTCGTATGAGGTTATCTCGTTTTACGGGTAAAAAGAAGGGAAGTGAATGCTCTTTAAAGGATTGGAGCAAGGCCTTCATAAGAAACCGTGACTAGAGTTCAAATAATCATCAAGCTTCTTTGTAGAAAATAGATCGGACCAACGCGCTGCTCGCAATTTTGGTCACGTGAGATCCGCAGCCTCTGGATCCGTATCAAGGATATGTCAAGGGGTTTTGGAGCATACTTTGGAAACCTCTTGAACATAAATAACATCAGGAAAATGCATGGGCGGTGTGTGCTGATATCATATCTACCCATAGACTTGGAGAAGTCACGGGCAAGAGTGTTTAATTGAGAGTATAAGGTTCCTAAGAAAAGGGGTGCTAAAGGTATCTGTATACCCCGCGACATGATAGAGGCCATAAAAAAGATGAGCTTGTTTGGACAATCTTCAGGACGACCTTGAAAGATATAACGGTCAAGCCAATAGGCTAAAAACCCTGCCAATTCATATTCGCTGTTAAATTCTGGGCCAGGGATGGTTTTTCGATCTTGACCGCGGAGTAAGGGGAGTTTGGGTTCATAATCCATATAGAAATGATGGCACCAACTTGAATACTTCAATTTCATACTTTTTATAATAGGAGCCTCTGAAAGAATAACGTCTTTGCTAAAACGACTGCCTCTCTTCGCGGCATAGGAAACACAAGCCTGAAGATGAAGATGAATCTTTTGGTCCTCTTCATCAAAAGGTTAGGCATCGCGAGGGTGCGAATCAAATACAGGGAGACGATAAAGCACATAAACATCCTCTAGGGTTGTAGTAAATTCTCCCCAAACTGCTATAAAAGTGTGAGAAACTGGATTCCATCGCGAGACTAAAGAAGTGAGAGCATCAACATCACGACAGATGGAAGGATCAGAGAAGAGTTTAATGGAATCAAGCAGACCAGCACTGCTAAGAGTCTCGCGGTGTTTATCTTGACTCAGTATGTGGCTGGACCACATCTTTCAATCGGATATGGGATCGACATGGCCTTCGTATTCAATAAAGGAAAAGGGGATGTCTCCTCTTTCAATGAGAAGGCGATGAATAGATGAAGGAGGTACAATGGCTAAAGGGGTTTCTCCATCAGTATGAAGGAGCATTGGCTCTTCAATAATATCCCCTGCAGGTGGAAGGTTCTCAATAAAACTCTAAAAGTTATCATGAGAATGGTAAAAAAAGGGGGGGTTTTCTCCATTTTGTTGGCAAAGGAACATAAGGAACAGTTCCAGAAGAAGGGACTAAAAGTTTGGGGGTAGAAGAAGAGGATTTAGCCATAGGTTAAGAGATAAGAATAAGTTGAAATGGATATGGGCTAAAATTATGCAAGAAATGGAACAAGGATATGAAAACAAGTATCGCAGATATAGACGAAATGATATATATATATACGCGGGAACAATATTTGGAAGTGAAGAAGTTGGGAGAAAGATAACAAATAAGAGTATGGGAAGAGGATAGTAAAAATGGAAAAAAGTTACAAGGAGGGAATTTATAAGGAAATGCACGAAAATCTAGAAGGTACATTAAAAGCATGTGGAAGGCAAACCGACGCCAAGGCTATCGCAAAAAAATATGTTGCAGATTCCAATCCGCGTCGTAATTTGGTAAACTAAGAATGGTTTTGAAAAAAGAAAAATTGGCCGATACAGAAAAAAGGTCCGCGAATCTAAAGGACAAAAGTTTTCTTTGGTAGGTTTACTCTTTAATACTTGGCTAAGTACTAAAGTGTAAAGGGGAAAAATGTAAAGGGGAGTCGTGGTAGTACACTAATCCGCGACTCCAGGGAATCATTAAAAGGAAGTTGGAAAAAGGTCAACATGGGATCTCATGAGGAGATCAAGGGGGATCCTCGGATCCAGGGAGTTATCAAAAGGGATGTTGGAGAAAAACCAACATGAGATCTTGTAATGAGATCAGGTACACGAAAAAGTTCTACAAAGAGGTGATCGCTGGAAGTTTGACACTGGGGGTCATAGCCAAGAGTCAAGCTCTGCAACCCTATGAACTAATCGTGCATGGAGTGTTCATTTACTATCCTGGAGAAACGTTTTGAGGAGATAAATGGCGGGTCGCGACCTCATTTATCAAGAAACTTAAAATAAAGTACCTAAGATATATTAAATGACGCTCAAGGGACATGAAAATGGAAATATGCATAAAAGGACATGGCCCCAGGAAACTATGACATCAGGTAACAGAATCCGCGAGGAAAAGTATCTCGCAGCATGAGTATTCGCGGAATGAATCTCGCGACATGAAAGGAGCATTCGCGGGATGGACTTCGCGATATATATATATATATATATATATATATATACATTTATTCGCGGATCAAGTCTCGTGGATAACCAATCTGACGTGACACTAATTTATGTGTGAACAAAAGTCTATAAATAGAGGACCAAAACTTCATTCAAGGGGGATTTTTTGGAAACTTAGAGAGAGATAGAATGTTTTCAGGCTATTTGCATTGCTTCTATCTTGTTTCTTTTTCTCTTTCTATACTCCTGTAGACCATTGAAAACAATAAAATCATTGACATTATTATTTTGTGTTCATCTTGTGTGAAAACTATCTCTAAATCTAATTAAATCAGAACCCCCCTTACAAATACATTTTGAACATGTAAACAAAATCTTCGTTAAAATAAAATACTACCACTTTCTATTTTTGTAAACAAAATCTTTCTTAAAATAACATAACATCACTTTATGGTCCAATACATGGTATGTAGCAATAACTATAGATGCGTAGGGTGTTAAAAACCGGAATTGGAATCGAACCGATTTTTAAGTTCGGTTCCGGTTTCTTCTATTTTTTTTTAAAAAAAGGCTCAATATTATAAGATAATATAATCATAAACTAGAGTATTTGAATTATTACAAATCTAAAACCAAATATATAATTAGTGGAATGAAAATAACTATATTAAAATATTACATTCCTAAAGTTACGAATTACAATTGTCATTTAATAATGAAAGAAACATTTTCATTTGAAAAATAAATAAAATCCGCATCAATAAAAGAAAATTAGTAGACAACTACTACTTATTAATGGACTAACATTTTTATCATTTATATATATTCGAATCTATGTAATTGAATTGCATGCCCTATATATATATTTACATTATTTATGTGATCTTATGTTGTTTAATGGATTAACTTTACAAATATTGATTTACACATTTAATGGATTAACTTTACAAATATAGATATCCACATTCAATAACTGTGTAGGCTAGTGAACATATAGTTTATGATCTCTAACTTAAAAAAAAAAAAAATTCTGGTTCGATTCCGCGGGATAAGAACCGGAACCGAATCCCTATCAAACCGAACTGAACTGCCAATTCCGGTTCCGTTCATGTTCGTGAACACCCCTATAGATGCATAGATTTTCGTATATGAACATACGTATGACGTGAATAGTATACATAGCACTCATTTCTTAAAGCTTCAGTAAAGACACATACTTAAACATTTACCAATGAACTACTGTAGTACTTTTAAAGACTACTTAGGGTCCGTTTGGGAACTTGGTTTTGGTCTTGGTCTTAAGATTTTAAGACCAAGTGATCTTGGGTGGTTTTAGCCAAAACCAAAACCATGTTTGGTAAGGAGTTGATTTTGGTATTGGTATAATTATATATATATATATATAATATGTATTAAAAATATATATATAAAATTGAAAAAAAAATATTAAAATGAAAAATTATATATAATTAAAAAATATTTAAAATTTCCAAAAATAATTTACATTTCTATTATTTTTTTGCCCAGATTATTTATATATATATATAATCTGAAATCACAGTGTGGTGTTAAAATCACAGACTTCCTATGGCTGAAAACTCCATGGTCGACGACAATCTTTTCATCGCGAAAGCTCTCCGGCGCGGCGGCGTAGATGCGCAAATGAAAAGCTCCACTTACCTCCAATTTCCAGAGTAATCCTGATTTTCCGGGAAAAAAACCATTTCTGCTAGTGGCAGTTGTATCTATGTGCAAAATATCACTCCCAATTCAGTAGTTGTCACCTGAATAGCTCTCCTATTGTCTCCATCTTCTGCTTTCAATTTGAGTGCTAAATTTGAAAAAAAATCTAGGGTTTAGTATATGGAGTTCGAAAATATCTCAACAATGGAAGCAACACTTCCACCACCACCAGCAACAGTAAAGAGAAAGCGAAATCTCCCGGGAATGCCTGGTTTGATTACAATAATCTCCAATTCATTCAAACATTTATATATATATGCATATTTGTATGTATATATTATTATCAAATTTTGAATTTGATTGAATTTAGTTTAATTTGTTGTGGCAGATCCAGGTGCTGAGGTGGTTGCTCTGTCGCCGGAGACACTGATGGCGACGAACCGATTCATTTGCGAGATCTGCAACAAGGGGTTTCAGAGGGAGCAGAACCTCCAGCGCCACCGGCGCGGCTATAACTTGCCGTGGAAGCTCCGGCAGAAACCGAGCACGGAGGTTCGAAAGAAGAAAGTCTATGTCTGCCCCGAGCACGGCGAGAAGAAGTGGTGGCGCCGTAGAAGGAGGAAGTGGTGGCGGCGTAGGTTTTGGAATTGGGGGTAGGGTTTCGTTCGGGAGAGAGGAAACCTTTCTCAAATGTTTGTGTATCGGTTTTTTTGTTTTTTCAGAAATCAATTTTGTTTGTTTTTAATTAGTAGAAATTTCAAAAAATGTTAAAATGGTTTTTAGTTTGGTTTTAGATGGTTTTGGGCTGGTTTTCAAAAACAAAAACCAAACATATACCCAAACATGGTTTTGGTCCTAAATCCTAAGACCAAGACCAAGCCCAGGCCCAAAACCTAATTGCCAAACACACCCTTAGGATTTGACCGGAGGTACCCTGAACGGTTGAAAATGAGGTTACCGTTACACTTGAATATATATGGACAGGCTTTGAAATGAAGTAGTCTGCACTCTTGACCCTACCCTTATTTATAATAAATAAATGGTCACATGTATTTATATATACATATATGTATACACATACTTTAACATTTTACAATCAATGAACTACTGTACTTAAAAGACATAGGCTATGTTTAGTGGACCTGTTTATATTTTTGTTCTGTTTATATTTTTGTTCGTGGGTTTTAGTTTAAAATATATGTTTGGTTGAATTTTTTATGTTTGTGTTTTCAAACTACATTAAATAAACATATGCCTCTTTTAGTATAAAATGAAAAATCGAAATTTGGTATTTTTTAACTCCTGGAGCAACAATATTTATTTATTATTTATTATAATATTTATTTATGTATTATTATTTTTCTTTCTTTATTATTTCTTCACTTTATAATATATTTTATTATTTATATTATTATTTATTAATTTATATATTAATTTATAAATATATTCTATTTATTTATTTATTATTATTTCATTATTTAATTCATTTTATTTATAAATTATTTATTCATTTTTAATTATTTAAAAATATATTTTATTAATTTAATATAAATTTATTATTATTATACTCATTTATTATTATTATTATGAAGTATTTATTTGTTATTATATTTACTTATTATTTATTATTATATTTATTTATTATTATTATTTATTTCATTTTGTTTATTATTTATTATTTTTATTATATTTTTAAATATGTTTTATGTAATTTATTATTTATTTTATTAATTTATTATTATTATTTATTATTTAGTCCATTTTTTATTATTATATTTATTTATTGTTATTGTATTCATTTATTATTATTATTATATTTTATATTATTTATTATTTATATTATTAATTATTGATTTTTTATTTTTCAATTTCGACCCAAAAAACATCCCTACCAAACATATTTATGTTTTTGGATGAATAAATAAAAAAACAAAAAACGTGTTTTTTGTTTATTTCAACACAAACACAGCTCTACCAAACAGACCCTTACTAAGAGCATCAGACTACTAACCAAAGTGGCGCCTGCCCCTGCTCTGTGGCGAATGAAGGAAGCTGGAGTGGTGATTGCTACTCTTTGGTCCTCATCTCAAAACTTGCCCTTGACTCTCCATATATATAGAGAGTCAAGTAGCACCTGACACAATTTTTTTTGTGGTGGGGCTCAACTTTTTTACTTTCTTTTAAGTTTTATAATCCTTCTAAAATGCCTTGTTTCTTTGTGTATAATATCTACTAACAATTTATAATGAAAAAAATTATAATTTAAATTATCTTGAAATGAAAATTTTACAATAGTTTGAAATTAAATTATCTTTAATAATTAATTTTTTTTGAAATAATGCAATAGATAACAAAATAGTTTATATAATATGTACTTACCTAATTTTAAAATAAATAGGATTTAATTAATTTAAAATATATATTTTCTAATTTAAATTATCTTTAATGTATTTTTAATTTTTTGCATATTTAATTTTTATCTGTATAAAATTTAATCTTATATTTTTTTAATGACATTAAATATTTTATTAATAATTAATTTTTTTTATAATAAAATAATATAAATGGAGTGAATCATACAATCTCATACTATACAATACTCACACTCTAAGGGTCCGTTTGACAACCCGGTCTTGGTCTTGGTTTTGGTCTTGGTCTTTGATTTCAAGACCAAGACCATGTTTGGTTGGCCGGTTTTGGACTTGGTTTTGGACACCCTAAAACCAACCACTAAAACCTGGTTTTGGCCCACCATTTTTGACTTTTCTCTCTCTCTCTCTATATATATATATATGGCCGAAAATATGAATTATTTTAAAAATTTTTTATATTTTTCGGAAAAAAATTAATTTCCGGAGAAAAATTATTTTTTTGAAAATAATTATCTTTTTCGGAAAAAAATAAATTTTTGGGAAAGAAAAAAATTTTCGGACAAAAATTAATTTTCTCGAAAAAATTATTTTTTCGAAAATAATTTTTTTTTCGGAAAAAAATTAATTTTTGGGAAAAAATTCTTTTCCGGAAAAAAATTATTAATTCGGGAAAAAATTATTTTTCCGAAAATATTTATTTTTTCGTCAAAAAATAAATTTTTGGAAAAAAATCATATTTTTGGGAAAAAATTAATTTTCGGAAAAAAATTATTTTTTCGAAAATAATTATTTTCCGGGAAATATTTATTTTTTCGTCAAAAAAATAAATTTTTGGAAAAAAATCATATTTTTGGGAAAAAATTAATTTTCGGAAAAAAATTATTTTTTCGAAAATAATTATTTTCCGGAAAATATTTATTTTTCGGAAAAATTTATTTTTTCGTCAAAAAATAAATTTGTGGAAAAAAATCATATTTTTCGGAAAATATTAATTTTTGGAAAAAAAATCATATTTTTGGAAAAAATTAATTTTCGGAAAATATTAATTATTTTTTTTTCCGAAAATTAATTATTTTTGAAAAAATTATTTTTTATATTTTTGGGAAAAATATTTTTTTCCCGAAAATTACTTTTTTTCCAATTTTATATATATATATTTTTCATATTTATATATTTTTAATACATATTAGTATAGATATATATAATTATATCAAGACCAAGACCAAGACCAAAAGCAAAACAAACTCCTTACCAAACACTATATATTGGTTTTAGATTTACCTAAAACCACCCAAGACCAAAACCAAAACCAAAATCAAAACCAAAACCAAAACCAAGACCAAAACCAAATTCCCAAACGGACCCTAAATAAAATAAAATACTCCACACTCTAAAACATGACACTCCACTTTATGAAAGTGGAGGGTCTAAAAGTGCATTAGCACTTCCGATGCTCTAAGGATTTCACCGGAGGAGGTAATGTGAACTGTGGAAAATGAGGTACAATGGCTACAGTTACACTTGAATATATATGGACAGACTTTGAAACAAAGTAGTCTTCTTCCACTATTAGTCTATTAACATTTAAGTTATGGAGTACATTAAATGGAATATAGTTGTTACACTTGAATATGAATATGCATATGTACAAACTTATAAATAATTAAATCAATTTTACGATCGGTCAACCCAATTTTAACAAAGACATTCCTAAAATTTATAAAGTGTTACAATAATATCTCCCAGAAGCATGAAATGATTTTAGTGTCATTGATTATTTTAATTTTAATACAAAAAGTCTAAGTTATCCCCATTGCCTAAACCCTACGGGCTTGTTTACTAACAGGAAACGTTTCCTCTTTTTGTTTTCTGAATAAGTAGAATAATGATTTTGACTCCTTTAAGAGAAACAGAAAATAAAATTTTTTTTACTAAATTTTGATTTTTTTCAGAAACAAAAATTATGTTTACTAAAAAATTTTTGTTCTTACTTTTTATTTATTTATTATATGTATTTCTTATTATTATTTATTTATATTTATATTTATTATTTAATTATTTTTATATTTAATTTATTAATTTTATTATTATTCATTCATTATTTTTATTTAATTTATAAATATATTTAATTTAATTTATTATTTAATTTATTTTTATTTAATTTATAAAAATATTTAATTTATTTATTATTTTTATTTCTTATTATTTGTATTTTTTATTTATCATAATAATTATTATTTTTATGTATTATTTAATCTATTTTATTATTGTTTATTTTGTTTATTATTATTTATTCATTTATTTTTATTTAATTTATAAATATTTTTTATTTAATTTATAAAAATATTTTATTTATTTATTATTATTTATATATAATATTTAAATTTATTAATACAAAAGACATGAAAGTCCCAATTTTACAACTTTGAAATTTGGTCATTTTGAAAGCGAGAGGAAACAAAAAGAGGAAATACCATTTTTCTTGTTTCCTCTTTTCTTTACAACTAAAGGAAACATTTCCTTAAGGGCAAAAGTATAAATAAATTGGGAAACAAGATTTTACTTTTATTTCTTTATTTCATGAAGTAAAACGTTTGTTAGTAAACAGACCCTACAACTCACTCACTACCCTAATCACCAAATCTTTAATTTTATTATAATAAATGTATAAGATATACTCTCACTCGCAGATTTTGGTCAAACTAGACAACAAAAACGGGACGGAGGTAGTACAAGATATTTAATTTTATTTTAAATTCAAAAACATCTAAAATATATTGATTTTTAATTTTTAAATAAATAAATTCTGCCTGTGAAAGTATTTTATCAATAATATAATATTCAAATTGATAATAAAAAAAAATCATACTATTTAATTACTGCTTGTAATTCTAAATATATTGTTGCATAAATATTTCACAGAAAAACTAAAGTGTTATATAGCTTGTAACATTATAAGTCTTAAATATCTAATAATATATATATATTATTTTTTATGAACGTATAAAAAAATTATATAATTTTTTTTATATCTCTATACTATTGCTAATCAATAATTTTAGTGGGATTGAATAATACAATTATATTTAGTATTAAATATGATTGAGTAATAATTACTAGTTTTAGTTGGAATCGAAAAATTTTTGGAACATTAAAGTGTAGATAAAAAAATAAATAAATTATAACAAAAAAATTATAGAATAATAAATATTTTTTTATAAATTTTAAATAGTATATAGTTTAGTGAGATTTAGTAATAATTAATATATTTTGTGGGACGTTGAAAAGAATTTCGTATCAATTGATATAAAAATAGCTTAATTTAGTAATATTTAATACATTTAGTGGGAAGTCCAAAAAACTTTGTAACATTTAATGTAAATGTTAAGTAAATGAATAATTATAATTATTTCAATAAATAAAAAATATTATATAAAAAACAAAAAAAATACTTATACATAAATAACAAGAGTAAGCAAAAAGAAATATTATATAAGTAAATGAGTGTTCTAACATTTAGTCTATAAGTAAATGAATAATTATAATTATTTTAATAAATACAAAATTTTAAAATATATAGAAAAAATAAAAATTGCTTGTACTTTTAGAGCGGTATAGTTAGATAGATATAAATATAGATAATAAGGTAGGTAATTTAGATATTTCACATAAAAATCAATATAATCAAGGGTATTAAAGTAATTTCATATTTTAAGGGGTGTCATTGTAACACTTTACAAACCTCAGAGGGTGTCTCTGTTAAAAAGTAGGTTGACTGATCACAAGGTGAAATTGACCTAAACCTCAAGGGATGTCATTTCCAATTACCCTTTATTTTAAAATAAATGTTAAAGCATGTGTATATATAGAGTTAATTTCAGTAAACCTTCCTATGGTTTAAAAAAATATCACTTTGCCCTCCTCCTATACAGAAAATATCTTTATGGTTACCAAAATGTATCAATTTGCCCCATTCCTATAATTTTTTGCCAAAATACCCCTACGATTTAATTAAATTCAAAAATATATATATACATAATTCAAAAAATATATCAAAATTAAAAAATACATATAAAATTTGAAAATATACACATAAAATTCGTAAAAAATATATAAAATTCGTAAAAAAATATATAAAATTCGAAAAAAAACATATAAAATTAGTAAAAAATATATAAAATTTAAAAAATATATATATATAATTCGTAAAAAAACATATAAAATTCGAAAACAAACATATAAAATTCGTAAAAATATATATATAATTCATAAAAAATATATATAATTCGTAAAAAACATATAAAATTAAAAAATATATAAAATAAAAAAAATCATATAAAATTTGAAAAAAACATATAAATTCAAAAAAAATAAATAAAATTCAATATATATATATATAATTCTTTGGCATAGTACAATAGTATATTCCAACAAGATTATCCAAAAAAAAAAGGGGTAGGAAAATCATAATACAATCCAAGAAACTGCTCTTCCACTATATTTGATTATTTTTTTTTCAAAAACATTTAGATGTTTTTAAATAATTTATGGTATTAAAAGTGTTTTTTTAGAAGTCAATTGCTTTTTTTTCATTTTCATGGAATAAACAATGTGCGAATTGAACTAAGCATTTTTAATATGGAGGGTCCAACATAATCTACCAATTCATGTGATTTAATAATAAAGTTATATGATTTTATTCCTAATTAAAATTAAAATGATATTTATGTTTTCGAAATATTTTATTTGATTGGTAATATGGTTTTTTTGAATTTTATAAGTTTTTAAAATTTTATATATATATTTTTTATGAATTTATATATTTTTTACAAATTTTATATGTTTTCTTTCGAATTTTATATGTTTTTTTACGAATTTTATATATACTTTTTCGAATTTTATATGTTTTTTAATTATATATATATTTCAAAATTTATATATTTATTACGAATATATATATATTTTTTGGAATTTTATATGTTTTTTTACGAATTTTATATATATATTTTCAAATTTTATATGTTTTTTTTTTAAATTTTTATATATTTTTTAGAAATTATGTATGTATATTTTTTGAATTTTATATGATTTTTTTATTTAATTAAATTTCAGGGGTATTTTGGTCCAAAATTATAGGGAGGGAGGCAAGTTAATATATTTTGGTAACCATATGGGGGTTTTCTGTATAGGAGGGGGGTAAAGTGATTTTTTTTGAAATTACAGGGGTTTACTGAAATTAAGTCGTATATATATAAGGTAATTTGCATTGACACCCTCTGATGTATTGGTCAATTGTAGATAGATGTTGGTCAACGAATAATTTTGCATTGACACGCCCTGAGGTTTGTAAAGTGTTGCAATGTGACCATTTGAAGGCATCAAATGACTTTAGTGTCATTGATTAATTTAATTTTGATGTGAAATCTCTAAGTTATCCTTATATCTAAACCCTACACTTTACCCATTAAACCAACCACCCTTAGACATCACACTCATATTATTAAAAAATTTACAATGAATAAATACTACTAAGATATATAATATATATAATTTTATTTTTAATATAAAAATTCAAAAACATCAAAAATATTTTAAAATATATATTTAAAGATAAATTTTACTACTAATTTATTTTTATCAATAATTATACTAAGAAAAATCTATTATTTAATTAATGCTATTAATTTTTAATATATAACTATATAAATATTTCTCAAAAAATATTAAAGCATTATATCTAAAATCATTATAGGTATTACATATTTAATAAAATATATATAATATTTTATGTACGAATAGAAAAAAAATACTATTGTTAATCAATAATTTAAAGAAAAATTGGTAATATAATGGAATATCTTATTTAAAATATCTTACACATTACCCATTATAGGTATTACATATCTAAGAAATTCTACCATTATATTATTAAATTTTATTAAAATTATTGATTGACAATACTATAAAATATATAAAATAAATTTCTATTCGTACATAAATTTTTTTATATATTTTATTAGATATGTAATACCTATAATGGTTATTAGATATAATCCTTTAATTTTTTTTGAAAAATATTTATATGATAATATAATAAAAATCAAGAGTAGTAATTAAATAATGGAATTTTCTTAGTATTATTATTGATAAAAAAAATTAGTGGTACAATTTATCTTTAAATATATTTTAAAAAATATTTTCGATGTTTTTTAGTTTTAATGTTTAAAATAAAATTATATATATTGTATATCTTATTTATTTATTGTAGATTTTTTAATAATAAAAGCATAATGATAAGAATGGTTGGTGGAAGGAGTAAAGTGTAAGGTTTAGATATGGGGTAACTTAGAGATTTTACATGATAATTAAATTAATCAAGAATGCTAAAGTTATTTTATGCTTTTAAAAAATATCATTGCAACAGTTTATAAATTTTAAGGGGTGTTAATGCAAAATAGTGTGTTGATCAAAATTTATGGTAATACCAATGCAAATTAGTCTACAATAAATGATCTACAGTACTTTAAAGATTTTCTGAACGATTTGACCGGAGGTACCGTGAACTGTGGAAAATGAGTTATAATGGCTTCTGTTTTACACTTGAATATACAGCCTCAAAGTAGTCTGCAGACTGCACTCTTCTACTATTAGTCTATTACACTTAATGTTATGGAGGACGTTGAATAGAATACAGCTGTTACACTTGAGTATGTATATGTACAATACAAATAAAGTGTCTGCAACTCTTTATGAAACCACCGGGTCAGGGCGGAGAAGGTCTTTAATGGAAGATAATTTTTATACTACGTCAGATTAAAAAACGAATAATTTTTGTGTGTTGTCAGTTTTCACTTGTCAGTTGTCTCAGCATTTTTATTGTAACAGTAAAAGTAAGATAGCTTTCTATTTCACACTCCTACATACTAACAATTAATGATGTTGCTTGTTTTCAACGGTTCACATTAGGTGTCAAAGACAGAAGTTTAATGCGGTGAAAAAATTCAAAAAAGTGGGTCCCGCTACACTTCAATCACTTTTCCAAACGAAAGTAAAAAATAATACGCGGAAGATGTTAATAAAAAATGGGCCCACTACGCGTTGGTAACATTTAAAATTTTAAACCCAAACTCGCTCCCCATTCCATTTCACCCACTTTCGAACTCATTGGCACTTCTCTCTTTCTCGACCGCCACTCCTCACAATCCTTCTTATCAGAATCTCTCTCACTCACACTCCTCTCTCTTGGTCCATAGAACTTCTTCGACTAACACACTTACATCTCATCACCATCAAAGTAACAGGTAATTACTTTACCCTTTTCTACATGAACAAAACACATGCATGCATATATAATAGCAAGTCACTGCAACAAGTCTTAGGTATTATGGACGAATTTTTTAGCACCCAAATATAATTTATTTTATTATTTTTTATTTTTGGCAAACAAACATATGATTTTGTTGCATTATGGGTAAACAGTGCGTCACTGAAGGCCCTCTTGTTTGAGAGAAAAATTATTTTCGTTAGACAAATATTTCCATAGAGACAAAAAGCAAAATTGTGTCAAAAATTAAACTTTGTTAAATTCTGCGTTTCTAGATCTATATACTACACACTTGAACACACAGTAAACCCTTTTGGTCTCACCCATATGTATATATATATATATTCTTTTCTTTTTATTGATGTCATTAGTTTATTGTCAATGATTTGTATGAAGCTATGCGATAAACTATGAGATCATTTTTCAAATTTTTTTTTTTGTTTTAGAAATCAGTTTTGTAATTACAAGTGAATTTTCAAACTCAAAAATTCAAAAATCAATTTTTGTTTTTTTTTCTCTCAAAAACAGTTTTTTAGAATAATTTTTGGAACACATTCCAAGCAAGACCATGTAAAAGTGGTTTGGAGATTTTTTTTTTATAGAAATAAATAATTTTATTACACAAGTAAATATTAGGGCTGCAACTTGGGCCAGCCCAACCCGAACCCGGCTGGGCCAGATCTGGGTTGGGTTGGGTCAGGCCAGTCCTTGAGACATGTTCGGGTTCGGGTCAAGTCCGACCCATTCTTTCATGGTTCGGGTCGGGTTGAGCCTTTCTTATTTTTATTTTATTTTATTGGAAAAAGAAATCACATATACTGTTTGTATATATATACCTGTATCTATATATACATACCTGAATCGGGTTGAGTCTACTTAATCATTAATTATTATTTGTTGTCATTTTTTTCAGCTTGACTTCTTGCTTTTATATTAATTATTTATTTTTTCCACTATCGTTACCATCAATATACTAAAATATATCTTAAAAGATAAAAAATTATCAACTAACTGGTGAGTGTTTGCATTATCAACTCAGATACTTGGTGAAATCAACCTAAATAAAATATTATAGCTATAAAAAGAATAAAAAACGAACTTCATTAATGTGACTGAGCCATACAGGAGACTAAAAGCAGTGCAAGTATGGGTGAGAGCATATATATCAAGGAAAGCTAGAAAGGAGACAGTTAGTCTCTATAAAGTCTGAAAGGGTTATAGTTTCAACTTGTCTTGTAGTACTTACTTGTAGTATACAGGTACACTACTTTGTAATAGTGTACCATATTTCTCATCATTATCTCCACCACGACTGATATTGACATTACAAATACAAGTTGTACAGAATTTACACAATTTTGACTATACCATGCTGTAGGTTATATATATTACTATATGACATTATATATATATATATGTTTTAGAAAAGAAGTGTCACTGCAACACAAACCAAAATCGCCGACGTCATCTGCTATCACCTCCTCCTCCAGTACCGAAACCGGGTTTCGGGTTGGGTTTGGGTTTAACCGAACCCAACCTAATTTAAATATTGACCCAATAAAACCCAACGGTGCTGGCCGTAATTAAACCCGAACCCGATCCAAACCCGAAATTTCTGGTTTGGGTCCTCGTTGGGTTGGGCCAACCTGCCCAAGTTGCACCCCTAGTAAATATTGGTCCTATATTTCCTATGTATATCAAATCTGTGGTGTTCATGGTGTGCTTAAATGATTTTTTTGTTTTTATTTTGCAAACATTATAGTGTTAGTTAAAGCGACAATTGTTTTTTAGTATAAGTATTTAACAAAATTAAAATGAAAAAATAAATGTTTCAATAATCTCAAAGACATTCTTAATTTTGATAGCTCATTTTTTAATTTTTATCAACCAATCAATTTTTTAATTTTTTCCCACAAAGTGGATTTTCGAACACAAAAATTCAAAAATTAATAATTAATAATTTTTGGAGCACATTCCAAGCAAGGTCATGTAAAAGTGGTTGGGAGTTTCCTAGCTCAATTTATTGAATATTCTTTTTTTTTATTTTTCTAGTATTTTTTTCATGCTAACTTTCTACAAATTTAGAAATGTTGGGTGCTAAAGAATTTAGAAATGTTGTTGATGAAACTATATTGTAACAGATGGCTGATGTTGACTTTGACTGGGATGTGAATTGGTTCCAATATCTTAGTCCGGTAATAGACCAAGGGGAAACAAGTAAGTGTACCAGTTTCTTTTATTGAATTTGATAATAATTTATAATAAAAATGTTAAAATGATAATTTCCAATTGCTTTATGCAGACATTTGCTGGATAGCCGTAGCCCTCGAGGCCCTGACCGCTTTAAACGTAGATTAAAATTATCTGATGCAGAGTATTCCAAACAACAACTTTTAGATTGTGCGTACGGTCATTTTAGACCTAGGGTTTGTGACATGGCTGGCACATACTGTGGTAACTGTATTCAAGCGTACCGCTATATTATGTCCATGGGAGTCTGTCCTGAAGTGTTTTACCCCTATGATGGGATCAGATTAGAGTGCGATCTGCCACAAATAAGTGTAATTCATTTTAAATTTATGTGTATTTGAGAATGTGATAGCATTTTATACTTAGAAATAGTATGATTTATATATATTTTTATGTTTTTTCTTTCAGACAAGGCTGATTGGCAAACTATCAAGTTTCGGACAAATACTAAACCAATACGAAATGATCAAGGGTTTGAAGCGGCAACCACTCTCAGCTGCAGTTGTAGTGCACCCTGAATTCCAAAATCATCATGGGGTTAGTATTAAATATATATATATATATGTGTGTGTGATTTAGTAAAATTAAAAAATACAATTCCTCACATGATCTGGTGACTCTTGCTCCATAAAAATATTTTCATCATTGAATCATACAAAAAAATTTCAACATTGAATCACAAAAAAATCGACAGTATTGTAAAAATCTAATAAAGAACAACGAACTCCAAATTATTGATAATTGCATCTTTGTAAACTAGTTGTTTGGATGATGGATTGTCTAGACACCTTAATTATTTTCCCTTATGCTGACTCCCAAAATATTTAGTTCCTAAAATTATCTTTTAAAACAATTTTATAAACAGTGGTCATAAATTTGTTGTCAATTCATATTTTCAGGAAGAGATTTATTTTGGACCAGATCCTGATCTGTTCCTGAGGATGCCACCTGAGGTGCGTCCACTGCTTCATGCGGTATTGATAGTGGGATGGGGTGTGAAAAATGGTGTGGGGTACTACACCATTAAAAATACATGGGGCACAAATTGGGGATCTGGTGGCTATGCCAAAGTGTCGAGAAATGTGGTTTTTGATGTCTCCTATCTGGTAAGATAGAATAGCTCCTTCCTACATGTGTGTGTATGTGTGTATATATATATATAATCTATAACTATTCTAAAAGTGTGAGGGTAGTTGGAAATATTTCCATGCATTTTCTTACAAAATTGTTAAAATATATTAATATTCAATGATTGTCTATTGAATTTATTCAATTGTGACACATCTATGGCTGTTTAATGGTCTAGAATGGTTGTAACTCTTCAAAATTTTAAGGGCTGTTAAATTCTTTAGAGTTACATTCTTTCCCTAGCAATTAATATATACATCTATGTATGTATAGATATCTTTTGTTCTCTTACAAGAAGAACAATCTACATTAATCATTCAGAAATATTTAGGTATCTTTAATCATTCAGAAATATTTAGGTATCTCTTTAACTAAGTTTTTTTCTTCTTCTACAGATTCTTTGAGGCCAAGGTTGATTGTGCCACGTGGCGAAGGGTATTTATGGGATGATTTAATATCTATGAATTTGGTTTATTTGATGTAAAGTAAATTTGAGACTGATTTGTGTATTTGAATAGCATGTAGGCTGCATCACAGAATACACATTATATTATAATTCTATAGTTGTAATTTTATCCTTGCAATTTATTGTTTCCAAGTAATGTATGGCATTTCAACTTCCTTTGAATGCAAAATTCCTGTTCAGCTTATAGAAGTTGGAAACATGCTGTTTGTTGAGGGTTTGAAAATAAAGAAAATTCTTTGTTACTGGATGGGTAAAATATCTGACTCTGCAAATGGTGATAGCGTCCGTAAAAGAAAAAGAGCTTCCATGAGGCTTTTGATCCTCATACGGTAGAAAGGCATTGTGGATAATGGTTGGTAGTGGTTATTTCATGAATAAATATGTGAGCGTCCATTCGGGATTATTGTTGGGAAGTAGATGCATATTCTTATATTGGCTGGTTTTGTTGAGATTGTTGTGCACTCGGTTTATACCTAGGCAGTCGACTTATTTGGTGTGCCGATAAGCATTTAGTGTTAATGGGCACTGTTTAGATGTAAACTTTTGTCCTACATAAATTACGCAGCAAATGATTTGATCTGTGGGATGACACTGATTCTTAATTAGAGCCTGGATCTCAATCTCGATTTAAGCTACCTAGGACACTTGGAACTTCCCCCTATTTTTGGTAATTTTTTTTGTTTTTCTATTGAGCTTGACATTAGTAGGTAGAGTGTATTTGATTTGCTATATTGTTGAACTTGAGCTGCCCCTCTCTCTCTCTCTCATTCATACACCAACAGATTTTGGGGTACAGACTTACAGTTGATAGTTGTTAATTGACTCTTCCTCAAATTCAAAATTGCAACCTAATTGAATTCTAAGTTTCTGTCTTACTTTTTGCAGATTAAGTAACGTGAGCTCAAGGAAGAGGAGAAGAGGAAAAAACATGAATCAAAGAAGGCCAAGGAAGAACAGGTTTCAATAAAGTGACAGAGAGAAGAACGTCAGGAGAGATACCGTCAGCAAGACAAACTGAACAAGAGAATTCGGAGATTCTTGTATAGTGCCTGATATATGGTGAGTTTGTAGTATATTGTCCAATAATTTGGACGTAATTTTGATTTAATGAATTGGAATTTTTTTTTGTGGACTTCTTTATTCAATTATAATAGAGATTTGTATGTAATGGGCAAACAAGCCGGTTCATGTAATAGAGAGATTATTAATTTATTCAACTCGAAATGCAAAAAAGATCATTACGAAGTAATTTTTTTTTCAAGCTAAGCAACTGCAATCATGGTGAAACTATTGCAATGGAGTGGAATCTACCAAGATCGTTCCATGAACCGTTGATTAGCAATGATTTCTATGCCTTCCCCTACAACCAAACCAATCTGAACCACTCGAATCCACAACATTCTCCCTCCAAAAAGAAGCTAAAGCAAAGTAGAGTTGTTATCTGGAAATTAACCCTAGCATGCTTTGTGTATCACATTTAGAAAGAAAGGAATCACAGAATATTTAGAGAAAAGTATTTACCTTCTTTCAAAACCCTCAACGAAATCATCAATGCAGTCTCTTTTCAAAATCCTCAACGAAATCATCAATGCAGTCTGGGAGTGAAAGTGTGTAGCTACCCCCTAGCCAAGACCATCGCCCAGTAATGAAATCTTCCCTCTATAAGGCATCCCACCACAACCCTTTCTTCATTTTTCAACATAACACAATTTCTACCTCAGAACCCCCAGCCGTCAGGGTCAACCAAGCCCAACTTACCCAACAACCATTATCACCATCGGGTAGAATAGAGAGACTTGCTGTTTGTAATATTGCCAATTTCACTGGTAGTTAGATATTGATCTGCCATTGATGGCTTGGAACACAAAGGAAATCAATTGAAGACACGGTTCTGGATGTATAAAGTTGGTGATGATTGGAGCAAGGATGACAAAGGAAACTATCAACTGCCAGAGCTAGACAACTATGAAAATGGGTAACTAGAGCAAAACATCTATACATCCTTTGTTGACAAGTTGCAATCTAATGAATTATAAAGGCAATACATAAATACAAGAATCAAAAAGTCTATATCATCAAACAAACAACTCAATTACAAATTTACAAGAGTCATTATGTAATTTATGGAACCCGAAATTCTTACCAAATATCAACTCCGCATTTTTCTGATATTTTCAGACACCGGGGAAGATAACCTTGAACAACAGAGAGATATGGCCTTTAACAGTCCGAGAGAGATGTGCTTGAACAACTAAGAGAGCTATAGAGAGAGTGAAAAGATTTGACTTATAATTCTTGACTCGTTGATCTTCGCAAGAGAAAGGCACAGTTTCTCAAACAAAAGTAGTAGAAATTGGTAAAGTTATCTTGACTAAGATAAAAAAAAAAAAAAAAAAAGAGATTTCATTGTCATAAGGTAACTTGTCTAGTTGACAAGTGTTCTTACCTTAGGACTGTAGAGATAAGATTTGTAATTTTTTGGGTAATTTGTATCGACACCCCCTGATATTTGGGTTAATTGCAGTCAGATGACGGTCAACGCACAAGTTTGCAAAGATACCCCCTGAGCTTTCAAAAGTTTTGCAATGACCTCCCTTTGGATCATGAAACGTCAGATTTGTCCTTATTTAATTTCAATAAACTTCCATCTACTATTGAATTTAATCAACTAACCCCACTTATATCCGGATTGCCCTATTTGCTTTCCAATTTAATCAACTAACCCCTCCTATATTCTAATTGCCCCTTATACTTTTCAATTTCAATCACATTACCCCACATCCTCAAACAATATATACATATAAAATTCAAAAAATATATATCAAATTTCAAAAAAATATTTAAAATTTGAAAAACTATTTATAATTTAAAACAATTATATAAAATTATAAATATATATATATATATATTTTGAAAATAATATATAAAATTTGAAAAAAGTATATAAATTTCAAAAAATATATATAAAACTGAAAACAAATATAAATTTCGAATATATATAAAATTCAAAAATAAATATATATATACATATATAATTCAGAAGAAATATATAAATTCAAAAACATATAAATTTAGAAATAATATATAATATATAAAATTCAAATATATATATAAATTTCAAAAAATATATATTTCAAAAAATAAAATTACAATAAATAAATAAATTTAGCAGAAAAAAATATATATTGGTAAAATATCATATCATTTATAATGAAGTGAATCAAACTACTTACACCAAAAACAATTTGTGGTTCAAGCCTAAGAGACATAGTAGGAGGAAGTTCAAGCCGAGTCGACACCAAAATGTACTAGAGACTTTAAGTCCACCAAAACCTATAAGGAGCCTTTCAAGGTCGTCTAATAAACCCTCTCGGTGATCCCACCTAATCAATGGGGTCACTATCTAAACCTAACCACCTTTCATTTCAAATTCCCTTAGTTCTTAATGTCATCATAAATTTTACCTTACTCTTTAAACTTTCTAAACCATCTTCTTCATTGACACTTTTTATTAGCACTAACAAAGTATCCATACACACAGGCATATCTATAACCACAAGCATTATGCCGGGGCGCTCAAGGAAACAATGTGAATTTTAGAATTTATCCGAATCCAACATACTAATTTTCAATAAGCAATAATATATAGCATAATTCAACACTTACGCAATTATTTTCGTGATACATCAATTGAAGCAAATAAAGTGACATCAAGCATATGACAACATTTTTTTTCATCCATAACATAATATTCCATATCAAGCATGATTTGTAATTATATTCCGTATTTTCACAATATACATGTGCTTTTACCATACTCTCATGCCATGCATGTCAATGTCAATGCCAATGCTAATGCAATCACCCTATCTATCAAGGGCAATCGGGTATAATGTTGCCAAGTAACACAACCACGAGGAATCAATCAACTCGTGAAATAAACACCATGTTCGGACCAAGTCTTCACACGCCTCCCTGATTTAGTCCGTCGGTAGCGAGAGACACCGCCTGACTAGTTGTTGCGACGATCCAAAGGGTTCACTCACACAAGGTTTGAATGAGGCATGAAACACGACACCAATGAATGTATCAATGCACATGGTGTCTCTACAATGTCAAATAAGCCTCAATGTGAACCAACATTAATGTGCATATACGCTCAATTTTATAAGCATTTTTCTTAGTATTTTCATAAAACAATTCTTAATATATATATCCACATAAAGGCAACTTTAATTCATTTAACATGCCTTTTAACCAACTTAGAGCAAGAATCACAATAACTCATTCCCATGCACATATTAAGTTCCAATTTACCAATTTAGCAAAATCCATAAGAAAAAAGGGACCTATGGTAATGTCTAAGTTTCAAATTCTACGTTTTTATGTTTTTCACTCACTGACATGCTTTTGATTTTAATAAAATCCAAGTAAAAACAATCATTGCAATCCATACGAATAAACGTATACCAAGACGTTGACACGAAATGTTTCGGGAGATATCAAAAAATTTAAGTTAATCAATAAAAATCGAAAAGTTTGATTTTGAAAGCTACCGCAAAATGGACAGCGGGTAATCGAGAAATTTTATAAAAATCTGTAAATGTCTAAAAAACATGAAATTTTCTAGATTTACTTTAGACACATATATAAGACTACTGTAAAATTTTGAAAATATTTTATTAACGGTAAGTGGTCTAAATCAATACCAAAAGTCATCTTTCATAGCAGATTTGAAAACTGAATAACCATCACTCTCGAATTTTTATAAAATTCTCTATAACTCCAAATTTTTTGATATTCTTCATATTTGTAGAATATATATTCCTAAACATGTGGTAAAAATTTCATGACCAAATTATAATTATAAATTGCTCAAATCAGTACAAAAAGTTACGTTTTCATAACAACGGAGTATAACGAACAACAAGTACTCCGGAATTTTTATATGAATATCTATATATCAAAAAATTATGAAATTTGGCTGAATTATGAAAGACATATGTAAACTTCCAGTGAAATATTCATAATTTTTGGAGTACAAAAACATATAGAAAATAGGGTAAAACATAAACAACAAAAACATATCCGACAGCAATGATCTTAACCCGTAAAACCTGTACTCCGAGAGTTTTAGAAAAATAATTACTCAATGAAATAATTTGAAATTTTCAGAGACGGTAGTTTACATATACATAAATATACTGTAAAATTCTCAAAAATATTATACGAGGAGAACACGAATTAAAATTCATAGATCGGAAATCTCTAATTTGCTAGAACAAATAGATCTAGAATTTAATAATTTTTATAAACAAAATAAATTAAATTAAGGAAGATCACATACCGAATTTGGTATGAAACCAAATTCGGTATGTGATCTTCCTTAACAATCTCCACATTGGCGAAATTTCTCCACATTGACTTAATATTTTAAAACGGGTTTATACACTATCTTCGAAATTGCTCCACCTAATAGTGCATTTCCTAACAACACATACAAATTGCCGACTTTCTTTCCAATAAGCATGATACATGGTCCTCTTCTTACTTTCAGCAGTCCATAATTTCTTTAAATCAATAATATTTTGACACCAATGCACCTAAAGAAATCACGTTCTTTCTAACACTTGGAACGTGATACACATCTGTCAAAGTTCTTACCAATCCATTTGTAGTTTTAATAATAATTGTTCTGATTCTTACGACTTCACAAGAAGAATTATTTCCCATAAATTTTTTACAAACAAGTAGTTTGTAGGAGGTAAACCATTCTTTATGAGGATACACATGATTGGCCCCCGACCGACACCACGCCGGTCGTCGGTCATCACTTTTATCTTTTTTGTAGATTAGATCTCAAACTCCTGATCATGTAGATTTTGGCATCAACAATACATATATAAATATTATAGATCTTAATTGTTATTTCATTTTTATAATTTTTTGTAAAAAAGAAATATATATTGGAAGGTAAAAAAAAATTTCTTCTCTTACAACCGTTTTTATTAATCCAGATTCAATTTCAAATTTCAAGTTTCAATAATAATAATAATATAAAAAAACTAGAAACCCGGTTTGGAATTCGGGTTAAATCGGGTCGGGTTCATAAAAAATTAGGTTTATGTTGGGTTCGGGTTGGGCCAGCCCAAGTTGCACCCCTATTCGGGACTGTCTGGCGATAAATATCTCCCACAATGAAGTTAATATGACAGATGATACAAATTCTAGGGGACCCCAAACAGAAGATAAATTTGAGCAGCTTGGGGACCGCCTAACGATAAATATCTTCCACAATCACATTTTAAAATTAATGGATGATATACACATAGTATCTATATTACAAGGGTGTTTTCAGTACTTGTCTCTAACTTGTGTGTTGATGGTCTCCTCATACATACATGTGAATTTCGATAACGAAAACAAAAATAAGATCATAACTTGTGTGTTAAAGAGAAAATGTGAGTGATGAATTTCAAAAGGGGTATAATGGTAAGAAACAAAAAAGTAAAGGAAATAGTAACACTTTGTTTGGAATAAATTTTTTTCGGAATTTGGAATTAGAATTGGATTGGAATAGAAAAAAGAATTGTATTTTGCGTTTCGAAGAAATGGAAATTCAATTATAAGAAAAATAATTGTGTAAGATAATGCACATATAGTTATAGGGATGTATATAACTAGTTGAAGGGTAATTTTGGTAAACTAAAAATAAATTAATGGACAGTTACCAAATCGTTTCATTTTTTCACCGATTTGACGAAATTTGGTTAAGTTCAAAAAATTTCCAATCAAATTCCAAAAAATTTAATCTATTTCTTCTGAACACCAATTCCAATTCCCCTCCTCAAATCCATAGTTACCAAAAACGTTGTAAATGTAATACAAATCTTGAGATTCCAAATGGACCACCACTCAGATCTTAGGATTTCTCTCTGCTCTGTCTTGTCTCACTCTCAGAGACCAGTAATAAGAGGCTTAATGACTCAACGACCCACTCTCCTCACTTCCAAGCCAATATAAAATAGGGAGGCTAGGGTTTCCTTTCAACTACAAAAGAGCACCAGTTGTGTGGCGATTTGGGCGATAGCTGAATCTCGGTTGCTTTCTCTTCTCTACTCTTTCGTTCCCCCGTCAAAATGACGTTTGCCTTCTCTCTGAGCTTTTTTGCTTGATTTTGCAAAGGTAAGACACCAAATCTTCATTCTTGGTTGGTTAATTTCGCGCTTTAGGGTTTCTAAAACTCTCTTTGTTTTTGCTTTTAGGGTTTCACAACTGAAGGCGCAAGTCCTAGTATAGTCTGCTTCTCTCTGGCTTTCTTGGTTAGTTTTCCAAAGGTAAGATACCTTATCTACATTTTTGGCGGGTTATTTTTTTGCTTTTGTTTTTCTCAACATATAAGACTTCTCTAGGTTGTTGGACATAATACATATAATCTACTTTTGCTTCCTATGATATATCCAGATCGGTTTTACTTTTCCTTTTTTTTTATAGTTCAATTATTTTATTTAATCGACAATAATCGTCTGTGAGAAAATTTAAACTTTTTTCTAGATAAAAAGTATAGATTGTTGTAGTTTATTGTAAATTTATATTGGTATGGATATTTTGATACTGTGTCATTGGGCAGTTGATTATTGATACCAATATTTTGAGTTTTCTTTCTTGGTTTTGCAAAGGTAAGCTCATTGGGCAGTTAGAATGCCAATGACCTTTGTGACTTCCATTGTAGAACAAGAGTAAGCATCTGTTTATTTACTGTTATTCAATACTAATTACATATATGTAGTGAATACTTATAATTATTTATATCATAATTATTTTGTTGACCTTTATTATTTAGGTTATATGCTATTTACAAATGATGGAGACAATGCCGAAGAAGTCAATTGGTTTGGGCGGAATAGGAAAATAAGGGAGGAGATGAGAGAAGGTAGATGTTTTCAAATGCGTTTTGATTTTTTTCCATTTTAGTTAAAAAAGAGGAGAGGAAAGAAGTTAATTGTTTCTTTTAAGTTTTTATATATGTGAGCTGTTACATGACATTTGTTTTGAATGTCACCCAAAAGATGGAAAACATTTGCATAGAAAAAAACACATAAAAGGGGATATGTTTCCCTAACAGTACGATGGGGGATGACTTGTTCCAAACTCTACTTTCACGGACCGTGTTTCGTGTTTTTGATCTTCTTTGTTGAGTATGTACATTCGATTGTGGAAGCTAATGTGGCAAATGATACAAATTCTAGGGGACACCAAACAAAAGATAAATCTGAGCAGCTTTGGGACTGCCTGGCGATAAATATCTCCCACAATGAAGCTAAGATACGGGCTCCAGAAGTTTTTCATAGGATTAATGAAACTGCATACACTCCTAGCTTTATAGCTATTGGGCCTCTTCACAGAGGCAAGAAACATCTGCAACGAATGGAGCTAGTGAAGCTTAGTTATATGCTTCACCTGTTTGGGCGAATAGAAAATCCTAAGAAAACAAGTGATAGCTGCTTGGTTGCAATGTTGCAATTGGAGCTGAGTGCTAGGATTTACAATTATTTATTAGAGCCAAACAAGTCCAGCTCCTATTTTTTATTTTATCCTAACCAAGTCCTAAGAAAATTCACTGTTCGATTAGAAAATATGTAGTAATGGATTTTTAATATATCTTTTAACCAACTGATAGCAAGAATCACAATAACTCATTCCCATGCACATATCAAGTTTCAATTTACCAATTTAGCAAAATCCATAAGAAAAAGGGGACCTATGGTAATGTCTAAGTTTCAAATTCTACTTTTTTATGTTTTTCACTGACATGCTTTTGATTTTAATAAAACCCAAGTAAAGACAATCATTGCAATCTATACGAATAAACGTATACCAAGATGTTTACACGAAAAGTTTCGGGAGATATCAAAAAATTTAAGTTAATCAATAAAAATCGAAAAGTTTGATTTTGAAAGCTACCGCAAAACGGACAACGGGTAATCGAGAAATTTTATAAAAATCTGTAAATGTCTAAAAAACATGAAATTTTCTAGATTTACTTTAGACACATATATAAGACTACTGTAAAATTTTCAAAATATTTTGTTAACGGTAAGTGGTCTAAATCAATACCAAAAGTCATCTTTCATAGCATATTTGAAAACTGAATAACCATCACTCTCGAATTTTTATAAAATTCTCTATAACTCCAAAAATTCTGATATTCTTCATATTTGTAGAATATATATTCCTAAACATGTGGTAAAACTTTCATGACCAAATTATAATTATAAATTGCTCAAATCAGTACAAAAAGTTACGTTTTCATAACAACGGAGTATAACGAACAACAAGTACTCCGGAATTTTTATATGAATATCTATATATCAAACAATTATGAAATTTGATTGAATTATGAAAGACATATATGTAAACTTCCAGTGAAATATTCATAATTTTTGGAGTACAAAAACATATAGAAAATAGGGTAAAACATAAACAACAAAAACATATCCGCTAGCAATGATCTTAACCCGTAAAACCTGTACTCCGAGAGTTTTAGAAAAATAATTACTCAATGAAATAATTTGAAATTTTCAGAGATGGTAGTTTACATATACATAAATATACTGTAAAATTCTCAAAAATATTATACGAGGAGAACACGAATTAAATTTCATAGATCGGAAACCTCTAATTTGCTAGAAAAAGTAGATCTAGAATTTAATAATTTTTATAAACAAAATAAATTAAACTATGGATAATCACATACCGAATTTGGTATGAAACCAAATATCTGAATACGTAGAACAACTTTCTAGTTCAATCTGAAATCAAAATCTCAGTCTTTGCTATCCAAATTGTAGAGATAAAGTGGAGAAAAAAAAATGAAAACCAAAAGGGGATAAAAGATGAGCTCAACTCTCTCTCTCACTCCTTTTCTCTCTCTGCCGACGCATGGCATGAGTGGGTGACCATCACTCTCTAAATTTAAATTGTTTATCATTGTTAATTATAAAAGAATATTCTAGAATGTAAGAGGTCCAAAGGGCATCATAGTAAATTTGTTGTGAAAGTTATGAAACTCTAAAAGATGAGTCATGTGACCAAGTTAGCCGTTTCCCCTCTTCTCTCTAATCCCACATATATTTAATAGAAGAATATTCCAAAGGGCATCATAGTAAATTTGTCGTGAAAGTGAAATCCTAAAAGATTAGCTATGTGACAATGTTAGCCGTTTCCCCTATTCATTCTAATCCAACATATATTCAGACATTCATAGTCCATTTTTCTCTCTCTCACTCTAGTTGACTATCCTTTTAGATCACAACTTCTAGTCAAGAATGAAGAAATATGACTTCCAGACCATTTTTCTTTTGGGTAAAGAAATAAGTACACATGATAACACTCGTCATTTTCCCATATTATTCATTCTCTGTTATGTTGATGTTCCTTTTTTTCCTTTTTGAAAGTTGTTGTTACATTATTGATTATTAATGAGGTTAAACATAGATGATATAGAATTTATATATATATATATATAATATAAAGATATTTAAATTTTAGAACTAAATCCACAAATCGCTCTCGTCAATATTGGATCCTTCTGGACAAATCTCCTTCTCTTTGTGAGTTGGGTGTGTTTATTTGTGTTTGATATATATATATATAGATAGATAGATGAAACCTACATGCTTAATAGTTAATTGTTAATTATTTTGTTATTTATTAATAATGTTTGATCATCTATACTATTATTAAAAATGTGAATAATTTTAGTATTTCATTATTTATAAATTAAATTTATATACTATTTATTAATATATAAATATTGAGTAGTAAATATAGTATATTTAATAATATCCCAATTTTTGTTTTCGCTTTTTGATTTTTATATTTGCCATGAACATGTGTTATAAGTATTGTTTGGTAATTTGATATTTAATGATTATAGAAAAACAAGAAAAAATCTAAAATTATTTATTAATTTTTATATTTTGTAATTAGATAATCAAATCGGATTATCGGGTCAGATATCCGATAATGAAGAAATTCATATATGAATTAATTAAGTAAAAATTCGTCGAATTCTCGAATTCGGATCGGATCAGGCGTTTTTTTTATATATATATCTTTGAATTTTATATATTTTTTCTTCTAAATTTATTTATTTATTCTAATTTTGTTTTTCAAAATATATAGTTTTTGAAAAATATATTTATATATTTGAAATTTATATATTATTTCTAAATTTATATATTTCTACTGAATTATATATGTATATGTATATTTATTTATTTTTGAATTTTATATATATTCAAATTATATATATATTTCAAAATTTATATACTTTTTTTGAATTTTATATATTATTTTCAGATTTTATATATTATTTTCAATATATATATATTTATAATTTTATATAATTGTTTTAAATTATATATATATATTTTTGAATTTTATTTATTTTTTTGAAATTTGATATATATTTTTTGAAATTTATATATATATTATGAAATATATATATATATTGTTTGAGGGTGTCGGGTAATGTGATTGATATTGAAAAGTATAGGGAGCAATCCGGATATAGGAGGGGTTAGTTGATTAAATTGGGAAGCATAGAGGGCAATCTGGATATAAAAGAGATTAGTTGATTAAATTCAATAGTAGAGGGGAGTTTATTGATATTAAATAAGGGCAAATCTGACTTTTCATGACCCAAAGGGGTGTCATTGCAAGACTTTTGAAAGTGCAATTAATCCAAATCTCAGGTACTGTCAATGTAAATTATCCTAATTTTTTTTAAGGTGAAGGGCAAGAACCCCCAATTGCAAGAAAGCCCCTAAAAATCACCCACAAACTATTTAAATCATGCACCTAGCTATAATATGAAAATATACTTTCCTCCCTTCCTATTTTACTAATTATATTTCTACCCTTTATTACAAAATATATATATTACGAAAATTACAATTTGATTTTTTTTATAAAATTCGAAATAAACATATAAAATTCGAAAAAATATATATAATTTGTAAAAAATATATAAAATTTGAAAAAACATATAAAATTCAAAAAACATATAAAATTCTAAAAAACATATAAAATTCTAAATTTTTTATAAAATTCAAATATATATATATATAAAAAGCGTGATTGAAGTTTAAGTGGACGAACCTCAGAGTCATTAGTCAAGGTAACAGATCCTCTCCAGCTCTCTGCAGAGCTATTTCAAGGGTCACGATGGCGACACATGCCCCACGATGGTGACCGAAATCGGAATCGAACCGATACTTTATTAAATTATTTTAATCAAAATTAACGGTTCGGTTCCGATTCTCATTTTTAAAGAACCGAAAGTATCGGTTCGATTCCGGTTTCGGTCGGAATCGAAAGCAAATCGCATCGTGAATATATTAATATTTGAATCAAAATTAACGGTTCGGTTCCGGTTCTCATTTTTAAGGAACCGAAAGTATTTGTTCGATTCCGATTTTGGTCGGAATTGGAAGCGAACCGAACCATGTGCACTCCTAGATTTGGGTATCAATGGACCCTTTAATCGTTATAGTTAGTCTATTAATTTTTATTTAAAATTTTATTTTATATAATTTTGATTAAAATATTAATATATTTAATTTCAATTTTTATTTTATATAATTTTGATTAAAATATTATTTATATAATTTTGATTTTATATATATTTGTAGAGATGAAAAGTGATAGTGATGGAGAGAGAAAAGTGGTAGAGAGAGAAAGAAATAAGTGTTGAATAAGAAATTGTGAGAGGAAATTAGTGGGGCATGTGTCACCATCGTGACATTTGAAATAGCTTTGCAGAGAGTTGGAGATGATCCGTTACCGTGACTAATGACTCTAAGGTTTGTCCATTTAAACTTCAGTCACACTTTATATATATATATATATATATTTGAATTATATATATATTTTAGAATTTTATATGTTTTTTTCGAATTTTATATATTGTTTACAAATTTTATATGTTTTTTTTTCGAATTTTATATGTTTCTTTCGAATTTTATATATTTTTTCAAATTTTATATATTTTTTCTAATTTATATGTTTTTTCAAATTTTATATATTTTTTACAAATTATATATATATTTTTGAATTTTATATGTTTGTTTCGAATTTTATATATTTATTTAGAATTTTATAAAAAAAATCAAATTGTAATTTTTGTAATATATATATACATATATATATATTAATAAGAGGTGGAAGTGTAATTAATAAAATAGAAGGGGATAAAAGTGTAATTAGTAAAATTGTTTTTTTGAATTCTGTACTATAGGAGATAGATTGGGGGAGTTTTGTGCCACTTTGAAAGATTAGGGGGGTTAGTTGGGAGAGAGAGTATAGTTTGGGGGATTTCTTGCCCTTTATCCTTTTTTTTACTCTCACACTCTCTCTCTCTCTCTCTCTCTCTATATATATATATATGATGTGTGTCTATATATATACATATATCCATTTACCTTATTATATTTAGATATTTATAATTATCTTAATATACATATATATTTATTTATACTATTATGTTCATATTTCTATAATTATATTAAAATCCATTTATACTATTATATTTATATATTTATAACTATTTTAATAATTAATTAAATAAACAAAAATGAGTAATTCTATAATGTTGAATAAAAAAAATTCAATTGACCATTTGATATAATCGTTATGCTTAGTGTGTGAACTCGTTAATATTTTTTTCGGGATATGATTAAAACACCAGCCCCATAATATGAACTAATAATCAATTCATCACTTCAGATTATTGGGTCTAAAGAACCTGTCAAGATATGATATATCAATAATATCATTATAGCAACTGAAATTTTTTTTGCATAATAATTATAATCAAAGTGTACCAATTATTTAAATTTAAAGATTATCTATTATAATAATATTTATCACAAATATTAGAATTGAAAGAGTAAATAATACACAATGATAATTGGTCACTTTTCTAATTTCAGTTTTTGCTCCTCTTTTACAGATCTACATAAATTGCTTTTTTTCAATAAGTGGAATTGTTTTTACTTCACTCCCATAATTCTATTCGTGTTCAAATATAGTTCATTTTGGACACCTGCGTATTCATTTTTTTATATATAAAAAATTATTTAAAAAACCAGATGTCATATATTAACTTTAATTGTTACATACATTTCAATTAATATTTAATAATTTATTATTTAAGTTTAAAATATTCACAACATGTTTAAGTTACACCTTTTAAAAATTATTCAAATAAAAACCACCATCGTTTACACAATATATGGTATATATTAAAATAATTAAATATACAACTTATAAACTTGAACCTTTAAATTATAATAATTTAATGCGTATTTATCATAACATTAAAAAACCTTGTATTATAAAAATTTCAGACAATTTTAAGTTAGATGATAATTTTTATCTATTATAAAATTTTATCTTGGTGAGTGAAAATTAATGGACAAAGATTTATTTTTTAGTTTCTTAATTAAAATTTAAATGTGTAATTATATACAAATAGTTTATTTTTTATGAGTTTATACGAGTTTTTGTTCACGAACTCAAACGAGCCTATCCGAGCCCAAGTTCACGAACATATGCGAGCCGAGCTCATCATTGCTCAGGCTTGGCTCGTTTAACAAACGAGCCTGAAAATCACGATCAAGCTCGTCTCGTTTACTTAACGAACGAATCCGAACGGAGCCCAAGCATGTTCACGAACGGCTCCATTCATTTGCATTCATGAGGCAGTACAATAGCTCACTTTTAAAGTAAAACAAATTTTGTTTCTAGACATATAAAATTTAGAAAAATAGTACAGTATCATGAGCCCATCAAAGCTGATGCAAGTTATGACTTTATGCATGCATCAACAACAATCTGAGATAATATCAGCTCTACAGAATTGTCAATTCATGGGAAAAATAGGAAAAATGCCATGAATGCAAATGATAAGTAGGGTTATGGTAAGTAATGCAACGAATGTAGATGATAGTGCATTGGATGTACAACGCAGAACTAATGATTTTCAAAGCTTCGAATTGTGAATGCACTACCTATAAGAGAAAATCATATAATATTTCTTTAATACATAGTAATTAAATTATGTAATTTGCCCAACTCGGCCTAAAACTATGTTCATTTACAGACACATCATGCTGTTAGTTAGAGCCGTAATCAATGGTTAACATGAAGTTCCAAAGATGGTTTTGCCATGTACAACAAGCATGGAGAAACTATGGAACTAACAATTGACGGGGCTCAAGGGAAAGGACACCGAACGCCAGAAAGAAGGTGGATTGAGGCCCTCTCAAAGACATGGTGACCTAACTGCTTATTGGCCTTTAAAAGTACAACAGTGAAAAGAGTTCATGTTAGCTAATCATTATAAGCTAAGACGAGGCTTTATCAAGTCGAGTTCAGACTCACATGCTTGCTAATTGCCAGAATAAAACTAAAGGATCTGCTAAGGAAACAACGGCAGGTATAAAAGCCCCGTGTCTTCCAGAATCCCCATCATCACGTTAAGATTTTGTACAGCTTGACCAGAAGCTCCCTTTACTAGATTATCAATCTGCAATGGCGGTTTAGCATTAGCGTCATATATAATAGCACAAGATGTCCTTTTTTCATATAGAAATGCAGTACAACTTAAAGCATGCTGGAAATTCGGGCATACCACACATTTATTTGCTCTTCCTGGTATCCGATCTGGAAAGACATTCATCTTACAGTCGTTGGATCCACGAACATGTCCAGTATGAGGAATTTCATCTTTCTTTAGCAAAACTAAGAATTCTTCATTCTGCAGATACCAATAAATAGAATACAAAAATCCACCCATCACCAATGAAACCATACAAGTCCTACTAAAATAATTAAGTGTCGTATGCAGATAAAAAATCAGCAAGTATGTGCAGATCAAACAATTATTGTTCGAACTTTTGCGTCCAAAATCAAAGGGAATATGAAGCGGTAGGAACAATCACTTAGGTTTGTTCATCCATGTAGGAAATACAAACAGGATATATATAGTTGATCAAGGGCCATTTAAGCTGGGTTTCCACACAGTTTTCATTTCTTTTATTTTTATGTTTATTTTCTCCAAATAAAACCACAACCAATTAACACAACTGAGGTGACTTTAAGATCTCTTGGCCATGGGGCCATGTCTTTGAGCATTGAAATATACTTGAAAGGTTAATAATAGATGATAGCTTACAATTACCCATTCTGAGACAAGTTCCACATTGTGAATGTGTGCTTATGTGTGACCCAAAAACTGAAGAAAATAAACATATGAAGTTCAATCTGGTCATTTAACACTGGCAATGGCTGGACCACAGAACAAGTGAAGAAGAGTAATCATGATAAGCTCTAGATACCTCATAGAAGCTCCTCAGTTGTTCATACAAATCTTCAATTGAGACTCCCTGAGCCATTTCCACATATATAGTTGATTGCATACCCCGGCTCTGTGAGAATGCATAATGAGTAAAACAAAAGGGTATTCAAATTAAACGACACCAAGAAAACTGAGGGTAAAAAGTACCATTGGCGTCAAGTGAGGAGTGAAGCTGACAGTTACATTTGAACTTGCAGCATCACTCAATCCCTATTCAATTTCTGGCACTGAAAATACAGATAGAAACCAGATTACTGCATCTTGTACTCTAAGAATAATGATATGATATGCGCTTGCTTTAGTGTTTCAATTAATTCAAACATATCCTCAATAAACAAGTAGAACTTTCACATAGCAATGAACCTTTATATAGATCCCAAGAAGAAAAAAAGAAAAGAAGAGAGAAACAAGAGACAAGATACACCTACAGTGACAATCAATCCATGATCTAAGAGATCAAATAGCACTTATAACTACTTGACAACCAGTAATTAAAATGTCTTCTCTTACAAGATATTGGAATATTCTAAAAAGGAGATCTAGGAGAATAAGACGGTAAGGCACTATCAGAAACTTATACTTTAGTTATAGTGGAAGAATTTTTTCTATCACACCATTTTGATTTGCTTATGAGTATAGATACTTACCATGGCGATGGCTAGTAACACCATAAGAGTGAATCCCTTCCGATATTTCAGTGTATAAATTTCCCTCATTGGGAGTACGTCCTGCATGGTATTTCAAGTATCAGAAGCTTCTCCAGCATTGCAGCAAGTAGCATCAAGAATATATTGCCAAGGAAAGGCTGTGATTGTAGTTCTAACCTGCTCCACTCACACCAGATTTTGCATCAATAATGATATTTTTTAAGCCAATGAGGTTCGCCTGCAAGCAGAAGAAAACCCAGAAAGCCACAGGAGACTTAATATTGACTGATTAGAATAATGAGCCGAATTGGAAAATTCTTGAGACTTTATGCATTCAAATGTCCAATTTTGTCAGAATGGGGATAATTCAAGTTTGGAGAGTCCTTTGCTTATATACGAAAGAGTTCCATAACATGTGAATTCACGTTGCTTATTTCCTACTACAAAGAAGAACCAAGGAAAAATAGAGGGGAGAAAGGAGAGAGGAGATAAATATAGATGAAAAAACTTGAAATTGTTCATCTGTGTTGTTAGAAAGAAGAAATTTAGAGAAAGCATGTAAGGGAAAGATGTGGCTAACTAATTATATTTCTCCCACCCCATTTCATTAGGCTAAAATGTCGAGTTTCTCTCCACCTCATTTCATTTTTGAATAGTGGTGATTATGAACAGAAGTTGAACTACTTCTACCACACCTTTAAAGACATATTGAGCACTACCGCAGTCAAACACAACAAGGCTGCCACATTGACTCATCCATAATCCCTAACTTTGCTTTCCATCAAGTGAGCAACCAAAACTTCCACCAGGAACTGAAACCAACCCCACTTTCAAACTTTATAGCATGAACGGTGTTATCAGGGTTTAGTACATCCTCTGAAACATATATTGGAAGATATGTTAAACATGCAAGGGCCGCAACTGGAGTACCAATGACCAGGCAATTTGACAATGAATTTGAATAATGAGAAGCAGTCGACTGCCCATGGTTTGATTTGTTAGTAAGGGGTTGTTTTTCATTTTCAATGGCTACGTGTGTCTATGAAAAAAGGGTGTAGCAATAGCCACACCTATTTCTCAAAGATTATCAATTCAAAGCATTACAGATTGACAAGTGTTGACAAAATCAAGCGTTTTTTCAGTTGGGCTTTCATGGTTAGCCCATTTAATATTTATCCCTTGGAAGTATTACCATTTCCTTTCAAGTTGTGGGTTATGTGGGTTCCTATAGACGGAGACTTTCTAGCAATGCTAAAATTCATATGGTTGGACATAACCAAGCATAACTTTTTTGTTTTATAATTAGTGCCTCAGCTGGTCCTAATCTGGCATGTTGACAATTAACTCATCAACATACACTACTTTAATCCAAAAAAGAGAAACTAAATACAAGAAAATTGGTGAACCGGGTGATTCAGCTCCCAATACATCTCACAAAGTACTGCAAAACTAGTAAGAAGCTTTTAAGTATTTAACAAACCTTTATCAAGGGAACAAGAGGAAGTTAGACAGACGTAGGATAACAGCCAGGGTTTGCAACCAGGCGGGCATTTCGGATTTCTATCCTGTAAATCTCTGTCAAACCATATACAGCTTCTTTCTGGAACAGGACAAAAACCGCCAAAAAAGAAGGAAAGAAGAGGAAGAAGAACTTCATAGATAAGCAATGCATCAGAAGATGGAGACAATTAACCTGCAAGTCTGGTGCTCTGTGAGGTTGACCATACCATTTTTCATATTCGCCATTATCTCGCAACCGGAAGTCCTGCATAAGAATCCTATATTACATTTTCATGCGCAGAACTCTAAATTTTGATAATAAACAGGGTACATGCAGGAATCCAGATCATACAGCAGAAAGATCAACGATCTTCAACTCTTTAGGAAGACCTTTGATAATTTCCTGAAAGCAGATTAAATAATGATTAGATGCAAATAAAAAAACCCCCGCTTTAGTATATATGTTTATGCATGTGCGTTATCTTCTTATAATCAGTAATATGATTCCAAGGAAATTGAGGTCACAGGGTTTGATAAATTTCAATATTCAGTAAGGGACTTCAATGGATCTCGAAATTGCTAATTTCACTTATCAACAAAAGGAAAAAATGCTGACTGCATGAGTGAAAATGTAATACCCCGTATTTAATGAATATTTATTTCCTTAATTATTTTGGATGACATATTGGGTGTTTAAATTTTTGAATGAGGTTATCTTAGTCTTTTTAAGTCTAGTAGGTTATAACGAAATTTTGTGATCTGAAGGGGGGCAAGGTTGTTATTAGTGTTTGGGCAGTTTGGTGATTTATGCATAACACAAAGATAGTTTGGACATTTTCCTAACCCTAGCCTCTTCTATATAAGCATCCTTAACTTTAGATCTAACCCCCATCTCATTTCTTCTACTACTTCTTCTTCATCAATTATACCCGAAATTGCGAGGGTTGAGAGGTTGAGAGCTTAGAATTGGTTTGGATCTGTACTTGTGGTGGATTCAGCTCTACATTACATGCAAGACATATGTTCTACTCTTCCTCTTTGTACTGAAATTTCGTAGCCTTTACTTTGTGCATCTATAATCTGCTAGATAGTATTTTTCATATATGTATATGTATGTATAAAGCATGTTCATATATAACTTTTATATATTCTGTTTATACATATATGTATAGATCCATAAGTATATATATAGATCTTGTATATATGTAGAGATTGTGGATTTATATAGGCATATATGTATAGATTTGTTAGAGTATATTTATATTCATGTTTATTTATGTGACTTTTATATATTCTGTTTATACATATATGTATAGATCCGTAAGTATATATATAGATCTTGTATACATGTAGAGATTCGTGGATCTATACATATATGTATAGATCTGTTAGAGTATGTTCATATTTATGTTTATTTATGTGATGATATATATTCTCTTTATATGTATATGTATAGATCCATGATCATATGTACAGATCTTGCATATAGGTAGAGATTAGTAGACTTATATAGACATATATGTACAAATCTGTTAGAGTATATTTATATTCATATATATATATGATGATTTATATTCTGGTTATACATATATGTACAGATCCATGATTATATGTATAGATCTTGTATATATATAGAGATTTGTGGTGATATATTGATATATGCATGAGAGTATGTTTATATCTAGCTATACGTACAAATCTGTTTTTACCATGTGTAGCTATACATGTATGGATTCGTGGTTATGTGTCTTGTTGGTATGATTCTGAGGATGTGTATATGGTTGGAACTTAGTATAAATATCTGAATACATAAATATTTTAGGTTTCAATGTTGATAAAGATTTCAAAACTGTTATTAGAAAAATATTGCATATTTATGTAATTGTTTTTCTCTATTTTCGTTGTTATCAGACTCTGGACATTGATTTATATTGTTATTATGTGTATCATGAATTATACTGGATTACGCATTTTTGATCGTATAAATGAATAGTTTCGACCGTATAAAATACCGTATACCTTGGCGCTGGGGCGCTGCCCCAGACCTCGCCAGGGGGGCGCTCAGGTAATGGTCGTGCCGCCCCCCTGGAGCCCCCAGGCTAGACCTTATAAATTGTTATACGTTCCCGAATAAAGATTACGAGTGAATTATTAAATTCGTAAAATCATAAGATTTAAATTAAATGACTATATTTTGAAAATTTATAAGGAACCACAAGAAGGTTGACTATTACTGCAGTCTAACTAGTACCACGGGACATGGGTGAGTTGTCACGGCATGGGTGAGTTGTCGGGTACGTGGTTATGGTAGGGCATGAATATTGTATGGAAAAATCAGATTAATGTAAGAAATTTATAAACATAATTATATTAAATGGTGGTATATTAGTGACTATAGTTATTAATATAATTTTGGGATTAGGTGTCACTAGGAAAGGGGATGAATTTTGGTACTCTGCTTGAGATCATGTAGAGTTGTACTTGCTCGTGGGTTTAACCCACATTTTCGTTGTTTCAAGTCCTCGGCAGTTTCACCAGCAGGGTTGAGGACTTCATATCTATCCATCCGGTTCTATCATATTTTTCTTCCACTTCAGGGTAGGATCCGATAAATGTCATATGTTGTATTTCTTATAAGTGTGTTTCTAGGGGTCCATGTTTATGGGATTTCCAAGTTGTATTGTGTAGGACTTATTTTATTTAAGGATGTATTGGGGATTGTCTTCTTCACGTATAAGTTGTATCCTTATTTTGTTATTATTGTTATTATTATATTTTGATTTTATGTCTTCTCTTCTGTGTTTATGTTATCAATTACTGACGCTCCTAGTTTTCTGTGTATGGGCCTGGCTAACCTATGCATGGAAATTTGGGGGTGTCACAGAAAATATGTCAGATTATTATTGAAGGACCTGTGTGGTTCCATGCGGCAAACAACAAAACACAACATCCACATTAGAAAAGTCTGCATCCTTGACTGCAACCATATCTAGCAAATCCTGCAAACATCCCGAAATATTCTTTCACAAAGATACAAAAGGTACTAGGAATAAGCACACTAGATATACTTCAGAAGGCCCAAAAAAATAAAATAAAGTAGAAAATTGTTTAAAGAACTGAATTACAAGAGAAAAAAATTAAAATAAAATAGACTATTTCTTCATGGTTTTCCGCACATGCGAAACTGTAAAAGAAATAAGTTGTGCGAAAATTTTAAAATCTCATACATACTGTCACGCCCCAACTTTCCTAGAACTCAGAAAATCGAGTCTAAGAACTAAAGGAGTGAACGAAAGTGAAAGAAATGAGAACCAATGACATTCAGTCATCAACACCCACAAAAGGGTTGTAATGAATGCTCAGATACCATGTTGTCACGCCCCATAAAGGGTGACGCAAGCCAAACAACCACTAGAGTCAACAATAACAAGAATATACATGGAGTAACAATGAAAAATATACTCCATGCCAAAAAGAATACTAGAACTCAATAGTATCCTCAGATACCAACAGACACGCTCCTAAATCCCTAAGAATTTTGAACTGGGACATCCAAGGAATCCAGGATGTGATCCCTAACATGAATGACCAACTAAGACATCATTAACTATGAAAACATATGGATTAATGATAGAAATGGTATATTTCATACCCAAATGAATAATAACAAAGCAGCGGAATCTAACGAAAATCCAGCAGAATTCCGTTTGTAAATGGAACATCCGGACAACCAACCACAACAAAATAACCTGCCCAAAGCAATTCAATAATCACAATGGCTTCCAAGCCCCACATTCATCAATCCTACTAGGGCCGAGGTAGTGGAAAGAAACCAAAACCCCTCCAAACCCTCTATAATCAACAGAGCCACAAATGCTCGAATAAGAATACAGTAAAACACCTAGTTGTGCAGAATAGATACAACAACATCCTGAAAGAATAAATACAGGAAAAATAAAGAATACATCAATAGGGATATGCCAACAGACTGACTCTCAAAAGAAATACATGATAATCCCACAAAACATGGGTAAAGAAGCTGACAGAAGAATATTACCGTCCCCGACCTAGTCGTGCTGCAACCGTAACCGCATCACTCAACGCAACTCCAAAACCTGTAATAAGAAAACCAAGGAAACTGCCGTTGCACCGCATCCTGCCCATAGCCGTATATTTCCTGCAACCTGGCATGGGAATACCAGGGGGCAAATGAAATACCCCTGTGAGCAAATAAGCTCAGTGGGAAAGGATACTCTAACTACCACATCCTATAATAGTTTAGGAAATGCTAAACCACCCAGTGAGATACATAGCCCACAACATAACCCAGTCACGAAAACCCAAGGTACGTGCTCATATACTACCGTACGTAAGTATATAACGGGGATATATATATATACATATATATATATATATACAAGTATACCTGTATAAGTATGCAACCTGAGTCTACAAGGTACAACTAAGACTCGTACTCTAAGTACCAACACAGGTAGTCTACCCTACTCTCACCAACATACGCTAGGTATACGACATCCAGGTCAAACCTAACAATCATCAATTACTCACAACACAAATCAGAAGATCCAACAGAGGAGATCACACTCACCATCAATCATATCACTTCCTCAATACAATGAATCACATCACCACATTAACCTCATAACACTATGATCAATAGGTTTAATCAAATCCCTAACACTCTCATTATAGATGAAGAAAACCACCACAAGTGTTTAGGGAACCAATTAAACACGGAAAACCAAAAATGAATGGCCGAGAGTAAAGGTTATAAAAAGATGAATCCCAATGATTCAATAGTTTTTAAGAAAAATGTTTTAAAACTCGAACCAATCCATTTGGTATCCATGCCCCTAACGTAAGAAAGCTCAAGTCACCTAGGTAGTGACATCAGATAAACAAGAAAAAGAGAAGGGCAACACTATATGTGTGCACTGAACAACACCAAGCCTCGTGACCGAGACTTAGAATGAACCGAAGAAAATGTGAAACAAGAAACCACCTTTCAAAATACTACAAGTCGAGATTTTGAGAAAGAAGTCTCAAAATTTCAGAATCTCGAGACAAGTGATAATATAGTTTTCTTTTTAGAAAATCACACAGTAAAAATGACTGTCTTGCCCCCGGTCTCCGTCAGTTGCCATTACCTGCTTGTAGAGTTTAAAACCTTTTTAAAGAAGATCCTAAGATCTTTTATAAGTATTAAAACTTTTCATTTCTACGGGGGTAGGCAAAAACGGGTTTTTCCTTTTAAATACAAGAAGTTTATTTCAAAACTTAGAAAACACCGTTTTCGAAATGACAGCCAATAAGAGAAAACACAACTCTATGGATTCCTATAATGTCCGAGATGACAGTAAAGGAAGAGTACTACATTGGGTCCACGGAACACAACTATCCGTCCCCAACCTCACGAAATCAATCAAAATTTCACACAATCCCATCACTCGCCTTCTCGAAGGCCCCAATTCATAACTGATACTAAATCAATCTCTAACCTCCAATCTCTAACAAGGTCACACAGCTAATCACAATCACCAAACTATTAACCACAATCACATGACCATTAACCACATTCCCTAAGGCCTCAACTCAGCCTACGGTCCACCACTAGTCTCAACTAGCCACATAGATCACTATGCCAATACGCATAACCTTCCCCAAGGGCACTAAAGTATACAATAAAGATATACGTCTCGTTTATACTTTAATAATTACTGCTTTTAATTCAGGTTTTCACATTTATCACTTTCAACTGAGCATTTTATAAAATGAATTCATTTTGCATATTCATAAATAATCATGCTCTAACATATATATACATATCAATAAATCACATGATGATATGCAATGCACCGTACTCACAGACCGCCTGTAGTACACACACACAAAAACACACCCTTCCCAAGGGTACTGGATCATTCTCTACCATTCCCCTGAGGATACAAGCTCACTAAGGAATGTAGACTTATCGTCCCGTTCTTCCCAAGTGCTTTTGACACTTCACACTTTTAACCAAGGAAGACGTCCACCACGGCCCAGCCGTGAACATAGGGCCTTGGACGACGTGTCCTCCCCCTATATCGTCTGCGTTCTCAGAAGATTAGTTCCGTGGGTGCAGCACCCCCTGACCAGTTGTCACGACGATCCAAACACAAACGTCTACTCGTGCACCACGCACAAAGGAAGTAGACCACACCAAATGAATCTCTCTGCAAATGGTGAAATCATGCACTACATGCACCAACATCCATGTCTCACAATACATGGTGTACACAATTAAATCATGTCCAACATAAATATGTTATGCATCATATTTATGAAAATACTCACATGGTAATATATACATAAATCTCAAAAATCTCTTTACATGATTTAAAATATAAATAAGCATTTAAATCGTGACAAAACATATTTATGTTTTAAACAATACATTTTCTTTAATTCTTTAAGAAATATTCCAATCGCATTTTAACATGCTTATAAATAATTAAACAAGTAAATCTCGTATAATGAGAGGAACCTAGCATAGCGTCTAAGTTTCTCATGTCCCACGTTTATAAAATTCTCTTAGTCTATTTAATTATCAAGGGAAATTCTAAGCTGTCTATTCCTATTCGATTCATATAGGAAATTATTTAATTACATATGAAATTATTTAATTAATTTTATTAAATTAATTCCTAAGTCCAATTCCGATTCTAAACGAATTATAGATATTTAATTTAACGATTTAATATATCTATATTAAATTAAATAAGGGTTTGCACCCCTAAACTACTTCAATAATGCGGAGTGAGAAATATAATTTCCCACCTAATTTACGTTTACCGAACAACCCGAAATAGCACAGTACCGGTACCCGAATATGAAGCCTGCCGACCAAAATCGTCCTAAAACTATTTCGAATATATCGAAATGTCCGTCTCGACAACCTATACGATATATACGAAGCCCATTAATAATAAGTTAATTAATTTGAGTAAATCTAAATTAACCCAAACGAAAACTATAACCTATAAACGCGATTTCCGGACAAATCGTTCAACGTAAAATCACGAAATTAATATATGACGAATACTACGTATATACGGAGCTACTCACCAAAAATCGGCTCAAACCGATCACCGGAAGGTTGCTAAAAAATTGGCCGAAGCTCAGCCAGAATCGCCCCTGTTCACGCACTGCTACGCGAACCAGCGCGCCTCCAGTCCCAGCGACCCACGCCGCTCGTGTCGCCGCCTCTCACCACCAGCACCGTCGCCGACCGCCGCCGTGCCAGCCATCACCGCCGCTGCCCTAGCTCCAGCCGTTGTTGCCAATCGCAGCAAGCCAGCGACCCAGCCGTGTCCTCTCCGTCCGGTTTTCTCTCTCTCTCTCTCTTGTCTGCAATGAACGACCGTAAATGGAGAATAAGGGAAGCTGCTACTTCGGTCGTGGAGGAGAAAATCAGTTGCGTGTGAGGAGAAGGAGAAGAAGCGTGGAGCAGCGTTTATGCAGAGAATGAGTGTTCTGTGGTTGCATATACATGTATACATATATATGCCCTAATTGCATAACTAACCCTCACTTGTCCATAATTGCAAAATAACCCCACTTCAATATATATATATATAATTAAATATATATATATAATAAATCCCAACAATTACCAGAAGCCTCCAATTAATATTGCGTCAACCCGTAAGTCCGCAGGACGCCCAATAACCAAATTAGTCCGAAAGAATTATACCGGGTTAGGAACCCAAACGTCGGAACACCGAGAAAGTAAATTAATACGCTTCACACTGGATCCGTAAAAGTATTAATACCGTAACCGAAATAATCGAAACGATACCGTGTAGTCGATAACAAGAATTCGCGTAGTCGTCCAGGAGAAACTTTAAAATAAACGCGAAAAATTTACAGGTATCAAATACCAAGAATAAATAATATGTCATGACTAAATGACGTCATTACTGAAATTAAAATTTAAATAATTTCAGAAAAAAGGAAAATAACACGGGGTGTTACACATACCTTCTAAAAGGACTACTAAATTTACTCACACGCACTGTATTCTTCATAGGGAGATTTTTTGTAAACCAAAATTGAGGGATAGACGGTGGGTCTCTTTGAGGGATACCCGCTTTGGTAGATTTTTGATCTCCTGTTCTTTCTCGGTGGTGGCGGATGGCTTTTGTTGGGTGTTTTCCTGTGTGTATGGTCCTATTGATGATGGTTTGAGGGGTGCTATGTGGGAGGAGTTAGGGGATGTTAGAGAGGCTTGGCATCTTCTGTGGTGTGTGCATTTTCATGATGTGGTCCAGATTATTGCTACTCGATTCACGTCGGATCATGCCCCTTTTCTGCTGGATTATGGGGGTATTGTTTCGGGGCGCTCTTCGTTTAGGTTTAAGAACATGTGGCTTCGAGCTGTTGACTTTTAGAGTCGGGTGGCTGAGTGGTGGGCTTGTGATGTTCGGACTGGCTCTCAGAACTTCATTTTGGCTTCGAAGTTGCGTCTGCTGAAATCTTTGCTCATCACTTGGAATAAGGAGGTGTTCGGTAATCTAGCCTGGAGGAGAAATGTGTTGATGTCTGAAATTGATAGTATTGATAGAGCTGACTTGAGCACATGTATGAATGAAGCTATGAGAGCTCGGAGGATGCAGTGTCTGGCGGATGTTGAGGAGATTGCTAATCAGGATGAGCTTTCATGGAGACAGAAATCTCGAGCTATATGGCTTAAGGAAGGTGATCGGAATACTAAGTTTTTTCATTGATCCGCGAATGCACGAAGGAGGTCCAACTTTATTGTGAGCTTGTCCATTGATGGTTCTTGATTGGCCTCTAAGAAGGAGCTCCGTTTGGGGATTCCTGCTTATTATCAATGGTTGTTTACAAAGAGCCAGAGTTGGAGACCGAGCTTGGATGGGCTTGCTTTTGATTCGATTGATCAGGGTGATAGGGACAAATTAGAGATTCAATTTTATGAGGAGGAGGTTCTTCGGGCCTTGAAGTCGTGTAATGGGGATAGAGCTCCGGGCCCTGATAGGTTTTCTATGCACTTCTTTCTGGAGTGTTAGCCAATTGTGCGGGAGGAGGTGATGGGTACCTTTCGTGTTTGTCATGAGGAGAGTTGCTTTATGAAGTCTCTTAATGCCACTTTCAGTTCCCTTGCCCTAAGAAAGGGGGATGTTAATAATATTAAGGACTTCAGACCCATCAGTTTAGTGGGTTGTGTTTACAAGCTCATCGCGGAGGTACTTTCTTTTCGCATGAGGGGTGTGTTGGATGGGGTTATTTTGGATACTCAGAATGCTTTTGTAGGGGGTCGCCAGATTATGGATTTTGCTATCATTGCTAGTGAGATGGTGGATGCTAGATTACTGAGCGGGAGGCCGGGGATTTTGGTGAAGTTAGACGTAGAAAAGGCTTATGATCATGTACATTGGGGTTTCTTGTTGTATATGCTGGGGAGGATGGGTTTTGGTGAGAAATGGCGTAAGTGGATTGAGTTTTGTATCTCTTCGGCTCAGTTTTCTGTGATGGTGAATGGTTATCTTGCTGTTTTTTTTGCGAGCTCCTGTAGGTTGAGGCAAGGGGATCCCCTTTCTCCGTTTCTCTTTCTTGTGGTGATGGAGGCCTTCAGCCGGATGATGAGCCGGGCGACGGAATTGGGTTTCATTTTCGGGTTCCGGGTGGGTGATGTACCTGTTCAGTTTGTGGTTCTATCGCATTTACTTTTTGCGGATGACAACCTTATTTTTTGTGAGGCGGAAGAGCGACAAAATGTTGGCTCACGGTTAGGCATTATATAATTCAACAGCCCCTTCAGAGCTTTATTCAGCTGTAGATCCTTTTTTTTTGGTTTTATCTGCTTGACGTGTTTTCAGGGGGTCTCGAGTCTGAAGATCAACACCAACAAGAGTTCGATGATTCCGGTGGGTGAGGTGGGCAATATTTCTGCTCTGGCTTCAGCCCTTGGTTGCAGGATTGGCCAGTTACCCGTTGAGTACCTGGGTCTTCCCTTGGGTTCCTCGGGGCAACGGGCGTCATGTTGGGACTCGGTGGTGGAGCGGATTGAGCGGCGGCTGGATGGTTGGAAGCGGCAATATCTTTCCAAGGGTTGGACACTAACCTTGGTTAAGAGCACGCTGTCCAATCTCCCTACTTATGTCATATCTCTGTATCGGATTCCTTATAGTGTGGCTGAGAGGATTGAAAGGCTTCAGAAACAGTTCCTGTTGGGGGGAGGGGGGTCATCGATTCCTCTTGTGCGGTGGGAGGCGGTGTGCCGGCCTTTCCAAGAAGAGGGGGTATTCGACGGTTGATTCCCTTCAACTAGGCTTTGTTAGGAAAGTGGCAATGGCCCGTCGAGGGGTGGGGGTGTGGAAGGACATCCTTCAGGGATTGGATTCTTTCGCTACTTTTTGTAGGTTCAGAGTGGGAGATGGTCGTAATGTTTGTTTTTGGACGGATTGGTGGTGTAATGAGAGCTCTCTCACCATCTCCTTCCCTCAGCTATTTCAGATTGCTCACAACCGTCATGCTTCTGTCGCCGACTGTTATCACCTTAATAACGGTACTCCTGTGTGGGATGTCTTGTTCGTGCGGCATTTTTAGGACTGGGAGTTAGAGAAGGTTCCTGGTTTGTTAAAGCTTTTATACTCTCAGGCTGTGGGGGTTGGGCAGGATGCTTTGGTTTGGTCCCCTTCTTCTTTGCGGCAATTTTTGGTGACCTCCTTTTTTCGGTGCCTTTCACCTAGGGTAGATGTGGTTTTTCCTTAGAAGGCGGTCTGGCATTCTAAGGCCCCTTTCAAAGTGACCTTTTTCTCTTGGTCGGTTGCATGGGATCGCATTCTCATGTTAGATGTTCTGAGGCAGAAGAGTTCCACTGTGGTTAACCGATGTTTTATGTGCATGAAGGAGGGGGAGTTTGTTGACCATCTCCTTTTGCATTGCCCGGTGGGGCCTATTATTGTTGGTGCTTTCTCTTTGCCCTCTTTGGTGTGCAGTGGGTTATGTCAGCGTTGGTGCGTGATGTTTTAGCCGCTTGGAGAGGTATGCATATTGAGTTGCTTGTTCGCTCTTTTTGGAGGGTGGCCCCTCTGTGCTTGTGGTGGGGCATTTGACTGGAGCAAAAATAGACGATGTTTTGAGGATATCGAGTCCCCGTTAGGGGCCTTAAGTGGATGGTCGTTTTTGTATATCTTTTGATGAGAAGTTAGAGTTTTTGGGCTCGCTTGGCTCTTAGGACCTTTTTTGTACATGGGACGCGCACCCCATTTGAGCGTCTTTTTATTCATACTTATAAAAAAAAAATGATTTTCTGTAATCAAATTGATAATATTTATTGCACTCTGATTTTCATCTCAGTGTTTTTATGCAATGCAGAACAGGGTCAACCAATATATTAGGAACCTGAAAGAAATGACAACACTAGTATTAAAATCCTAATGATGCTGGTAACACTAGAGTTAGAAATTCAAGAGCATATAATTTCAGTTCATTTAGATACTTAATTTTTTTTCTCCATATTAGTTTGACCTAGATAATTCTCAGTTTTCGTCATTGTTGATGTTTCCTATAATCAATACTTTTACAAATCAATTTGATGGCATAGCAAGTTATTACCTGTGCTGCCTGACACTAACATAAGTTTATTAAACATTAACTAATTACTTGGTGGAAATGAGCACTATTTTAATTAAGTTGTGGTACAAAAGAGAACAAAATGATTCAAGAATTTTAAGAATAAATATTGAAATCAAGCAAAGTTCAGATTTCCATTTTTAAGAATCCTTAACTATGACCGAGAAGTAAATAAACACAACAACAACAAAAAAACCACCAGGACGAGAACAGTAAAACATAAGACAAAGGAACATGCCAATGACTACATCACTGCATTGTTTCAGACTCAGCACTTTTGCTGCCTTGTATGATTGTATCTATCATAGACAAGACATGATCTAAATGGTTCAAAGAATCGCGAAAAAGATACCAATGTGCTTGAAATTTGTTTAGTTCAAAATCAGTTCTTTTCAATGGACCTAGTTTACATGGAATCACGTCATACCTCAGAATCTATCTCCAATGTTTCGGTTCTAACCTTCCTACAAAATCCTAATATATGCAGAATTGATTCCCCAGTGGAGCACGTTAAATCCCAAACTGCCAAATATTATATACGGTGGACAAGGAGCTGTAGATTGACCTCCAGAAATTATTTTTGAGATACTACTTTTTTTAATTAATCATTATATTTGAAAAATATCCTTATGTTAATCTCGATCGATACTTCGAGTATATTATTGCATAATCAAGTCAATATTAATAATTAAAATTATTAGTAATATCAGAAAAGAGGAGAAAATTATTAGCATTTTTGTACAGTTCTTCAAACCAGCTTTCAAGAAGGAAGACAAATTGTCCTTTGCAATCAGCCCTTCCCCAAATCTGTTCTTAAGTAACAGTTTCCAGATAACTGTCAAAAAAACAAAAACCTATAGTTGAACTAAGCCAATCAGAATCGGTGATTCCCGTGATCTAGCACAATCAATAGTAACTACTACTACTCTAGTCAGAGATCAAGAAATATATTCAAGATTTCTGCAACCAAGTAAGCAAATGAGCTAGCTGCAAATTAATTGGGTATGACCAGCTTGACTGATCTAATTTTCCTTCTTACATAAGAGTAACAGGATAATAATTTTATTTTGATAGATGAACCGTACTTAAGATTCCCTTTCAGGCTAAAGCTAAGGAAGAAACAAAAACATGCGAGAATTGGCACTATCATTAAACGTCTATACATCCTTCAATTAATGAGAAGCCATGAGAATAAAGATTCATACTTGTGTGACCAAATGAGGAAATACTGATGCAATTGATTGACCAGCTTTCCTATCAGCAGTCATCAGAGTAATGCCGAAGTAAGGATGATTTGCAAGGAGTCGAACAATCTGCATGAAAAGCGACATCTATCTGTTATGCGAAGTATATAAAACAACAATGATTTAAGGTATTAAACTATTAGGTACCAAAAAATTATTAAACTATTGATTCAGCATGCAGTTATAAACTAAGACCAAACATAACCTCAAATGTTAAAGGTAAAGTGAAATGCTTTAGAGGTAAGTATATCCCTATACATTTAGGTTCATTTACATTGATAATTTCACTAATGTCTTTCCCTATATAGAGTATTCAAATTGTTCTACGTTTTGTCATTCTCAGTTGCTCAAAATCATGTCCGTCATAATACCAAATTTGGAACCAATTCTAATTAGAAAAGGATTGAATAAGGGACAGGAACCAAAAGGATGCCGTACTCCTATAAATTGTAGGGTACTGAACAATGTGAAATTAAAATAGGAATTTCATGATCGAGTCTTTAAAAGTTGTAAAAACAATTTAGAGTGATAAAACTGCAGTATTTAAAATCCCAGTCCCATGCAATTATGACCATTTTAGGATTTAAAATGGGACTTATATCCATCCAATTACCATATTTCAAACAACCAAAATCCCAGCTTTTTAATCAAATTCTTCTATTTCCGGTCAAAACCCAAAATAAAATGTAAATGTCTCCTAAAAGCTGCAAATGAATGTCATTTTAGCATCCAAGCCGAACTAACGTCATCCATCTAGAAAGCTTTTTTTTTCTTCTAAATCCTTTTCCAACTTATATTTTCTGCTTTTTCCACTGATTCTCCAAGTATCTTCATCAGTTCAATGTTGGTAATAAACAATTCAATGACAAACAATAATACTAATGACAAACTTATGATGAAAGGCTTTTTATACCTCTGAACCAGTGTAACCACTGGCTCCAAGAACAGCAATCTGAACCATCTTTTCAGGTGTCGAGGAGGCGACTTTGCATATAATGGGCATTTTTCTGACATTTGAAATCTTCAGTTCATCCTACAAATCAAAAATGAAATTCAGAAAGATTGCACACAACATAATTTAATAGCTTCCACTATCTCATATCTTCAAGCTCACTCTCTATTTCCCCGTGTATAGTCATCTATGTATATAAATGTAACAACCATGAATCACAATATATCTTTTACAAAATTATAATTCAAAATAATAATAATCACAATTCCCTACTCCACTAAGAAAACAGAGGGAAATGAAAGAAATTATAAGAGTTTCACTTTCAGCTCTTTGTTTGAAGAACTAAACGCTAGCCAAACAGTGCATTGCATTAAAACCCATTTCAATTCAGTTCCTAATTTCTCAGAATCTTAACTTTATTTTCCATTTAGCATTTTCTTGGCATCCAAACATATCAGAATTCATGTACAGGAAAAGGAACCTTGCTGAAGCACTTCCGTCCCATACAAATCGAATTCAAAGCCGTGACGGATGTCATTTTGGAGGGAAAATTCTGTAGAAACCATGAGCACAAAAAGCTTAAAGTTAGGGTTTTTTTCCATAGAGAAATGGGAGTGAATTGATTCAACAAGTTAAGCGAATTAGTGTTTGTACCTTTAGCAATTCCAAAGCTTAGAACCTCAAATTAGGGTTTTTCTGAAAGTGCACTGCGATTGTCTGAGTGAGATTGTTTAGCTTTTCAGTTTCTGCAAACCAAGTATAAAAGCATCTTTCAGACAGAAAATTATTGGGTTACCTATGATAACTATGATGTGGTATCCAAATTAATTAAAATACTTGATGCTATCAGTGTTAGACAGTCCGTGTAGGCGTTAAAACCCTAGAATTGAATGGTAAATCTTGTCAATAATTTTTAGAGGCCTTTCTAGGAATGGTATCTAACTATTTAAATGCACTTTTATTGTGGAAAATTTTAAAAGCAACACTTTTAAATGGAAAAAAATTCCAACAACCGAATTTAATTTTATTCCTTTTAAGGCCGTATTTATGTGTTAGAGCCGGAACCACCCCTCCTCGCCCGGAGGAATTTTAGGTTTTTCGGTAGTTCTACGAAATATCGTAAATATGTTAAATAAGTATAGTATAGGTGTGACTTTGGTTTTTCCTTATTTCGCCACATTGGACAATTAAGATCTCGGTTCATGGTTGTGTTTTTACCTTTTTGAACGGAGTTTGACCAAAGCTTTTTTTTATGTTTAGGAAACTACAATTCTTTTTTCTATATATATATAATATAAATATTTGAATTGTCAAGTATAAGAATTAAAATTAGTAATACACGTGTTTTAAACAATTTGTAATTTGAGATGGCAAAAATTCCCCTCAAAATTGGTCCAAATGTATTTGTGATGCCCAAAATGTCATCATTTATACATTTTTCTTATTACAAATTAAATTATGAAATAACAAAACTGTGCTCAAACGAAAATGACAAAATATAAGACACCACAAGGTTATCAGAACCCTAGACCCTATGGTTCTATTATGTCTTGTAGTCAAATGTTAAAGGGTATTCATTTGTCCCACATCCAAGAAAGATGGAAGGTGAAAATGATTTATAATGGGTGGATGTTAGCTCTACCCATCATTTTAAGTTTTTGGATCGAATAGCGAAACATTCACCCATTACAGTTGGTATCAGAGTCAGACCCAGTCTTTCATCTGATGTCACGCCAAGCGCCCGCTTGGGTCCCCCGCACCCGGACCAAAGTCCGGGTCCAATGTTAGATAAACAGGGTGGTCTGACCACAACGAGAGCGTTGCACGCGGGATTGTATGAGGGAGAATGTTAGAGGGTCGGGTCGGAGTCCGGGTCCAAGGTTAGGTAAGCAGGGAGGTCCGACAGCAATGAGGGCATTGCGCGAGTTCGGATGGGGGAAAATGTTATAGGGTGCTCATTTGTCCCACATCAGATAAAGATGGGAAGTGAAAAAGGTTTATAATGGGTGAATGTTTTTGGGTCGAAAAAAAGTTACTTGTAACAATTTTATCAATAACTCTTTTTGAGATTCAATTAATTTGTTTATTCTTATTCTCTACTTAAGTTTTTCTATTCCGAATTCGTAGTTCCTAGTTCGTGTTTGTATATAAACATATACATTTATACATGAATTGTCCAAGAAAATGTGTCTAAAACGTATATATATTATGCAAATCCATATACAAAGATATGTCTAAGAAAATATTTATATATATTATGCATATATAATAGGGTAAAGTGCTAAAAAATTCCTTCAAGTATTACATTTTTTCAACTAACCTCTGAACTACAACAAATCCCAATGAACTACTCCCTCCATCCAAAATTATAGGTTCATTTTGGAAAATTCAACTATTTAAGAGGATGACTTTTGTTGTAGTGTTAGTGAATGAAATACCAACTTTACCCATGGTCCCACCATAGTGATGTGATGGTTTATAGTGTATATGTTTTATAACTTTAATGGTTGAATGTTAAATTGGTAAATTGACCAAATAAAGTGTTTTGATTTTTCAAAAGTGAACACTTATTTTGGGACAAGGAAAAGAGGAAAAGTGGACAATCTCTCATGCAAAGCAATAGGAGCTTGTTTTAACCCATACAAAGTCTTCTTAAGCTTATAAACATGACCTGGATAATAAGGATCTTCAAATCCTTTGGGTTGCTCCACATAAAATTCCTCATGAAGAATGTCATTAAAAAATGAACTCTTAACATCCATTTGATATAACTTGAATCCAAGATTACATGCGATAGCAAATAGAATACGAATAGATTCAAGTCTAGTCACTGGAGCAAATGTCTCATCAAAGTCTATACCTTTCAATTGTGTATAACCTTGAGCAACAAGCCTAGCTTTATTTCTTATAACAGTACCATTCTCATCCTTTTTATTCTTGTATATCCATTTAGTATCTATTACATTTATGTCCTTAGGTCTAGGCACAAGATACCACACATCATTCTTAACAAATTGTTGAAGTTCTTCTTGCATAGCATTTATCTAATCATTATCTTGAAGAACTTCTTTAACATTTTTTTGTTGTAAGACGGATGTATAGCAAGCATAAGAAATTTCATTCCTAGTCTTTCTACGAGTCACCATCATTTGATCAACAGATCCTATAACTTTATCTAAAGGATGATTCAATTTAACTCTAGCATATGGTTCTTTAGTAGGAGTAGGCTGAATATTAGAAAGTTCATGTGATCCTATAGGACTAGGAATATCTTCATGATCCTCTTTAGTATCAGTAGGAGAATCATCACTCAATATGAAAAATGGTTCACTTTCGTTATCTTCTACTAAAGACCGAGACTCATCAACACATTAGTCAACAACAACCACATTGACAGATTCCATCATGGTTTGGGTTCTGAGATTAAAAACCCTATATGCCCTATTAGTCAATGAATAACCCAAGAATATTCCCTCATCACTCTTAGAGTCAAATTTTCCTAAAGATTATCTATATTTAAGAATATAACATTTAGATCCAAAAATCTTAAAATATTTTATATTGGGTTTCTTGCCATTCCACAATTCATAGGGAGTTTTTAAAGTGTCAGGCCTAAGATAAACATTATTTGAAGTGTAACAAGTTGTGCTCACTACCTAAACCCAAAGGTTTCTTGGAACATTCCTTCCATGTAACATAACATTTACAATTCCCTGAAGAACCCTATTCTTTCTCTCAACAACCCCATTTTGTTGTGTAGTATGTGGAGTAGAAAATTCATGTTTTATTCTTTTTTCATCACAAAATGTATCAATTAATGAATTTTCAAACTTCTTTCCATGATCACTTCTTACTCTAGTAATGGGATAATTTTTCTCATTCTGAATTTTTAAACAAATATTCCTAAAATTTTCAGCAGCTTCAGACTTTTCACTCAAAAATCCAACCCAAGTAAATCTAGAGTAATCATCAACCATCACAAAAATGTACTTCTTGCCTCATTTGCTTAAGGTCCTAATTGGTCTCATTAAATCAATATGCAATAACTCTAAGGGTCTATAAGTATGTATAGTATTAGTTTTCTTGTGTTGACATCTAGTCTGTTTTCTTTTTTGACACGGACCACACACAAGACATTTTCCATACCCAAGCTTAGGAACACCTTTAACAATTTCATTTTTAGTAATCTTGGTTAAATCACGAAAGTTAACGTGTCCCATTCTTTGGTGCCAAATTTCTATCTCATCAAGTTTAATCTTATTGCATTCTAATTTAGAATTATGAATAACACAATAACAGTTATCAAATGATCGCATACCTTCCATAACACAATTTCCAGAAAAATCAACGATTAAACATTTATCGGGAGAGAAATTGATATTATATTATTATCACAAATTTGGCTAATACTTAATAAATTCGCTTTTAAACCCTCAACATAAAGCACATTTTCCAATCTAGGCATACCAGAAGTCACAATCGTTCTTTTTCCTCGAACTCTAGATTTCTTTCCATCTCCCAAAGTAACTATCCCATCATTACTTTCCTCGAAAAAACCAAATAATGACTTATCTCCAGTCATATGCCTCGAACATCCATTATCCAAATACCAAGCACTAGAATCATATGTTCTAAGAGCAGTGTGACCAACAAAATAATGTAACTCACTTTTTCTTACCCATGCCTTTTTTATTTTTTGGAGCTCTAATTGTCAACTCTGACAAATTCTTTACCTCCTTACACAAAACCCTAATTTGATCTTCAACATTGGATCTTCTTTGAGTTCTTGGATTTATTATTAAATTCAAATTACTTCCTCTCAATTTAAAACACATGGGTCAGATATGTCCCTTCATACCACAGTAATGACATATAGGAACAAATATTCGAAAAGCATTATTAGGAATCTTATGATACTTAAAGGTAATGGGATGCTTATTCTCAACCGGTTTTCTGACATAAGATTGAACATTATGATTTATATCAGATTTACCTTGAGAAGAATTAGATGCTACTTGGGAAGCTCTAATAGAAGTAGTTTTGGGAATGATATCAGAATTACCCGTTGTTCCTATGAAACCCAATCATTTAGTATTTCCCACAGATTTACCTATACTTAACATATGATCAAGCTTAAGGGTTCCACTAAACAAGTTATAAATAGTTGAGTTATCATTCTTTATTTCCTTTTCCAAGACCTCAATTCTCACAGATTTCTCATCTATATCAGATCGTAGATTGACTAATTCCTTATTTAGATCATCTATACTTTTCAAAGCATGATTCCTTTCTTGTTCAGACTCAATTAATTTTTCAGACAATTGAGCTTTTTGGTTTTGTAAGAGTTTTTGGGTTTGGGGACTATTGGCTAATTCATCTCTTAAAGAGTGTAATTCTTTGTCCATTCTTAAATATTTAGTCAATAGTTGATTGTGATGATAGTTAAATTGAGTAAGTTTCTCAAGTAATTCATCGTAAGAAGCTTGATGCACGTCATCACAATCTTCATTACCCTCAGAATCTTCATCTCTAGACATCGACCACCTAGTAGCAACTTCTTTAATCTCCTTACTTTGTGTAGCTAACATGGTGTAGTTCTCAGACTTATCACCTACTTCTGAGTCTGTCGCATCACTAGCTGATCCATTATCAGATTCATCATCCCAAGTGACAGCTAAGCCTTTGGATTTTTTCAAGGTGTTTGCACACTCTGCAGCTATGTGACCAACCCCTTTACACTCAAAACATTGAGATTTCTTATTTTTAAGATCAAATTAGTCATTCCTATATTGGGGTTTATTTTCATTTCTAAAATCATTTAATTTATTCCCAAAATTCTGTCATTTGCCATTTCTTTTGCCACTATTAGCCTTAACAAATTTGTTTAACCTTTTAGCAAACATGGAAATATCATTCATATTTAAATCACTTTCTCTATCAGATTCAAATGGATCTTCTCTAGTGGTTTTAAAGGCTATGCTCTTTTCTTTAGGGTTGCTAGACTTTTTAGAGGGACTTTTGAATATCTCCATCTCATAGGATTTTAGATTTCCAGTGAATTCTTCATGTTTAATTTCTTTAAGACTCATTAATTCAGAGATAACAGTAACCTTAGACCAAAAACATTCAGGGAAAGACCTAAGAATATTTTTCACTATAGTAGTCTCAGGAATGAGTTTTCCTAGATTATGACAACTCGTTACTATATCGGTTAGTCTATCCTTGAAGCCAGCAAAAATTTCATCCTCTTCCATTTTAAGTTGGTCAAATTTAGAATTTAACACTTGCAGTTTCGATTCTTTAACTTTTGAAGTCCCTTCATGAGTTGCTTGAAGAATATCCCAAGCTTCTTTAGCATTTTCGCATGTAGCAATTCTTTTAAATTCACTAAAGGTAACGGCATTGTGTAAAGCATTCAAAACTTTAGAGTTCCAATTAAAACTGTTTGTTTCAGCAGTAATCCACTCGTTAGCTGATTTTAATTTAGATTTATTAGTGGTTGCGTCTATCACATTGTGAGGTGAATACCCTATTTCTATAGCAAACCATGCTCTCTCATCAAGAGATTTTAAGAATGTTTTCATCCTAGCTTTCTAATACGTATAATTAGAGCCATCAAACAAAGGAGACCTAGATACGGAACCTCCTTCACGAGGTAAGTTTATTGTCTAAGTTCAAGATCTAATCCTAAGTCATTAACCTAAATCAGTGCAAACCTTGCATTGATACCAATTGAAAATACTTAGAAGACGGCGAAATAAGCCTTGAGGGGGGGGGGGGGGGGGGGTGAATAGGTGTTTTATGAATTAATTGACAAATTAAAATTTTAATTATGGAATAATCAATTTTAATTCAATTTCATCACAATATAAACCACACAATAATAAATATAAGTGCAAAAAATAAATCAGAGACAACACCAATATTTTTACGTGGAAAAACCTTGGAAAGACTCCAAGTAAAATACCACGGATACGCTTGGGTATCGATACACTATGAATCAAGAAGTACAAGACTCTATGAAGTTTTAGACTTACAAATCACTTTGATATGCCTTTCTCCACTCGATGTCTGATAGTCTTGAATCATTCGCGCTCCTCGAAGCTCTCGCTCTGATCTCCGAATTCTGACGGCTCTGCTTCTCAACGGATCAAAGAACTATGAAGCCTTCTGCTTCGATCAAGGTGGTGTGATAATTTTTCAGCAACTAGATCATCCAATTGTGCATAACAATCTTCGGTGTAGAAGCACAATTGGAAAATCTAAAACCAATAGAGAACTAGAAAATATATAATCACTCAATAATTTTCTCTCTCTAAATATCTTTGTAGAAGAATATGAATCTGTAGAAGAATTGCAGAGATATCTCAAAAGCCACAAGCCATACCCTTCTCTTAGGATTAACTCATATATATATAGAAGAGTCTTCAATTCATGGTAAAAATCATTTTCCAATCAAGATTCGTATTTTCACCATTTAAATCTTCTAAATATAAATAAATATATCAATGATGGTCCAATATACTGATAATAGCTTCAAATCATATCCCAAAGTGGTTAGGAATTGATTGTCTCTCAATATAATACATCCTAAAAATAAATATGCGTAGCCACTTACCGAGTACTTGGTGGCAATTCTACCGAGTACTTAGTGAACACCCAACTGCGAAAGTGTGCGCAAGTTCGCAAAACTCTATGGTGGAATTCTCATTTTTTTCGCAAACGAGTGAAAGTTCGCACCTTACCGAGTACTCGGTAACACTCCCACCGAGTACTCGGTGGAACAAAATAAAAATTTCTTTGAACTCGTTTCTCCATTGCACTGCCGCTTCCAGTCATTGTTTCACTGAATATCCTTTGTATCTTCACCACTTTGTACACACATTTAACACTGAACAACTTAATCTAAAACACAAAACTCTCAACATGGTTTTTGATCAAAATAATGTCATTACATAAATAAATGTTTTTACAGGTGTTTTTGTTATTATTATTTTTAAAAATAGAAGGAACCGAACCGGAACCGAATTGAATAATTTTCGGTTCAGTTCCTTGGGTGTTCAATTCCGGTTCCGATTTCAGTTTTTAAGGAATCGAAAAAACCAGGTTCGATTTTCTACACCCTTATATATATGTTAATAGGTATATATGTGTCAACTGAGGTATGTACTTTGAAATTAGTACCCAAGTATGAAGAGAAAAAGAATAATAATATTAATATAAAAGAGAGGAACCTGGATGGCCGCTTTGAATTTGGTTTAGGTGATGGGTGACTTTAAATGTGGTGTATCATGTCCTTTTACGCCTATATATATACACTTCATGTTTATAGTTATGAATGCTTTTAAATGGTATATACATATATATTTTTGGGTGTTCATTAAGGTGTAAGATACATTATTAATACACCTACATATATAATCTTAAGAATAATTATAAAATAAACAAAGTAGAATAATAAGATTTGTTTTTGTTGGAAATAGTGACCTAGTATAAAATGTGAAAGAGGTAATAAACTCTCTCACATGCGACATAAATAGTGTTTATTTGTTTAGTATTAGTATTATTATTATTGTATTGTGGAAAGGAGGAAATCACAATGAACTGACTAATAAGTCAGTCTCATATGTAGCATAGTCGACTAGTCATGACATTGATAAGTTGGCGGGTACGTACTTATGGTTAAGTATGGTTAAGTTGCCTATTTACTTGTGATTTAATTATGGTTACACTTATTTATTTTGCCTATTTACTTGTGATTTAATTATGGTTGCACTTTTTTATTTTATTTATTGATTTGTGATTTAATTGTGGTTACACTTATTTGTTTTGTCTGTTGACTTGTTATTTAATTATGGTTGTGCTTTATTTGTTTTGCCTATTTATTTATTTTTGGAAAATATTTATGTAGGGGTGGTACTTAAAGTTATAGGAATTATAGTTTTACTCTTATTTTTGGTTGGGTTGATGATGAGATTATTGATACTCTGTTTGAGATCATGTAGAGTCTATTTGCTCGTGGGTTTGACCCACCGTTTTTATAATTTCAGGTCATCGGCAGTTCCAATCACAGGGTTGAGGGTTCATCTAATTCATTTGTGAGTTATTATGTTTCCACTTCAATTCAGTGTAGGGACTCAAATTAGTAATATTTTCAGACTTCTTTTCATTTATGGTTTGGGGTCTATAGATATGGATTCTCGAGTTGTATACTTTGGGGATTTGGATTTATTATTTCATTTATTCATGTCAATTAAACTTTTGAGACTCAATTATTTATTATATAAGTCTTTTGATTATGTGCTTGTTTATTATCGAGTGTAGATGCCCTTTGGTTTTCTGTCTAGGTCTGGCCAACCTATACATGAAAATTAAGAGGAATCACAATTGGTATTAGAGACAGAGCTCGACCGGAATTGAGTGTGGGAGCGTGTATAAGCCCGTGGATAACACCAGTGAGGATGCTGGGTCCCAAGAATGGGTGATTATGACATCCCACATCTCCACGATATAGGTCTGATAATGTGTTTATATGTGCAGTGTTGTCTCCAATTGGTATAAGGCCTTTTGGGGAGGATCCCAAAAGCAAAAGCGTGCGAGCTGAGCCCAAATTGGACAATATCATACCAAGTGTTGGAACGGGGTGTTACAATTAGAGAATGAGTAACGGTAGAATCCTTTAAAGCTTGCTCCTCAGTAGTTGAACTTTTGTTCATCTTTTGTTCGTGGACCAATAAAGAGCTCTGAAATTCATCAAGAGAGAGTGCATCTAAATCCTTGGATTCTTCGATTGCGCAGATAACATAATCGAACTTTGGTGCCAAGGAACTCAGTATTTTTTCAACAATGGCAACATGTTCCATCTTCTCACCATGGAATCGCATTTTGTTTGTTATCCCCATATTTCTTGCATAATAGCTAGTAACAGATTTGCCATATCTCATCTGTAGAGTATCAAAATCCCTTCTCAAGGCTTGAAGCTGTGCACGCTTCACTATTGACGAGCTTTGATATTTTTTCTTCATTTAATCCCAAATATCCTTGGAAGTTTCTTTGCTAAGAATTGTTTTTGGATAGATCGATCAATTGCCTAGAACAAGTAATTCTTTGCCTTTAAAATTTTCAACTTCAGTCCTTCCAACTCTGTTTTTTATGCATCTGTGAGTGTCACATCAGCTATAAGTGCTGCTACACTAGATTCAACGGCATGCCAGTACTCTCTAGAGCTCAAGAAGTTCTCCATCAACATGCTCCATTGGTCATAGTGGCCATCAAAACGTGAAATGGCCGACTGCACAATCTTTTCAGAAGCCATTTGGGCACTGCTGTTTTTTCTTTCTTTGACACACTTTTTCTTTTTTTTTGATCGCTTTGATACCACTATTAACAATAAAAAGAAGCAGGATGAAGAACTTTTTGCTATCTATTTTATTCATAACTCTTCAGCATTTATATAGGCTAGTACACAACAGAAATAACATAAAAATAGGCACTAATGTACAAAACTAACTTTCTAAAACCTAGATAACATAGACCATGTTCAGCAGAAACAAAATAACCAAACCCCTAAAGACTAGGAAAACTTAGATTGAGACAATTCACTCCATTCCGTTATAACACCGTTAGTTAAATTAGGATAATTTGCACTCAGATCCCCTGAAATTTTGATCAATTGCACTCGCCCCCTAAGATTTTATTTTCCTTGCAATGACACCCCCTTAAGGGGAGAAATGACCGGAATGCCCTTGTGTTGTCTCCCTTATTTCATGAGACAAATATTTAGGTGGTGAAATTACATCCATGCCCCAAGATGAAAACCTTATAATATATATATAACTATAACAACTATTCTAAAATGTGCGTGGTTGGGAATATTTCCAAATATTTTCTTCAAAATAAAAATTAATGAATTAATATGTATTAGTTGAAGTGCAACACTATGGAGTATGTCAAAACGATATAGAGTAAAAGAAAATGGGTTGAAAATATTTCAATACTTTTAAACAATAATAATAAATAATTAATATGCATTACTTGAAGTGTAACTCTAATGAATATTTCAAAAGATATAGAGTACTAAAGATATAAGACAAGGGGTTATAAATATTTTCATATATTTTTTAAAATATATTATTTAATTAATATACATTAATTGAAATGTAATTATAATGGATATTTCATCAGATATAGAGTAAAGATATAAAACAAATATATTTCGGTAAGGAAAAATAATATAACTTAAAATATAAAAATCTGTATATATATATATATCTATCTATCTATATACTACTAATAAAAACACAATAACTCTTTAATATTTCGATTCATTATCACATTTTATAATAAGTAAAAATTGTCATTATTTAAAGTGTAAGGGCTTAAATTAACTTTACAAAAATAATAAAATAATAAACCATTTGTCATATTTTTATAAAAATATAAAAATTACAAAAGTAAAGTTTGTTATTATTTTACAGTATAAGGGCTTAAATTAATTTTACACAAAGAATAATAAATTATAAAAAAAGAACATCCTATAAATATTAAATTAATTTTATCCATGTATCACCTTCTAAAATACAAAAAAAAAAAAAATTATCATAAATAAAATGTATTATTATTATTATTTAATCTAAAAGGTCACAGTATTAGTTTTAGGAAAACTTAAAAAACGATAACTTTTGGGGCCTATATTACAAAAATGATTATTTAAGAAAACTAATTTAAAGAAAGGTGATAATATTTCAAAAATCATTGTATCCAAAGTACTTGAAAAGTTTTTCAAATTGAGGTTAAGACACAAGGGTTGTTTGGTCTATTAATTTAGCCATCATATCTTTTACACTAAAGCAAGGGTACAAGAGTCATTTCATGGGGTCTTCACCCCTTCAGGGGGGTGTTATTGCAAGGAAAATGAAATCTCAGGGGGCAAGTGCAATTGACCAAAACTTCAGGGGATATGAGTGCAAATTATCCTAATTTTAACTAACGGTATTATGACAGAATGAGGCTAAATAGTTTAGGAGGACAATGCTTAGTTCAAGGGGTTAGTTGAGAGAGAGAAGAAATAATTGGGGGGTTTAATGCACGTAACCCTAGTTATAACTAGCGTTCATAGGGCTTCGATCACCAACTCCCTTGTCATCAAATCACCGACTTCCCTATCCTCGAGACACTGAGAGGCGTTAATCCCATACATGATTGTGTATTTGATAAATAGTCCCTCAGGCTTGGTCACCGTGAAACCCTTTTATGAGGGGGCACCATCTCTTGAAGTTGGGAGAGTATTTCACCGAGTTACTTAGAGAGAGTTGCCTCCTTCGCTAAATTCTAGTAAGAGTTTCAATTTTTTTTGAGAGATTTGGTTTGAGTTACTTTAGTGTTGTAGCGCCTGTTGATCCAACATTGTCTCGAGACATTTCCTAGTTAATTGGTTTTTATAACTGAACAACAAAATTAATGTTGGTCCATGGTCTCTCCCAATAATAATAATAAAAAAAGCAAAAAGGTTGATTGATAATCACCAATGCCCAGAAAAGTTCTTGAATGCATAATTTTTTTTAAAAAATCAAAGAGTAGAAACATCTGTTATCTGCCATAATCTTTACAGTCTGATCCATATATTCTTTTATTTTCTGTTTTAAAAAATCCAAACATGATCAGACATAATCATTGTAGGGGTTCAAATGATTTAAATGATGTGAAGATAGTTTCTACACAAGTTCGTTAGTAAAATAACGGCACTAATGCTTTTATTGCTTTTTGATTTGCTTTACAGAGAAATGGAAGAGAAAATAGTAGTTATAAGTGTTTGCAAAATACTCTATCTCTCAAGAAATTTCTCTCCTTAGGTCTACCCTCAAAAGTCCTTTGAAGTGAGCTCTCGCACTTCTATTTATAGACGTGATGTCCAGTCATCCTTACGGATTGCATTGCCACCTCAGCACCTGTCTCGCGACATGGATCCTGACATAACAATCTGCGCCATAAATACCCTGTATAGTATCATCTCGTGCCTTTGACTACGCGAAACGGATTCGCATAATCCCTTGTGCGGATCATACTGCGCTCCGTGACCTGTGATCCGCGTCTGTTTCATCGCGGATCTGATTTTTCCTTAGCCAAGGAACCAATGCTGTATAGCTTTGCTGGATCATGACCTTTGGCATGCATACGTTTTTCATGACCCTGAATACTATCGACCTCTCTAAGGTACTTTTGCTTAGGACAACGTAAATAGGGTCGTGAGCAGCATTTAGGGTTATGAGTTCAGATGCGAGCTATAAACACATCAGTCCCTCATACCTCCCTTTGTATAATGCAAGCTCTCGCGTACAAACCTTATTTGGGCTATTTTCCCAAATAAAGCAAACCTTGGGCCAATCTCCCAAATAAATAAATCCTTTGGCCAATCTCCCAAAATAATTTAATCCTTGCGAATTAACGTTTTCGCGAGTCACCACCTTTACATTTTTCCCCATTGCACTTTGATACTTAGCCAAGTATTAAAGTGCAACAACATGTGGCTTGCGAATGTATGTACCTTGTATTATTGTTTTAAGGCTGTTTTTCCCCATGCTATTTTTGCCTTTTCTTTCGCAGATGAAGTAAGTCTACTACATCTCGTGGACTTTCATTCAATCCGTGACCCTCTCTCCAATCCGCGACCCTCTTTTTTTGGTTTTTCTGTTTTTCAGCCAGTCTTGTGCATGTATATATTTTGATTTTCCCCATATCCTTCCTGTTTTTCCCAAACTGCCTATATCTTTGGATCCGCGACTTTTTCCATGCGCTTGGCCATGCAACTTTTCGCCTTCCTAGCGCATTCAATGCAACGTTTCGGTTTCCACGCCCAACATTTATATATTTTTCTCATGTCATCTTCACCTCTCACAACTTATATTTTCCTTGGAGCACTATTTTTCAAGCCTTTTATTTTGCACCCCTTTTCTCGCATCCAATTTCTTTTCGCACATACCCCCTCCTACTTCAAAAAGAGACTTTTCGCAAGTTTGCCTCACTATGACAAAAGCCTCCACCCCAAAACTTCTTGCACCTTCTTCTGGGGTTACATTGATTTTTCGCAACCGAACCAAAAACTTCTTACACTTTTCGCCCGACATTTATGTCCGTCGCGATGTGGATGCACTGACTACATTGATTTCGCGTTGGAGCACATTTTCTCATACATTTATTGCTTCTTGGGGCAAGTTCACACCCACTTTGGAGGGTGTGGTGGTTCTATTCCGGCTCCCTGTCTTGGATTCGCGCCCCATCAAAGCGTCATTGGTTGATTCAGAGGATAAGACAATCCTTAACCAACTTCGCGATTGTGGCAAGTATGCCTGCAAACGCGATAGTTGGTTTGAAAAAGGAGTACTCCTTCCGGAACAGGCCAAATCAAGTCGTCCGAAGCTGTCTTATTCAGCTTGGTGCCACCACTTCTTCCGCGAGTACTCTTCACGAAAGCCACCTCCTGGTCAGGATCGCGAATCAGCTCCTGGGCCTCAATTCAATGGACCCTTAGAGCTGGCGGGCTTCCTCGCGTATTGGCTTGACCGTTACATTTTCCAAGGCAAGCCAGAGGATGGCCCCAGCCGTATAGTGTTTCTTCTAGCAGGCATGCTTTCGCGAGGGGTGCACATTACTTTGGCCTCACTCTTCCTTGGTACCCTGTATTCGCAGCTGGATACTCTCGCGAATGATTTCGCCCGTTTCTTGGGTAGGTATGAAATCAATACTTATATTTCTGGTACCTTCCTTACTTTATTTCTTTTTGAACGTTTCCCCAATTATGCTCCCATTCCTGCTTCCTTCTCTCCTCCATCCTCATAAACCAATAACCCTATTTCTTTGAAATCGCAGGCTACCCGTTGGACCTCTCTCTCATCTTTTCAAACACTTTCCTCTTTCCTTGACAATTTTTATGAATTTTCCTGTCGCCCATATGCCACTCCTCTTGAGGGTTTCTATTGTCCCGACTTTTACCCAAAGGAGGAGATAGTCTCCTATGACATAGCAATGGATGACCACCTCATCTTTTCAGCTATCACTCACAAGTGTCACCTTCCTATTTTCAGTGAGACTTTTGATAATGTTACATCCTATAATCCTTCTCGGGTGTCCAGACAGTTAGGTTTTGACCAGGCCATACCCCCTCCAGTTCCTCTATATCGCGATGAAAACTTTGACAGGTGCTTCATAGCTTTTCACAAATCCATTGAGATGAGTGTTTGCATATTTTCTACTGTCATTTTTATACAGCCTGGCAGTCGCAGAGGTGGAGTGACTACAGCCTATCATGAGTTCTGGAAGGAGCAGCTAGTGAGGTTCCAAAGTTTCATGGCTGAAACTCCCCCTGTTCCTATTCCAGTTCTAGTCTTTATTGCAGATCCTTCTTTGAAGCTTCGCAAGGTTCTGGCCAAGTCTACCCCAAAACAACATGCTCAACCTTCACAGCCTCAGAAGTCTAAGGCAGCGACTCGCAAGCGGTCTCTCCGCGAGGAGATTCCTCTCGCAAGACAACTTAATCGCGAGGAGCCTATCGCGAGGCGTCTGGTAAATTTCTAACTCCTTTTTCCTTTGATGTGTTATGTATTTTCATATGTTGTTACTAACTCCTCTGCTCTTCTACAGCGTTCCAGTGCCCAGGCTACAGGTAGTACAAGTGCTTCTATTGACTTGTTGGAGCATGTTCCATTGTCTACTCGTCTAAAAGATCTTTCTAATGCAGCAGTACTGGATAGTGTTCCTCTTGTGAAGAGGAAAAGGAAGCTTTTCAAGGTTTCGAAGACTCATGTAGCAGAAGATGCTCCTAGCTCAGAGGAGGCCCCTTTGGTGCGAAAACACAAATCTTCCTCTGACATTCCACCTCCTGGTGTTTCGGACCTTGCCTCAGAAGAGGCCTCCTTGGCCGAAAGGCGCATGCTTGCTTTGGCCAAGTTAAAGAACAAAAAGAAGGCTGATGCAACCTCATCATTGCTGGAAACTGTTGCTTGCATGGTCGAGGAGATGAGGACTGGAGATGATGCAGAGGAGACAGAAGTCGCTAGTATACTTTCTGATTTACCCAGGATAGCTCTTTCCCAGAGTAAGCTTCCAATTTTTTTCTTCCGATTTCTTATTTTTAATACTTCGCACTTATCCTTTATTTAGGCCCTCGCGAGACTTTATCTCCGCATGCTCCAGCCTTTCCAGGAGGTGGCCTTCATTCTGTTGCAGCTTCATCTGATGACGAAGACCACTTCACCATTAAGTCATTATTCAGCAAGTCCTCTCAGCCTACTCTTGAAGAAGAAGGAGATGATGACACTTCCTCTTCATCTCGCGATAGTGTCATTTCCGCGACCTCAACTCCCAAAGCGGATCGCGAGATATCCTCAGATCACGAGGGTGAGTAGACCACAGTGTCTCGCGAGGCCTCTCCCAAACTGCCTTCCATCATTGTTTCCCCAAAGGCCGTTGATGATAGAACAAAGGATCTAGATTTTGATGATAGGTATTTCCAGCCTCTTGATGGTGATCTTGCATCCGAGGTTGTTACAACCTTCACAGACCATCCTAGTATTGAGAGATCCATTTTTGGCACCCCTATCCCAGAGGTTAAGGGAGGTAACTTGCTTTTATTAGTTTGTCCTTCTATTTGAATCTTAATGCCAAAATGTGATTTTAACATGTGTCATTTCCTTCTTTTTAGGTACAAACTCCGAAGCTCAAGAGATGATTGATGAGCTACTCCATGATGCTCAGAGGATTTCTGAGGGTCAGAGAGTATTCCCTTCGGACACTCCTGTTGAGGCGCACACAGAGGCACCTCCATCCCCATCTCGCGTCATTGTACTGGATCCTCGCGAGCCTAATCGCGCCTCTACCTCTGATCCTCTTGAGCCTATTCATGACCATGCATCCACTTCACGCATGCCTGCTATTGCACATGTCTATGATGCCTGCTTCTTTAGTGCTAACACCTTGGCGTCAGTGGTTTTGCTATCCGCGTGACATTTCGGTGCGAGATCTGATAGAGGCAGCTCATCCAGAGACTTTTGCTCATATGGAAGTTCATGAGCCATTTTTGCAGACGGTCTACCTCTAGCTTATTGCAGATGTGTTCAGGACCCTTTCAGAGACTGTCATTCAGGACCTTGTCCCTGATACCCTTCCCAGATGTCATGCCCGCATAAAGGACTGGAAGAAGGTAGGGATGGATGTGTCCTGGTGGGAGACCCGTCTGGTCGTTATTCAGAGGCTCTATGATCACCATCTTGTCGAGTTGAAGGGTCGTGAAACTCTTTAAATAAAACAGGCAGAGATTGCAGAAACTCGCAGACAGTTAGCACTTCTCGAGGAGGACAAGAAGAAACTTCAAGATTCAGCTGAGCATTTTGAGCAGGCCCGTCTTTACTTAGAGGAACATGAGGGTTTCAAGTTATCAGATCCCATCACTCGAATCCTTTTCTAGCCCATCGTTTGTTGTTGTTTTTTTTTAGATTGTCCTCTAATTGTAACCACATTTTTGTTGTATATGCTTGTATTGTGATAGTAACTTTGACATGCTTTATACACATGGGATGCTTTGTTTGATGCTTTGTATTTATTTGAAACATATTTTCATAACACCATAATCCACAATGCCTTCATGATTGATACAATTTAATCCATTTCACATTCAAAGGTCCAGCCCTCTCGCGAGTCACCTCATATTCCATCCTGTAATACCCACTGCTGCCCTCAATTACAATCACATACGGACCTTCCCACTTAGCTTCAAATTTTCTTACTCTTTGTCCCCTCATAATTGCCGGTACTACTTTTAACACTTTGTCCCCCTCCTTGAACCATCTGTACCGTACCCTTTTGTTGTAGCTCTTTGCTTGTTTCTTATTGTACTCTTTCTGATTTGCAAAGGCTTCTGCTCTTGTTTCCTCCAATTTTTCTATCTCCAGTAGCCTGTCCTCCAAGTTGCTTTTAGCTGCCAGCATTTTAGCAGCCACCTCTAGTTCTGCAGGTAGCACAACCTCTGCTCCGTAGACTAATGCATAAGGGGTCATGTTTGTCGCACTTCGGTATGCGGTTCGATGCGCCCACAGTGTTATTGGAAGCTCCTCCACCCATTTCTTTTGATTATCATGCACCAACCTGGACAAGATTCGAATTAACGCTGTATTAGAGGCTTCAGCCTGTCCATTTCCTTTTGGATAGTAAGGCGTGGACTTGTGATGAATGACTGAGTATCTCCCTAACAAATCCGCGACCTTACTATTGACAAAAGGAGTCCCATTATCTGACAGTATCACCTTTGGTATCCCAAATCGACAAATGATATTTTCCTTTATGAATCGAACCACATTATCTGTTGTCGTCCGTCGCAGCGGGATAGCTTCTACCCACTTTGTGAATAATTCAGTTGCCACTAAAATCCATGCATGTCACTGAGCTTGTGGCGTGATTGGTCCAACTATGTCTAGTGCCCAAGTGTGGAAAGGCCATGATGTAGCTAAACTGTGTAATTCAGCTCCCGGAGCATGGATGAGATCTCCGTGCACCTGACACACATTTCCTAACAAAATCACTGCAGTCCCTTTCCATTGTTGGCCAGTAATACCCGGATGATAACAACTGTTGAAACATTTTTCTAGGGCCCTGGTGTCCAAACACGTGGACGTGTTTCAATATCTCCCTTGCCTTCTCTTCGCTTACACACTTCATCAGTTTTCCTTCAAAGTTTTTGCGGAACAATTTTCCCTCTTGTAGGACAAATCGCGAGGCCAGTTTTCTGAATCGCGGGTGATCTTTTCCAGGCAAAATCCCTTCTTTCAGATAATGCACATATTTGTCCTGCCAATTTATCATGTCTGCTACATTACCTTCGCTTGCAGATGGATATGCATTACAGTTCTGACAGCTACTTTGTATTTTTACTGCATCATCCTTCATACTTGGTCAAAAGAAACCTTTTCGCTGCAAAACTCGATAGAGACTGACATCTGCTTGACCACACATTTTCTTGTGAGCTTTCTATAGTAGTTCTCCTATCTCGTTTATTGCCACATATCTAGCTAGAATTCCTCCAGCCGCTCTGTAATATAACACACCTTTTATGATCTGGTATTCTCGTCTCAAGGTATTGTTATCATTTCTTAGTAAAGCTTGTACTATTTGCGCTCTCCAATCATGCTCTTCATACACTTCTGATTTTCCCCCGCTACTGACCACAAAGTTGTTTCTTCGCATTACTTGCATAAAAGACTCTAATCCTTGGAAACGTAGTCGCGAGCCCAATGTTGCTAATGCATCGGATCGTCGGTTTCCCTCTCGCGGCTCGTGCTTAAAACTCACAGTCTCAAAGCCTTTTATCATCTGATGGATGAGGGTTCTGTAAGACACCAGATGAGGTTCTTTGACAACATATTCCCCTTTCACCTGTTTGATGACCAGTTTGGAATCTCCTCTTACATGAAGTATTCTTGTCTTCAACTGTTGAGCCATCATCAATCCTAGCGCTAACCCTTCATACTCGGCAATATTGTTGGTACAAGGAAAGTCAAGTTTGTAAGCCATGACTAATTCCTCTTTTGTTTCTCATTCCTTAGTACGAAACCAGCTCCTCCTCCTTTTTCTATGGATGATCCATCGAATTCCAAAGTGAATTCCGCACTTTCTTCCGTACTTGCTGCTCCTACTTCTTCCACCTTGGGCTCAGCTCCTCCAGGAAACAAAGCTAGCAAATCTGACAAGGCCTGACTATTTACTGCTTTCGGTCTAGAGCATGTGATCTCATATTCAGATAGTGCTAATAACCATTGAGGAGTTCTTCCACTGAGTATGGGCTTCGTGAGTAGATACCGTATGGGGTCACTTTTGGTGATTAGTTCTAACGGATGTGCCAGTAAATAATGTCTGAATTTCTGGGCTGCGAATACTAAAGCGAGACAGTGCTTTTCCAACGATGTGTATCGCGACTCTGGTCCTTTGAGTACCCGACTGATATAGTAAACATTTTTTTCTTCCCCTTCATGTTCCTGGGCCAACAGAGCTCCCACGGATTTATTGGTGGAAGTGAGATACATTATCAACGGTTTTCCTGACTTGGGCGCTACCATTGTTTTTGGTGATGCCAAAATCTTTTTGATTTTCTCAAAAGCCTCTTGCTGCTCTTCTCCCCAGCTATATACATATTTTTCTTTCAACAAAGGCATGAATGGGTGAGTTACCTCTGCTAGTGCCGGGATAAACCTCCTTAGATAAGATATCTTCCCCATAAAAGTTTTCAACATTTTGCGAGTTGCGGGTGGAGCCATTTCTAATACTGCTTTAGCCTTTGTCGGGTCCATATCAATGCCATGTCGATGTACGACACACCCCAAGAACTTTTCTTCTGGTACTCCAAAGGCACATTTGAGGGGATTCATATTCAAATTATACTCGCGACATCGTTGCAGTACTTTTCGCAAATCACCCACATGATCCTGCACGGTTCTGGATTTTACCACCAAATCGTCGACATAGTCCTCCACAGTTTTATGCATCAAGTCATGGAATATGGCTGTCATGGCGCGTTGATACGTAGCCCCGGCATTTTTAAGCCCAAATGGCATGATCGCATAGTGGAAATTCCCCATTGGGGTGCGAAAATCAGTTTTATCAGCATCCTCTGACCCCATCTTAATCTGATTGTACCCGTTGAATCCATCCATTAATGAGAAAATATCGTGTCCTGAGGTTGCATCCACCATGGTGTCAATGTTGGGTAGAGGGAAATCATCTTTTGGGCAAGCCTTATTAAGATCGCGATAATCTACACATATGCGTATCTGCCCAGTCTTCTTCTTTAAAAGCACAATGTTCGCGAGCCAGGTCGGATATTAGGTTGGCTTGATGAACCCTGTTTTCAGCAGCTTCTCCACCTCTGCTTTAATTTCTACCTCTAAATCGGGATGAAATACTCGTTGTTTTTGCTTCTTTGGTTCTGATGCGGGATACACATGAAGATGGTGGCTTACCAATCCAACATTGAGTCCCGACATTTGATCATAGTCCCAAGCAAAGACATTTCAAAACTCTGTGAGCAAATCTACCAGAGCATTCTTAGTATCTTCAGGCAGCGTACTGCTTATGAAGGTAGGCCGCGGATCCATATCGTCGCCCATGTCCACTTCACACAAACCATGTTCTGGTCGCGGATTCCTTTTCAGTACTTCAGGATTAGTGTCAAGTTTTCTTTATATAGCCTCATCTGTCCCGGGGTCAGTGCCAACTGTGTAAGCTTCTGACCCCCAATCCCGTCATAATTTGTACACTACTCGTCCATCAGACATTTTGACCCGTGACCAGCTCACTTCTTTGAGCTTCCGTTTAGCTGAACTTCCATCTTCCAGTTCATTCCATTTTGGTAACGGTGTAGCAAAAATGCCGGGACCATCTTCCTCACTGTATTCTGAGAAATAGACTGCATCTGTAAAATGGGCCTCTGATGTGCAGAAAGGGCTCTTAGATGCCTTTACAGTCATTATCCCTTCTCCCCAATTGGCCTTTATCACTTGATGATATGATGACGACACTACACTATATGCATGCAGCTACGGTCTGCCCAACAGCAATTGATATGAGGGTTCCCCTTTGATGACATGAAATTTGGTGGGCCCCCTGATCTTCCCAATTTTGAGGTCCAATGTCGCGAATCCCATAGTGGCCTGCTCGTCTCCATTAAAATCAGTAACTGCAATAGTATGATTCACGATCTTGCTTTCAACAAAATTGATCATTCGCAAAGTGGCCAGTGGGATCAAATTAACTGACGATCCCCCATCCAAGAAAGCTCGTTTCATCTCCTGACCATTTACAGTGGCTGGTACATATAGGGGCCGATTGTGGGGAAAGGCACTTGTCTGTCTGCTTCAAAAAATGTGATCTTACTGGAGGCTTTCTCATGCTACGGAATTATAATGGTATGATTTTGTGCAACAACTGTTTGTTCTTTCAAGAATTCATTCACATGTTCCTGTATTGGGAGTTCAATGAAAAAGACGTCTATTTTAGCATTCTCTTTGGCTTCACGCACTGGCGGGCATTCATACTTGGCGGCATTAACCATATCCTCAGTATTGTCTCTAGCGGTCACCACAACCACATGTGCAGGGAAAGGCACATGAACTACATTTTTTGCCACTTCCAAGTCTCCCGATGCTATTTTCCGGTGTACCAATCCGCGAAACGCCCAACAGTCCATCAGGGAATGCCGAACAGTCCTATGATAGGGACAATAGTTGCTCTTCATCCTTTCCTCTCTTAGCGGCACCCTTTGCACTGGAGGTAACGATATTACATGATCTGCGATCCATTGATTCAGTAAAGCAACTGCCTCTTTTTCACTGAAAGGTAAAGGAGGTGGTTCAGATCTCCTGGCATGCTCTTCCTTGGGCCTTTCATTCTACGCTGCTGCTACCATTGGCACCCGTCTAGTACTGATATTTGGTCGTGTAAGGGGAGCCAAAACTTCTCCCAATCTTCGGGCATTATCAACAAGTGTAGAAAAGTCTTGAACTCGTGATTAACCAAATGCACTCTGTATTCCTACAACATTCCTTCTATACAAATTTTGATCAATTGCAGTTCGGAAATTGGCTCATGGCATTACAGAGCAGCCTCGCGAAATCTCCTGACATAGATCGTTGTTTCTTCCCCAAAGCGTTGTCTTTGCCTTGTAAGTGAAATCATCGAGACTTCCTCGTCTGCCTGGAAGAACTTGGTGTAGAATTTGAGCACCATATCCGTTTAACTGGACACCGAAGTTGGAGCGAGACCATTATACCATGTGTATGCAGTTCCAGTTAGAGACTTGGAGAATTCTCTAAGTTTCAAATACTCGTTTTTTCTGTGGGGTCCCATGGCATCCGCGAACCTAGATATGTGCTCTCTTGCATTTCCCTTCTTGCCATCAAATTGATGGAAGCTTGGTGTTCCATAATCCTCCGGACAAGGCAAAGCCATAATGCTGGGATGGTACGGTGGGGTAATTTCCATTTCCTCTTTTTCAGACTTCTCGTTCAAGATAGCCTGCAGCTGCTCCTTGGTGATATATGACTCTTTCTCCAGCGCCTCTGATCGCGCCTGTGGTGCCTCCTGAAAAAGCTCATGTGCTAATAATTCTGGTATGGCTTGATTATCCATCCATGGTGATTCAAGATTTGGTACTGAAACGTGAGAGGCCTCCATGAAATGAAGTATAGCCTTTTGCGTTTCTTTGATGCTGAGAAGAGTTTGTAGTAGAGCTGATGGCAATTATGCTGAATTCTATACTGACTCTGCCATTGGAGGAGTTTCAGCCTGATCCGCACCAACATTTGCGCGACGACGCTGTCTTCGTGCTGGTGGGACTGGTTCACCTCCTTGTGTCTGTGCAGCTGTTTCCTCTTCAGTTTGCATAGTGTGCCGGGTCGGTGGACGACCTCTCCGGCGAGTCTGACGAGGCTCTACTTGTGTAGAAGACATCTTCTCCCCAGGAGAGTCACCTTTAATGTAGGGGTTCGAATGATTTAAATGATGTGAAGATAGTTTCTACACAAGTTCGTCAGTAAAATAACGGCACTAATGCTTTATTGCTTTTTGATTTGCTTTACAGAGAAATGGAAGATAAAATAGTAGTTACAAGTGTCTACCCTCAAAAGTCCTTTGAAGTGAGCTCTCGCACTTCTATTTATAGACGTGAGTGTCCAGTCATCCTTGCGGATTGCATTGCCACGTCAGCACCTGTCTCGCGACATGGATCCTGACATACCAATCCGCGCCATAAATACCCTGTACAGTATCATCTCGCGCCTTTGAATACGCGAAAACGGATTCGCGTAATCCCTTGCGCGGATCATACTGCGCTCCGTGACTTGTGATCCGCGCCTGTTTCATCGCGGATCTGATTTTTCCTTAGCCAAGGAACCAATGCTGTATAGCTTTGCTGGGTCATGACCTTTGGCATGCATACCTTTTTCATGACCCTGAATACTATCGGCCTCTCTAAGGTACTTTTGCTTAGGACAACATAAATAGGGTCGCGACCCACTATTTACATATCCCAAGCATTTCCCCTAGATTCCGAATAGTACTCCCTACGCGAGCAGCATTTAGGGTTATGAGTTTAGATGCGAGCTATAACACATCAGTCCCTCATACCTCCCTCTGTATAATGCAAGCTCTCGCGTACAAACCTTATTTGAGCCATTTTCCCAAATAAAGCAAACCTTGGGCCAATCTCCCAAATAAATAAATCATTGGGCCAATTTCCCAAAATAATTTAATCTTTGCGAATTAACCTTTTCGCGAGTCACCACCTTTACAATCATATAGAGTTTCTTAGGCGAATAATTAAAAATCAGCAACAAAGCTAACATATTAGAACAAATCAGTCCCAAAAGTACCAGTACATGATCATTCCATATAAAAGCAATACATAAAAATATTAAAGATAAAAAAGATAAAGGTTCTTGCTTAAAAGAAAGGGCAATGATATATATTTGATAAAGGCAGCTACTCTGTCTTGGCCCCTAAGGCCCTCATTCATGTCATGTGTAGACGAGTCCTTACCACACACACCGAACACCCCTTCTTAAAGGAAAAAGAATATTTACCAACACTCTTTAGGACTATTCAACAGATATATATATATATATATATATATATATATGCATCATATACTCAATTTGGATAAAATATGTGACCTCCAACAACATTTGCTTTTTCACATGATAGGAGATGAACTTTTGAATTCTAAAAGAATTATTAAGATTCTATTATCTTAAAGATGTAGAATATAGCATATATGAGACCTTCATGTGTTATAGACTCATAGTCATGAAAGCATAGTTTATATGTAACAACAAGCATTGATGTGAGAAGAACAGTAATAGTTAGCTGAATATATCTGTCAATATATATACCTACTTAAGAAAACAACTCTTACCAGAAGAGGCTCATATAGAGCCATCATAAGCTTTTAAAAATAATAAAATGAAAAGAGAATTAACTTAACAATTCAACATCACTGTTTTCTTTCATTGGAACTCAATAAGGAAGTTGTGAAGGTGTTTATCAAGTGGAAGTTGTCACTGAACAAAGATGGAAACCTTCTTTAAGGTATTAAAATGAGTAGGGTCATTTTGGTCATTTCACTTGTTATAACATGCAAGCAAAAGCTAGATGGTTTCACACCTCCAAAGTTAGCCTTGTTTATAAGCATTTCAAATAGGGGAAAGAGAAGCATCATTGTAAGCACAAAGGCAGAGAAGAGAGAGAGAGAGATAAAAGAAATAAGTAGAAGCAAGATTGGTTTTAGGGTTTTGAGAGGAAGCAATGGCATTGCATAAGCAAATGAGGGAGGTGCAACAGCCACAAGTGCTTAGGGTGAAGAACTCAGGACTACTGAACTACAATGGGAGCCCAATGGATGAGAGGGATGATGAGCTTTCGATGTCGACTCTGTCTACATTTCGCGCCAAGGAAGAAGAGATCGAGAAGATGAAAATGGAGGTCAGGGAGAAGGTTCAAGCTCAGATTGGTCGCGTTGAAGTAGAGACTAAACGCTTGGCTGAGATCCGAGAAGTGAGTTGCAAAAAATTGTCACAAATTTATATGAATGTTTACATTAAGAGGCTCATATATAATTACTATTTAGTGCATCAACAAACAAATGAGATATGCTTGTAAGAATTTTTTTTTTTCTGCAATACTAATATGTAATGTAATGTATATATTTACATGTATGTTTTGCTAGTCCATTAGTATCATCATGAATGATAAAACTTCATGTCTACTAGGAGCTTGAAGCTCTTGCAGATCCAATGAGGAAGGAAGTTGCAATTGTACGGAAGAAAATCGATTTGGTTAACAGAGATTTGAGGCCATTGGGACAGAGCTGCCAGAAGAAGGTTAAGCAATAATATACTTCATTTAATACTAATCCAAAGTTTAGAATTTTTTTTTTTTGGGGGTGTTTTAAATTTCTAATACAATTTGTTAACTACCAACTACTCCAAAAGTTTAAGCTTTTAGAGAGGGTGTAACTTAAGTATTTATATACTGCTCTGATATCATGTTAATTACCAACTACTCCAAAATCTTAAGTTACTTTGCCAAATATCATGTTAATTACCAACTACTCCAAAATCTTAAGTTGTTAGAAAGAGTGTAACTTAAGTATTTATATACTTCAACACAATTTCCATGTCTTTGTTATGTTACTTTGCCAAATATGAATTTGAATGTAAGAGTATAGTGTTTGCAACAAGTAATATTTTGTGAAACTTTTGACAGGAAAAAGAATACAAAGAAGCACTCGAGGCTTTCAATGAGAAGAAAAAGGAAAAAGCTCAACTAATTACAAAACTAATGGAGGTGAATTTATTTTTCTTCATCTTCAAGCAAAAGCGTTACTTGAAAATTACTGGATTTGATATAAATTTTTGTTGTTTTCTTCTTTATTCTTGTGTATTATTTGGCAGTTGGTGAGTGAAAGTGAAAGAGTGAGGATGAAGAAACTGGAAGAGCTGAGCAAGAACATAAATTCCCTGCACTAAGATGTGCTAAAAATGAAAAAGAAAAAAAAGAAAAAGTACTACTGCTTTAGTGTGCTGTGTTTAGGTTAAATCTGTTTGATTTTTCTGTAATTGATTGTGTTTATGTCTCTGTATAATATTGGTTATTCATGGAGGGTTTATAGAGCCATCCAGATAGATTTGCTTCCTCACATATATATCAACTTTGGACATTGTGATTATTTTTCATATGACTATGTAATATAGCCTGTCTGTTTCATATTTTCAAATACCATAGCCAATGAATTTCATGTTGTATCATTAACTAATTGTACCACCAAATATATTGAATAGAACAAGTACATAAAGCCAGTGATGCTAGTTGAATGGACATTATAATGAGTGTTTCTTCATTTTCACCATTTGTTCTTCCCCAAATAAAATTTTCAGATTCTTTTTGTGATAATTTGTAGTTTACTTATATGTACCTATATATGGATATGTATTTAAAGTGGTAAAAGAAAGGGGAACCTTTTTTCAGTCATACCAACCCCTAAACAACAAAAACTGTTCGGAGTGAAATAAAACTAGCCTTCAAATGGAAAAACTTCGGGCCTACTTGGTTTGTTTCCCTAAAAATTATTCTCGAGAATTACGAAAACATAAAACAGTTTTATCAGAACAATAAAAATGAGTTATCTGAAAATATACATTATTATAAATGAGTTTCCTGAAAACTGATTTCAGAAAACTGAACCAGACAGAATTTTTGTACAATTTTTTTATTTTCTATTTTTATAAAACAAAAAACTGTTTCTAGAAATGTAAAACAAGCAGGACCTTCAATCCCCAAGTGATAAGAAAGGGAATAAGATTGAATATCTGTTAAATAAAATTTGGAAGGAAAAAATAATTCTTCATGAAGTGATAATATTGCCCATCAAGTGGACTACTGAATAGAGAATAAATTAAATCTCCTAAAATATTAAAGAAAAAAATCTTTTTAATGAAGTTTCTTTTCTTGGGTGCACAGTAGATATTGTAGCACTAATAATATGGTTGTAATTATACAACACTACTCCTGTAAGTGAAAAACTTGAGTTACAAACCAAAAAAGTACAGAAGTCTTCAAGATAGGGTATGTCATACTCATGACTCATGAGGCATCATCTGACAAAACCTTAATACATAAGCAATTTAATACATTAGTCTTCAAGCTCCTACATTTTGATATTTACATTAGTTTCATCACTATTTACTTTCCCTTCTGCCTTTCTAAATCTTGCAAGGATACTTCTTCAGATATCAAATGATAGAGGACTTTAGACATAGAATATCTGTCAGCAAGCACATTCCAAATGTGGAACTGGTCTGATACACATTCAGACTTGGCCATCAAGCACATTTAGGATGGCAATGGGGTGGGCACGAGATGAGTTTGCTTGTATCCATTCCATGTTTAATTTTTTGAAATACAATACCCACACATGTCAGTCACAAGTTGATTTTTCATAGATTTTATCCGTCCTATTAACAATTCACTATACCCATGCCCGCCCCACTAACACTTGATTGTTGACGTCATCTTCGTCATCTACCGAAGAATTTAGGCCACAGAAAATTTAAAAAATAATAAAACCCTAAATATAATGGAACTCAATCTCTATTTTTTTTTATTTTTTTATTTTTTTGTTTTTGTATATAGAGCCTCATGGAAAAAGAATGAGTAATAACTCATAAAATGTTTAAAGGTTTGTTTTATATATATGTATAAGTAAAAAAAAATGTTTAAGTTAATGTAAATGGGGCGGGGATGGGACGGACTCAATTTCTTTTATTGAATCCACCCCTACAAAATAAAAAGCGCTCTCAAACCCTTAAATATAGGGGCGAAACTCCGGCGAGGCGGTACAACTTGCCATCCATGAGCACATTCAAAGAGGTTTTACTCCGGGCAATACTTACCTTAAGCCATATAAGTAGGAGACTCCTACTTACATCGCCTAGGTGACCCAATCAAAAGCATACACATGTTTATAAAAATAAAATAAAATAAGTTATATTATAAAACTTTTCCTCTCCCTCGTGTGCCTCTCTCTATGTATTTGCTCTTTTTTCTCTTCCAAAAACCCTTTCTGAATTCATCAAAGGAGCCCATCACATCTTACCTCACTCTTTTTTATCTTCCAAAAACTTATTTCTGAATTCATCAAAGAGGAAGGTTACTAGCGTTGACGACCCAAAGGGCAGCAACCACATAGCGGCGGCGGTGGGTGGAGATGGAGGTGTAGGGGAGCTTTTCAACGGGAAATATTTTGTTCATCTTTATGTATGCCAAGTAGATACAATCAATCATGTTAATATGTAGATTGTAGCACATTTTAATGAATGTTAATCTTTTAAATTTTGACAACAATTTTAATGTGGGAAACTGGGGTTTTGCATTTAGACATGTCTCTATAAAAGCAACATACTCATAATTCATGGTCATTTAAGCATTTCACCTTCTTCAGATTGATACTTATTTGGATAGTTTCCTCCCTCAAATCCCATAAAAGAAACTAGATTCAAGACCTAAGGGTGCAATCAAACAAGTCCTGGCCTTAATCAATTGCTTTGAGTCACGTTTCTTTTTTATGTGGATGTCGGTGGTGACCGGAGCTTTAAAGTATTTAGATAGCTATGGAGGTCGGTTTGAAAGAGAAGAGAAAGATCAACTATGGAGGTAGGTAGGTTTTGGGGGAAAAACATAGAGAGAGAGAGAAAGAGAGGTGCGTTAAAGAGAGGTTGGGGTAAAGAAATTGACTTTATTTTTATTTTAAATTCATAACAAGTGTTTATTTTTTATTGAGCCACCTAGGATGCAAGTAGAAGTCTTCTACTTAACCTAAGACAAATATTTTTGTCTTGCTCCTTGCTTCACTTTTTATGCTCCCATTGAATTCTGCAAAGTTTCTTGATCTAATGTACTTTAGCTTCCTTAGGCACTTATGGCAGAGCATATATTTGCCTAGTATTTTAAAACACCACAATTAAAGAGTAATGTCTCTTGCTCAATGGAACAAGAAAATTCACATTAATCGTTGGATATTAATTTTAAATTTTAAATGGTAAGTCTTTTATTTACGTCAATCACATCCAATGGTCATTGTGATAAGCGTGTGTGAATTTCTTGCACAACTAGGAGCAAGAGAACAATTTTGTATACACACACATATATATGTGTATATATATAGACACATATTTTAGGAGAACGATAGATATTTTGGGGGGGGGGGGGGGGGGGGGGGGAAATAGGGTGTTCAAAAATCTATTTCAATATTTTCGGAAATTAAAGCAAGCTATATCAAATTAATATAACATGCACAATATTGAAATAGAGAGAAAAAGATAAAGAGATTGACACCGCGATTTTTTCGAAGTTCGGTAACTCCTACTCCTTGGCTCAAGAATCCCTTCTTGAGACGTTTCCCGATCCTTTCACTATGGCCCTTCCTTCACAAGTGGAATGACAAGCCTTTACAACACAAGCTCACAAGCTCGTCTCTCAATCAAGAGAACAATCCTCTCTTGAAAATGTTGGACTTCACTTGCCCAAGATCACAAAAATGGTATGTAATCAATTGTATCACTCAATAACAAAAACACTTAAAAACCCTAAGGTTTTTATGGAAGATGAATCAATATAAGCTCAATTGTTTTTGGTGATGTTTCAACAACTCTAGATTTGTATTCTCAAAGGATAGAATCAATGAATAAGATTTAGAGAATAAGAAAAGATACTAGAGTTTGAAGCTTCAAAAATTTAAGCAGAGAATCAAGCCTTTTGCTTCTTGCCTTCAATTGCTTTTACAATGAGTGTTTTGAGAAAAAAGATGAAGACTTGCATTTTTCTCACATAAAACCACACTCTTACAAACCTACATCTCTTTCTATTTATATGGAGGCATTAGGGTTTTGAGATTGGATCTCACTTTTAAAAAGGAGACAAGAGCCGTTTCAAAAAGGTTGAAAAAGTTGGTTCAAGTGATGGGCAAAAACTTTTGTAAAGATTCAGAAAAATAATGCCTTAGTGCTTGTTTGGTAGACGGTGTGGTGTTGGTTTGGTTGGAGTTGGGTTGGTAGGAGTTAATGTGGTTTTATTTTGCTTCCAAACCATGTTTGGTGCAGATGGGTTTGGTGTGAGAAAAAGTGAAACTGAAAAACAAAACCATGTTTGGTAGAGTTGGTATGAGCTGAAATTCTGAAACCAATTATATTTGGTAATTTGGAATAGTTTGACATTTTATTTATTTAAAATATCATTTTTGTAAATATATATGTTTTAAAAAATAAAATATATAAATATTTAATTTTTCGAAATATTTAATTTTTCATAAATATTCAATTTTTTCGAAATATTTAATTTTTCATAAATATTTAATTTTTTCGAAATATTTATATTTTTCATAAATATTTTATTTTTCGAAATATTTTATTTTTCATAAATATTTAATTTTTTTGAAATATTTATATTTTTCATAAATATTTTATTTTTTCAAAATATTTATTTTTTTGAAATATTTAATTTCGAATTTATATATATATAATATTGTAAATGAATAGTGTCAAACCATTGGACCCAACTCCAACCAAACCATCTATTGAGATGGTGTGAAAATTAATGAATTTAGGTCAAATGGTTTGACATTATTCAAACACTTTTGCTCCAATACCATACATGCCAAACATGGAGTGGTGCACAATTTTCAAACCAAACCCAAAAAAATGGCACCACTCCCTCTACCAAACAAGCACTTAGTTGACTACATAGAAGGCCTTAGTCGACTATATAGTTTCTCCAAACAATTCCTAAATCATCATCTTGCTTCAATCAACTACACATAGGGTCTTAGTCGACTACATGGTTGTTTTTAGTCGACTACTAAGAGGACTTAGTCGACTATAGGATGTGATGAATTTCCAGTTTATCTTCCTCATGCTTTAGTCGACTAGATCAATGGGTTTAGTCGACTATAACTCAATTTGAAATAAAACCCTAACTTTCGTCAAGGTTTAGTCGACTATGGGATAAGTCCTAGTCGACTATGATGCCAAAGAAAACTAATTTTGAATTCATTTTTCGTTCATTTTGAGTTCGGTTAATTTATCATTTGAGCTTATAAGATTTTACCAACACATAAAATACTTTGTTACAATGATCGCACCCCGACCTATCTACCCCGAGTCTTGAGTCTTCGAATTCTGCATTTTCGTTGATCATTTGGTCATTTTCCGTTTTCGTGCTTCAATTCCTTTTTCGCTTTTTCTCTTTTGTGTAAGCTTTCTTTCCAAGCAAATTTTCGATTAATTTTCCTGTCTTTTGCTGTAAACACGTAACTTGATTTTTCATTAGTTTCAAACACACTTTAATGGTTTGTTATCATCAACTTTGGTATTGTTTGCCGAAAATAAATTTCAAGGCCAACAATCTCCCCCTTGATGATGACAAAACATTTTGTGTTTGCTTGGTAGTGGTGAGACATCAAGTGATGATCCCCCTCAACATGAGCATAAAATTCTTTGTTCAAATGCTCCCCATTTTTGAATAAAATTTGTAGATTAATGGGCATTTTGATATAACTACTGTTTAGGCACATTTGAAGCGTTTCATAGATGATTCGAATTGAGTACAATCTGTTATACTAATGAAAAATAATAACAACAACAATACATAAAGTCACACAAAAATAGAAATTACTAAAGATGGACGATGAAACACTGGATACTCCCATAACATCAATAGAAAAGGTGAGACCAGAAATACGGATAGAGATTTCTTGATCAAAATTATGTAGGCGTTTGTTAACCTTTTGAATGGCTTCTGTATTCTTTGTGACAGTTTCATCGAGGCACTGAAGCACTTGGTCCTGTCGCTTAAGTATGTCCACATTGCTCTGAACAACCCCAAGAATTTGATTAAGAAGAGCAGTATGAGCACTGTTCTCGAAATCAGGTAGAACAGAAGCACTGTCGAATGGAGGAACCGAGGAAGAGGCTTCTTGACGCGGTGCAGAAGTGCCTGTGGTTTGGCAAGGACGAGGATGAGGCATACTATCGACAATTAAATTTCCTTCGGCATCAGATGTGATTTGCATTTGTTTAACATGAGTAGCGTCGAGAAAAATAGGATGATGCTCGGACACCTCATTAGGAAAAAAAAATTCTTCCTTCTAAAGTAGATAGGTAATATGGGCAGGAAAGAAGAGCGGACTGGATGACTTACGCTGACAGGTAAGAATAACAGAACGGAAAATAGTAGCTAAATCTACTTTTTTTCCTGTCATAATGCAATAAACAAGAAACGCCTCCATATGCGACACACTATTATGACTTCCAATTTTAGGCAAAATAGAATAGGTTATGACATTAAGAATTAACCTTGCCCCGGGTAGGAGCATAGAGGAGAGAAGACAAGTTGTCTGCGTGGTCTTTTTGTCGATGCAGATTGTCCGAACTGCCTCAAGGCAATCAAAATCATCAGTAGTGTACCAATCCTGCTTTGAGAAATTGCGGACTCCGTCATCAGGAAGCAAAAAGATGTGATTGATTTCCCTATCTTGAAAAGTCATTTCGCAACCCGCCAAATGAACCCAAAGATGTGGAAGAAGGTATTCCTTGCAATTTTGCAAGGAAGCATAAAAGACTTTGACAACTCGGGGAAGGAAAGGAATGTCAAGGGAAATGAAGAAATCTCAATCAATAGCTCTGAATAAATCAAAAGTTCTAGCCCCAATTTCAGTGTAGAGAGTTCGATTGATGATTCGGCACGAGGTTGGAGGACGATGGTAAAAAATGGTGATGAAGCGATTGCGAGCACCTTCACCCTCAAGAAGAACCTCAAGAAGTAGGGGTGTGTCTGAGTCATCTTCCTCAGCAACAACTGGTATGGAGGGAAGAACACGTTGAGTGGTAGAGCTTTGGCCACCATTAATTCGTGAGCGTTTCCGGGTCAAGCCACAAGATTTAGGGGCCATTTGTAAAGGAAAGAGTACGAATATATATATGTATTGATATATAATGGTATATATATATATATATATATATATATATATATATATATATATATATATATATATATATATATATATATATATATATATATATAAGAAGAAGAGAATGGGTATAGAATGAAATTTGGGTGAAAAAATTATAAGGAATTAGATGGAGGAGAATAAATGAATTGAATGAGAAATGGAGAGGGAATGGATGTGGAATAGAGGGGTTGAGAATCTGAGAGAAGGGAGGAGTGAGAGGCGAAGGGGAGTGAATGGAGAAGTTGAAGTGAAAGCTAGGTTAAATAAGAGACATAGTCGACTAAGGGATGGTTAAGTTGACTATATATACCATTTAGTCAACTATGGCGAGATGTTTAGTCGACTAAGAGAGGACGAAAGAAAGGAAACAAATACATGAGTTTAGGATGGAATGGGTAGTCGACTATGAACCGTGGTTTAGTCGATTAAAGAGAGAAATATTTTTGAAAAAATGTTTGAAAAGAAGAAAAAATAATAATAATAATAAATAAATAATGCTAAAAAGAATTATGAATGAAGTTAGGCTAAAACATCAATATCCATGGCCATTCCGATTTTCCTATGAATTTTTCAAAACGATTCGTCAACGAGTGGTTTAGTAAAAATATCCGCTAATTGATTTTTAGTGTCAATAAAAACCAATACAACATCTCCTTTAGCAACGTGATCACATAAGAAATGATTCCTAATCTCGATGTTCTTGGTGCGTGAGTGTTGAATAGGATTCTTAGATATACAAATAGCACTTGTATTATCACATTTAATGGGCACGTGATTGAAGACAAGACCGAAATCAAGTAATTGCTGCTTAATGTAAAGAGTTTGAGCGCAACTACTACCGGCTTCAGCCGTAGACTGTAATGAAAATTTTCTTTTTACTTAACTAAGATACTAGAGACTGTCCTAGAAAGTGACATGTGTCGCTTGTGTTTTTTTTATCCATTCTACATCCCGCAAAATCGGCATCCGAATAACTAATAAGATCAAGTGAAATCCCACGTGGATACCAAAACCCTAAGTTAATTGTACCACTTAGGTAACAAAAAATACGTTTCACGGCAAGTAAGTGAGATTCTTTAAGACAAGATTGAAAACGAGAACATATGAACACATTAAACATTATATTCGGCCTACTAGCGGTTAGGTAAAACAAACTACCGATCATGTCTCTATATTTAGTAATGTCAACACACTTACCATTTGCATCTTTATCAATCTTAATAGAGGTACTCATAGGAGTTATGACATGTTTGGTAACCTCCATACCAAATCGCTTTAGCAAATCCTTAGTGTACTTGGATTAGCTAATGAATAAGCCATCTGAGATTTGCAACCCTAAAAAGAAGTTCAACTCATCCATCATGCTCATTTCAAATTCATTTTGCATACTTGTAGCGAATTCTTTATATAAAGAATCATTTGTTGAGCCGAATATAATGTCGTCAACATATATTTGGACAATCAACAAATTTTTCTTAATGATTTTTGTAAAAAGTGTGTTATCAACTTTCCCTCTTGTAAAACCATTTTGAATACAAAACCCACTAAGTCTCTCATACCAAGCTCTAGGAGCTTGCTTTAAACTATATAGAGCCTTAGTTGATTTGAAAACATGTTTTGGAAAAGGTCATTTTCAAAACCGGGTGGTTGCTTTACAAAAACTTCTTCTTCTATGACACCATTTAAGAAAGCACTTTTGACATCCATTTGATAAAGAGTGAAATTTTTATACGATGCAAATGCAAGAAGCATTCTAATTGCTTCTCATCTAGCTACGGGTGAAAAAGTCTCATCATAGTCAATGCCTTCCTCTTGATTATATCCTTAAGCTACCAATCTTGCTTTATTTCGAATAATTACTCCATTCTCATCCTTTTTATTTCGAAAAAACCCATTTTGTGCCAATCATAGTTTGTTTTTCGGGTTTAGGAACTAAATACCAAACTTGATTACGTTCAAATTGATTTAGTTCCTCTTGCTTGGCAACGATCCAAGAATCATCACATTGAGCTTCGTTAAAGTTCATGGGCTCTATTTGAGATACAAATGCCATGTGATTGCAAAAATCTTTAAGTTGAGATCTAGTGCTAACCCCTTTTGATTGATTACCTATGACTTGATCAAGAGGATGATTGTGTACAATCCTCCACGATTTAGGAATTGAGCTTGTCAAGTCATCATTGGATTGATTCTTAACTACACTCTTTTCCTTTTGGCTACTTGATGAGTTGGAGATATTGAGAGTATTTAGACTATCCTCAATCCCTACAACCTCATCTTCATCTAGGTCAACTCTAGGTGATAGTGGTGGTGGTGATTCATCAAAGACAACATGAATTCACTCAACCATGGCTAGAGTCCTCATATTATAGACTTGAAAGGCTCTACTTCTTGAAGATTACCCTAGGAAAATTACTTTAACCGATTTGGATTCGAATTTTCCTAAGTTATCTTTATTATTTAGCACAAAACATTTACAACCGAACACCTTGAAATACTCAAAATTGGGCTTTCGACTATTCCATAACTCATGAGGTGTTTTTCCCAATTTCATTCAAATAATGACTCTATTAATTATATGGCAAGAGGTATTTACCGCTTCCGCCCAAAGGCTTCGGGGAAGGTTGTGTTCGTTTAACATGGTTCTAGCCATTTCTTGTAAAGACCTATTCTTTCTTTCAACTACACCATTTTGTTGAGGGATTCTAGGGGCTGAGAAATCATGAGATACACCAAGTTTATCACATAATTTCTCTAAGTCTTGATTTTCAAATTCCCTACCCCTATCACTTCTAATTTTCTTGATTTCAAATCTTTTTCATTTTGAATGACTCTATAAAATTTATCAAGAATTAAGTGAGTTTTATTTTTATGAGCAAGAAAGTGAACCCAAGTGAATCTAGAGTAGTCATCGACTATAACATGTACATAGAGTTTCCCGGCTAAGCTAGCCATTCTCTCCGGACCGAAAAGATCCATGTGAAGTAGCTCTAATGGTATAGAAGTGGTAATGTCTTTCTTTCTCTCCAAAGAGGATTTTACTTGCTTACTTATTTGACATACACTACATACTTTATCTTTTCAAAATTTAGTCTTCGGGAAGCCTTTGACTAAATCATTTTTGGATAAACGGTGAATGAGGTCCATGCTAGCATGTCCTAAGCGTCTATGCCATAACCAACTATTTTCACTAGATATGACGAAACATTTAACATCATGTTCATGTAATTCACATAGCAACATAGTATATAAATTTCCATTTCTTTTAGCATTGAACAATTGTTTCCCATCTTTCTCAATTATGCATGCATTTGACTTAAAGATAACATCATAACCTTTGTTACACAATTGACTAATGCTAAACAGATTATGCTTCAAACCATCAACCAAAAGCACATTATCTATAGAGAGAGAAGAGGATATACCAATTGAGTCAATCCCTATAATTTTTCCTTTAGAGTTATCCCCAAAAGTTACGTTTCTTCCTTCATAGGGTTTTTAGAGAAATGAACTTTGATTTGTCTCCCGTCATATGCCTTGAGCATCCGTTATCAAGAAACCATTTTTCCTTTGATGCGGATTTCAAGCATACCTATAAAACAACTTTAAGTATCGTTCATTGGTACCCAATATATTTTGGGTCCACTAAGGTTAGAGAAAGATGCAATAGTTCCTTTTGGAACCCAAATCATTTTTGTTCCTACATTTTCCTTTCTATGAAAGCATACAATAAATCCTTTTGGAACCCAAACCATTTTTGTTATAACTTTCTTCTTTTTATGAAAGCATGCATGTAACACCCCATGTTATTTTCCCAATTTCTTCGAATTATTTTTCGATTTGATTTCGGTTGTGACGTCATTTGTTCATGACATCATGGTTATCCTTGGTGTTTCAAGTATAAATTTTTCGCCTTTACGTCTGCACTCATTTGGATGACGTTATTTCTCCTCGATGACTACGTGGATTTTCTTTGGCTATTACATGACTTGACGTGACAACATAGTTTCGGACTTAGTGAAACATTGACGTGAATTCTTATTATCAACCAAGTGGATTCGTTTAGACGTTTAACTTTTAGTGTTTCGACTGGGTGGTAACATGTTGTGTAGACCGACGTTAAAGGTTTCAACTCAGCTGTTCGAGTTCAGCATTTAGTGCTTTAGGGGTTCGACATTTTCTTTTCCCTTGTAATGGGATTAGTATATGCTTCATTTGATTGACGTGCCTTGTTTAGCTGGCGTGCTTAGGAGTATTTGTATTCTCCTTTCTCGTTTTCTCTATGTTTGTATTTACGCGATATAGTTAGGACGTTAGCCCTTAGCATCTTGTCAGGCTTAGGATGTGCTAGGTGACATAAGGAGTTGTAATTTTCTTTCGTATTTGGTTTAGTATGTGCCTTGTCTGACTTACGTACTTTATGTTTGTATGTGGGTGCCCCTATGTATTGTTTGACTTGTGTGTTTAGGGGTATTTGCGTTAACTTGTTTGTTTATATCGGATTCTTTGTGTGCCTTACTGCTTGTGGTTATTCGGTGGGTCTTGTACGTACCGAGTGTTTCGGTAGTTGGATTTTGTACCTCGAATTATTTATCCTCACTGGTATTATTTATCGGGTAACCCGTAGATTTTTCGGGTAAACGTGTCATCGTTTAGGGATTTTTTGATAATATTCCATATATTATTATTTATTAATAAATTGAGGCTAAAAGGTTATCTTTTTCGTTCCGCACTCGACGCGGATGATTTTAGACTGTTTCTTCATGGTGGTTATTTGGTTGACGGTGTAACGGGCCATCTGGCCGGGAAGTTTCTCACAATATTTTATAATTAATTATTTAAAAGTGTGTGATAAATTTTGGGTTACATAATAATTAAAATGTGTAATAATAATTATTGTTATTTATATATATTAATGGATATTATATATATGTATATGGGATAATGGATGTATGGTTGGAGAGACAACACAACAATTACGCACAACTCCTTTTCTTTATTCTTTTCCTCTACGCGAGAAACCCCATCTCCTTCACCAACTGACCTTTTCCTCTCTCATCTTCATCACAAATTTGTTTTAGAGAGAGAGAAGAGGCGCGCATGTGGTTTCATGGCTAGGTTGTTCGTCGGAGATGAGAGGAGCTGCGACGGCTACTCGGGTCGCTAGTGGTGTTAACGACATCAGTGGTGCTTTGCGCAGTGATGGCGCCAGTTCTTGGTGGCCGCGGCTATAGCTGTGTGATTCAGCTAGGAATTGACGAGGATTTGCTGATGGAGGCGATTTAGTGAAGCTTTGTGGGTTTCGTCGGTCTAGTGGTTGTCCGCAATGACTACCTGGTGGTGATGGCGTCGCGAGCAGATGTATGATGACATGGTGGTAGTGGTTAGCGTCGTGGTGGCGCGAGATGACCAGTGGTGACCAGTGACGAGTTCGGCCAGACCGAGTTGGGTCACCTCGGTACCGATTTGGGCTTCGTTTGGCATGAAATTTTGAGGATTACTTGCTCTCAATGTCGTACACGATATATCCGGATTTGGTGCAAAACCGTTGAGCGGTTTGCCGGAAATTTCAGATTATAGGTACTATTTTTCTGTTTGGTTCTCGTTAGATTTATTCAAAATTATTAACCAATTGCTAATGGGTTTCGTATATATCATATAGGTCGTCGAGATGGACATTTCGGTATATTCAAAATAATTTTTTTTTGAGTGACTTTGGTCGGCGGGCTCTATATTCGGGCGCCGACACTGTTCACAGCGAGCACTGTTCACGGCGGGACAATTCAGGATTGTTTGTAAGCGAATAAAATAGGTGGGAATTTACATATATATATTCTTATATATATGTATATCTGACACTCACTAATAGTGCGTAGGAAATGTTAATAAATCTACGTTGTATATTTATGGTTAAATAACAACGTTTAATTAAATTCCTAGTGATAGACGGAAACCTAGGAATTTTATAAAATTTATAAAATACCCATAAATGGATTAAATGATGTCGGAATTGGAAATTCTTGTGGAGAAATTAAATGAATTAATTCCCTTGAGAAATTAAATAAATTATTTTTCGAAAAATTTACAATAATTATAAACCTATTTAAATTAAATCGATATAGGCAGTTTAGTACCCCTTGAGTTTGAAATAGGTTTATAGAAGGTGTATGTGGACGTAGATCCGATTAATTTTCCCATATTATTTTTATTTTATTAAAATTAAAAATATGTCAGGGGATCCACGAGAACGAGGGACGTCAAAACTTAGACTTGGTTCTAGTTCTCTCTTTGTTGACTTTCTCGTAAATTGATAAAGAAATTAAATTGCGAATTTAAATTATCTAATTGTCCCTGAGGTGGACTAATTTGAAAATAATTATTGAAAATTAAATTAAAAGCATGCTAGCATATAAAAGTTATAAAGATTGGGTAATCGAGAATCCGAATATTTTTTGAGATAAATGGAAGTGATTTATTGTATAATTTAAATTTTAAAGCATGCTTTGTATGAGATTGCTTGGCTTTTATGCCGTTTTATTGAGTATATTAAATTCATGCGGAGCCATTTTGCATTCATACAACACTGTGGTGTATATATTGTTTCGGTATGAGTTGCATGCCTCAGTTATATCATGTACATGTATGAATTGTTTGGATTTTCGTAACAACTGGCCAGTGGGTGACCGGCACCCCGGGAGTTAGTATCTCCTGAATCCTCAGAATTTGGGAGTGAGGACATATGTCTCACTTGCCGGTTTTGGATGGACTTGTGGTCTCCGTACTCTATTTGGCGACGCTCACCCTTCCTTGTGCGGGCCTTTTAACCCCATAAGTGATCGGTTTGAGATTCCTGGTTATTTATTTGACCCTCAAAGAGACAGGGTTGCACTTGAGTTGCATTTGCATGGCCATGAGCATTGGCATTGCATGGATATTGATGTTGAGATTATCTGTTATTATTGCTTATTGATATTGAGCAGGTTATGTTTGAATTTTAATTAGAGATTTGTTTTATTCTCTTGGGCGTTAGGGCGCGGTGTTTGTGATTGATATTTTAACCGTGGTTAAATTACAATAAAAATTGTGAATTTCCTAGTGTAAAGAAAACCGTAAAAACTTAAAGTTAAAAGGTAAAAAGTGAAAAGGGGAATATTAAGAAGCCACGGTTGGCGATTATCTTTGGTAGTTATGGAAAAACTAAGTGAAAGTGATACTGGGGCATGAGGGTTCCCCGTATGTTAGGGTCTAGTTGAGCTGGGTAGCAATATATTGAGACTTAGTTGAAATTGTGATCTTGGCCACATAGGCCTTTGAGATTGGTGATTAGTATCATCACAGGATGATTGATAGACCTCTCCGGTAGTGTGGAGTATTGTTCGGGTAAGGGTCGAATAGAGCTCATTAGTTCGACCATGTTCCCTTGGCTTTTGTAATTTTGAGCTTATCGCTCATTCTCCCACTTTGATAGTGTATGAGTTATAGACGGTTCTTTGCCATGTTTATTGAAAATCTCTTTCCGTAAGTACTCTTATGAAGTTAGTGAATTCAGGGCATGGTTTGTCCCATTCTTGAAACCTCGGTTATGGTTCGGATCTTTGGAGTCAAATATTCAAACTTTTGAAAATTTAAAGCTTTGGGATTTTTATAAAACGTGTTCTTCGTTTATCCCGAGACTTGTTAACTATTTTTGGAAAGACAGAAGTTTAAATACCTGTTTTATAAAATATGTTTTGAATTCTCAGTACCGGGAGTATCGGTAGAAATCTGTTTTTGAAAAACATTTCAGAAAATTCCATTTGAAATTATTTTGTAAAATCGGTGAATTAGGGCACGGGTTGCCCCCTGTTCTAGAGATCTCGACGTTATTTCCGAGATCTCGGCATCGTTAGAGGTCGACAAATCTAGGTTTCTCCTAGCTTGTTGTCTGGGATTCCTTCTTGTGCCCGGTTTTGTTTGGGCACTCTTACGGGATTATTTTTATAAAATTTTAAATAAATGTTAAAGGTCTTAGGACCAGATTTGAAAGAGGTTTAAAAGTGATTTTAAAATGGTTATCGGTTTGAACTCTAGTAGTTCTTCCTTCTTGTATAGTTATTCCTTGGGTTTGAGCTCGGATTTTTTATGTTGAGTTACGCACACCTAGTGTGATTCCTGTTGTTTCAATTGGGTTCAAAGACGTTGGAACCAAATAAGGTTTGATCGGGTCCTAACTTTTTCTTAAAAACCGGTTGAGTCATTCGGGATTCCCAGTAATTTTCTTTAAAAACCTGAGGACCATGGCATTTGTTTGGGACTAAACGACTCCAATAACCCTTTCTAGTGCCTAGATAGGCAGTGTGAGTTAGAGATAGTTTGGTTGGTTACCGAATACGGTGTGGGGATAATATTTTACTTTTTTATGTTCCTTCGAGTCACTACAAGAAATCTGGCTTTTAGCGACAGTCCAAACTGTCGCTAAAAGTTCAAAAACTGTCTCTAATGCTCTCTAATGCTCATCAAAGACCGTCACTAAAAATTGCGTCGCAAAAGGTTTTTAGTGACGGTTAATTTACACCGTCGCTAAAAGTGAGGTTATTAGCGACAGTTAGACCGTCACTAATAATACTACTATTGGCGACGGTCTAGACCGTCGCTAATAGTCCTTATTATTGGTGACGGTTTAGACCGTCACCAATAGTCCTTATTATTAGCGACGGTCTAGACCGTCGCGAATAGTCCTTATTATTAGCGACGGTTAGACCGTCACCAAGAGTAGTAGTATTAGCGACGATTTCAAACTGTCGCCAAAAATCATGTTTTAGGAACGGTTTTACTGTCCCTAAAACCCATTTTTCTTCTTTTTATTTTGTCCTTTTTTTCTTGCATTAGACTATTTTGTTAGTGATGTACTTTCTTATTATATTTTATTTTCAATAATTAGACATTTTGATTTCTTAATTGCTAATTTACATTATTTTTCATATTCACATACAAAAATAAAAGAAGTGCTCAAAAATTGAAAGTAAATACAAAAAAACATTTAAAAACTTTGAATATATGTTAAATGTATTCAACAATAGAATGCTTGTACCAACATCTAAATTAGAACAAAAAAATTACAAAAGAAAAAATAGAACAAAAAAAAATCTTCAACATTTTAGAGATTGCAAAGAATCAACTCTATCACAACGGATTTTTTACGATTGGGTATCAATCCTTGGAATAGAGAGGAACATGCGAAGACTTCGTCATTCTCCCTGAAATACAAATTAAAACTTATTAGGGGCATCAAAGTTTCAAGAAACATATTTGAATCTAGTGAATTAAATACCAAAAATAATATTTTTTGTAAGTGCTAAGAATTGTACTAATTTCTAGTCCACCCAACACATGCCCTTCATATAAATTTCTTAAAAAGCATTTTATAAAAAAAAATAACTATTGGTAAGAAGAATTCATACTTTCAAAGATAACATTAAAGCATTCTGGATATGAATAACTGAATTTTATATATATGCAACATTATTTAGTAGGAGAGTTGAAACCGAAAATTATTCTAGTTGTAATAGCACGGATCAAAGTCCTTAACCATAAAAAAAATCAATGGCATATATCTAGAGTATAACGAACTCGGGACACTTCACCATGTTCTCTTGATTTTTGCCTATAAAAACATATTTGCAAAGAAATAAAGAAAAAGAAAGAGCTAGGGTTGTGGTTGGGGTTTGATACATGTTCTCTTGATTTTTGCCTATAGAATTTTTTTGCCAAAACTTCACCAGGCCGTAAACTTAACAACCGAACCTTGTAAAACTTTGTATATTTTATTTTTGTGTTTCTACTTTTCTGCTTGATTCTCGATCTTTTGTTGCTTCGCCGCAACTGTAGTAACAATGTATCATCTGAGCATTATCGAAAATCCATTCTTTAGGATGTACGGGGGTCATGTGATCCGAGGGATTTGGAAATTTTATTTAGACCTTTCATCGCCTTTCAAACCTCAAAATTCACCCAGATCCCTACTTGTATTCCTAGTAGTGCTAAAGCTAAATTTCATTACCCATTGTTAGTTCTACTAACTCAGGTTCTCTTAATTGTACTAGTACCTTTTGGAAATCTAATTTAGCACCTACCTTGCAATATAACTTTTAACTGAAACAGTCTAGCAACAACTGGATTTATCATGGAGCCTAATAAAAATTGTTTCTAGCATTCGTCTATGACAGGCAAAAACATGCAGATTTAATGTCAATCATTTGCATAGAACTACAGATATTGGTTTCTCCAACAGTCCATTTGACTATAGGCATGACTCCATTGTCTATCAAAAATAAAATATGATGATTTTCATTCTTCTCATTGTGAATTCTGTTAGTCTTCTCAGTAAACGTCCTAGTTGTTCAGCCAGACACTGCCTATGCGGCGTAGCATGACCCATCAATTTGATGCCACAATTATTTAAAGAAGAGCATCAGAAAAGCAAAAACTTGTCCCTTGTACCTACTTATTCTAAATCTATTTTGAGTTCTTACTTACCTATTTCTTTTATTAGAATCATTGCACATGTGTCCCTAAAAACAAATATAATCCACGGTATGAACCAAAAATGAACAAACACAACATCCTCCCGATTTAAACACACCAACATGCTACATTTAAACAAGAACAGAGCAACAAAAGTTACAGTTAAAGCACCCCCTTTATCAGATACCACATTTTAGAATAATTAAAATTACTTCCTACAGAAACAATTGAAAAACCATAATAATGGGTTTGAGAAATAACCTGTTTTTCTAGTTATTTTGCTCTGGTTGGCTTTTGGTTTGGTCGTAAATGAGATCGCAAGGCCGCTTCTTCCTCTACCTCTCCATCTTCCCAAAAATTTTCATCCTCCAACTGTACAAAAGAGCCACTACCAATGTACAAATCCGCTCAAAAAATAGATCTATACATATATTATACAAATCTATACATATAAGTATACACAATTTTAAAACGAAAATCTCTGTATGGAACCATTAAAATGTCTATGGAAACCCTAAGAGAGAGAGAGAGAATGAACCTTAAATCTCTGTATGGTTTCTAGAACCGAAACCCTAGGAGAAAGAGAACGGACCTTGAATCTGTACGGAATCAAAACCCTAGAAGAGAGAACGAACCTTCGCCGAAGGAGAATGGAAGCAAGGAGAAAGGTAGAGAGGGTCTGTATAAGAGAGCGAAAGAGGGCTTTTGCATAAGAGAGCGAAAGAGAGCTGTATAAATATTATGCCTTGTCAAAATAAAAAAAAATAATACAAAATTTAATAATATTCGTAATTTAATGTCATTTATTATATGATTCAAATCACAAAGAGGTGTCATATCAAATAAAATTATAAAATTAATCATATCCAAAATTTAATATCATTTATTTTATCATTTATAAATGAGGAGTAGAAAATTCATATTATCATATAATTAAAATTGTGAAAATGTAGAAAATTGATTCAATTGAGTGAAATTGACTTCATTTGAGTATATGTACAAAATGAGAAAGTACTTTCTTTTCTTTTTTTACTTTCTCTTTTCTTTGTTAATTGAGTATATGTTTCATAGTATATGAGCTCTCAAAATTCAATTAAGTAAATCCCCAATTCAATTCAGTGAATTTGAGTTCAATTAAGTAAACCCCCAATTCAATTAACTGAAATTAAGTAAACCACCAGTTTAGTTTTACCTGATTTTGTTTTTATTATTTTAATGAAAAAATCAAAATTTAAAAAATAAGATAATAATTATAATATTATAAAAACAAATTTTAAATTTTAAAATGCATAATAAATAATAATATATTGAAATAATTCAATAGTCCTATAATGAAGAGTTAATTAATCAAAAAAATTTATGTTTTAATAATATATAGAAATAATTCAATACTCTTATAGTTTACAAATTTTTGAATTAGATATATATTTCAAAATTTATATATTTTATCAAAATTTATATATTTTTTGAAAATTTAATATAAAGTTTACAAATTATATATAGATATATATATATATATATATGTTTTTTAAAATTTATTATTTTTTTGGAATATATATACATTTTTTCTTATTATATATATATATATATATATATTAAATTTTATATATTTGTTCAAATTTTAAATAATTGTTTTGAATTATATATATATATATATATATATATATATATATATATATATATATATATATATATATATAGAGGGAGGAAAGTGTAAGTATCTAAACAAGAGGAACGAAGGTATAATATATCCAAAAAAGAGTGGCGAAATTATAATTTATCTGAGAAAAATTTAATCATTTTGATATGAAAATTGGCTGGAAGGGGTATTTAATTAAAATCTGAAATATCGTTTTCAATTTCATGATATTGACTTCATAAATTGAGTGAAATTAACTTCAATTTAATGAATTTGAGTTCAATTTAATAATTCCACACTTCAATTTCATGAAATTGACTTCATTTGAGTAAATCCCCAATTCAAGTTTATAAAATTAAATTCAATTGAGTTGAGTTCAATTTAGTAATTCCACACTTCAATTTTATGAAATTGACTTTATTTGAGTAAATTCCCAATTCAAGTTTATAAAATTAAATTCAATTGAGTGAAATTAACTTCAATTCAATGAATTTGAGTTCAATTTAGTAAATCCATACTACAATTTTATGAAATTGACTTCAATTAAGTAAAACATCAACTAAATTTCATGAACTTGAGTTCATTTATGTAAATCTTCAATTCAATTGAGTGAAATCAACTTCAATTTAGTAATTTCATAATTCAGTTTAATAAAATCTAAATCAATTGATTCAATTGAGGGAAATTGACTTCAATTTAATTAGTAAATGCCTCATACAATATATTGAAATTGAGTTTGATTGAGTAAATCCACACTACAATTTCATGAAATTGACTTCAATTGAGTAAAACCTCAATTAAATTTCATGAACTTGAGTTCATTTATGCAAATTCATAATTCAATTTCATGAAAGCATATTAGTACTTTATATACAACATATACAACATTTTTAGTCACACACATAATGATCATATAATTTTCTTTATATGTCTAGGTTCTTGTTTCGTATATGGAGCAAGTACTTCTAAAATATTTGTATAAATTGTTGATTAAAATTTTATTTTTTGTTGTTCTAGTAATTTCCATTTTTCATAATCAATCAAAAAAATAAAACTGTCAGTGCGTAAAGAATATGACTAAGATTAGAAAATAATATGACTAAGATTAGAGTCTTTTGGCGCTAATAATTTCAGTGGCTTTTGGCACGATTAAAAAATAATATGACTAAGATTAGAGTCGTTTGGCACAGTTTAATAAAATTGTCGCTAAAAATTTGGTCTTTTAAGGACAGTTCAGAATGTCACTAAAGGACATACTGATTTTTTCTTTTATTTTTTTTAGGCGTAGCTAGTTGGCGGTAAAAATTCCCGCATTTTTTTTTACCATTTAGGATGGTTCCAATTTTTCATGGCTAAAAATATGGATTTTACTGACGGTTCTGTGCCTTTAGTGACGGTTTAAAAATCTATGACTAAAAAGTATGAGTATTAGCGACAGTTCAACATTTTCGTGACTAACAAATATGACTTTTAGCGACGGTTTTCTACCTTTACCGACGGTTTTAAAGTCCGTGACTAAAAATATGAGTATTAGCGACAGTTTAACATTTCCGTCACTAAAAAATATGACCTTTAGTGACGGTTTTGTACCTTTAGCGACGATTTAAAAGTTCGTGACTAAAAATATGGGTATTAGCGACAGTTTAAAATTTCTGTGACTAAAAAGAATGACCTTTAGTGACGGTTTTGGAGCTTTAGCGACCGTTTGAAAACCGTGACTAAAAGTATGCGTATTAGCGACAGTTTAAAATTTTCGTGACTAAAAATATGACTTTTAGCGACGGTTTTTTAGCTTTAGTGACGGTTTTAAAGTCCGTGGCTAAAAATATTCGTATTAGCGACAGTCTAAAGTTTCCGTGACTAAAAATGGACTATTAGCGACAGTTCTGGAGAGTGTCTCTAAAGGACCGTCGCTAAAAGTCCGATTTCTTGTAGTGAGTGAACAGGTTGGTTCACTGGTTATTGTAAGTAGAAGAACTGAATTAAAGATAGAAAATGTGAGAGCGACTTTCTCTCTAGGAATGATTTGATAGCGATGCTAGTTATGAGCGATGATCGAGTTATGGGCATAATTATGATGATTCACTTTCGGTAGTCCTAGTGAGTGATCTATTTACCTCCTAGGAACCTTAAGCAGCGTGCTAGGTGCACGGTATGGTAGATAGTTAGTCCTTGTTGTATCTTTAGATGAGAGTGGAGTTCAGACTGGTTGTTTATAGGCCTAGGTGACAGAATTAGTTATTTACAGGACGTTATATATATATATACGTATACATGTGTTGTTTATATTTTCGTTGATCTGTAGTTCTTATGATATCCGTAGTGTACTTGAGGTTAGTGATGAGGTTATTGATGGGGTCTCGGATTGGCAGGGTGCCATGTGAGACGATTGACTGGCCTAGGATAGATGCATGCACACGGGATGGTTAACCTTTTCTAGATAGCTATGAGTGTGATGTTTTAATATTATGGTGAGCGCGTGGTTTTGCTCCCCCGACAACAGGCTGCACGTTTGCAGGTGGATGCAGCACGACTTATTCAGTGGCGACGATATGGGTGATTTGGGACGGTAGTTTTGTTCCTCCTTTCGTAGTCATACTTGTGTATTCTTTGATTCTCTTGGGAGCCAAGCTGTTGGCATATTCCCTTGTGTTGTATCTTCAGTCCATGTATTTATTATTTTGGGGTGCCATTGTATCTGTTCGGCACTACCATTGAGTTTTATGTATTCTTATTTGAGCTTGGTGGCTCAGTCAGTTTTAGGAAGGGTTGTGTAGAGGTAGCGATGGTTTTCTTTCCACTATCTCGGCCCTAATAGGTTTATGGAATGTTGGGCTGCATGCCATTGGTTTTATTTTGTTATTATGGACAGGTTGTTCTATTGTGTTGATTTTGGGTTATCCGGATGTTCTATTTACAAACGAAACTCTGCCGGATTTTTGTTATAATTTATTACTGAGTTTCTATCACTCAGGTGGCATGGGATACCTTGTTTTCATTCTTATTCCATGTATGTTCTCGTTATCGTTGATTCTATTGGTCGTTTTATATGACGTCATGCATCGGGATTCGCTGATTCTTCTGATTGGAGTCTCAGGAATAACGGGGCGTGACAATGCATTTGCCTTATGTCTCTTTCTCTTGCAATAGTAGCAAGTAATATGTTTATAATCATTTGAGAACGGGTGAGATGATTGTCTTGTAAATGTAGGACTGAATGATTTTCTCTTTTTCAAAATAAGAACATCTTTGTTAAAAACATCATACCCTAGACCACTTTTATCACATGATCTTCTTTGTCTTCCTAATATAATGCTTAGATTCTCTTTTCCTTTTGTAAATTTCGCTAAGTCATTTATTTGATAATCTATAGTCCTTTTTAAACGATTATTTTCCTTTTCTAGCTCAATGCTTTTGTCATTGCATGAATCAACTAATTTGGAATTAGTAGCACTATATGAAGATTTAGCTTTCTTAAGTAGAATATGTTTGCTAGCTAATTTTTCAAATTCATCATGTAAATCTTAAAATGCATCTTGCAATTTATTATAAGTGAAGAGAAGTTCGTCAAATGACAATTTTGATTTATCTAATGCGTGTGAATTTAAATGTACCTCATTTTTGTTTGCCATGAAACAAATATTTACCATTTCCTCGCAATTTTCCTCCTCATCCGAATCACATGAGTCATAGTCGTCCCATGTAGTATTCATAGCCATCTTGTTTGGCATTTTCTCATTCTCCTTTTTGAGCTTGAAACAATCGCTCATATAGTGTCCCGATTTTCCACAAGTGAAACAAGTTGGGGATTCCCTTTTGCTAGACTCGCCTCTTTGCTCGATTATCCTTATGAATCTTCCACCGTTGGCTTTCTTTCTTTGAAGGAATTTTTTGAATTTTTGGGTGATCAATGCAATGTCCTCATCCACCTCTTCTTTAATCGGCTCATTGGCTTCACTTTTAGTAGAGGCTTACAAAGTTACACCTTTTATTGGCTTGGTGTCTTCTTCACGAGATTTTAAGGTGATTTCCCAAGTGAGAAGAGATCCGAATATCTCATCAAGACTCATGGTGTTGAGATCATGTGTTTCTTTGATTGTCGTTACTTTTCCATCCCATTTGGCCAGAAGACTTCTAAGAACTTTACGTGACACGTTAGATCTAGGAATAATTCTACCAAGATGCTTTAGTCCATTCAAAATATTAGTAAAATGAGACATCATCGAATTTACATTTTCATCATCTTTCATGGCAAATAATTCATATTCATGCATGAGTATGTCAATTTTGGATTCTCGTACTTAAGAGGTACCTTCATAAGTTACTTCTAGCTTATCCCACATTTCTTTAGCCGTTAAACAAATAGCTACACGATCAAATTTATTTGGACTCAATGCGCAATTTAAATTTACTTTGGCTTTAGCATTGTAGGACATAAGTTTACGGTCATCATTATCCCACTCATTGGATAATTTGGGAACGGTTTTTTCGTCAACAACTTTGGTTAACACAAAATGACCTTCAATGACTACTTGCCAAATTTGGTAGTCAATAATTTGAAGAAAATCAATCATTCTAGTATTCCAATAGCTATAGTTTGATCCATCAAATCATGGGGGCCTATTGTTAGATTGTCCTTCAACGTGAGTGACTAAATTTGAGGCCATGATGATTCTATAAGATGGTTAAGTCTAAAACGGATAGAGATTAGGCTCTGATACCAATTGTTAGTCACTAATTGACCCTAGAGGGGGGGTGAATAGGGTATTCAAAAATCTATTTCAATATTTTCGGAAATTAAAGCAAGCTATATCAAATTAACAATTACTTTAAGAATCAAGTAATTATTTCAAAGATAAATTCAATTTAAATGATTTAGAAAATTATCACAATATTGAAATAGAGAGAAAGAGATAGAGAGATTGACACCGCAATTTTTTCGAGGTTCGGTAACTCCTACTCATTGGCTCAAGAACCCCTTCTTGAGACGTTTCCCGATCCTTTCACTATGGCTCTTCCTTCACAGGTGGAATGACAAGCCTTTACAACACAAGCTCACAAGCTCGTCTCTCAATCAAGAGAACAATCCTCTCTTGAAAATGTTGGACTTCACTTACCCAAGATCACAAAAATGGTATGTAATCAATTGTATCACTCAATAACAAAAACACTTAAAAACCCTAAGGTTTTTATGGAAGATGAATCAATATAAGCTCAAGTGTTTTTGGTGATGTTTCAACAACTCTATATTTGTATTCTCAAAGGATAGAATCAATGAATAAGATTTAGAGAATAAAGAAAGATACTAAAGTTTTGAGAAGAAGATGAAGACTTGTATTTTTCTCACATAAAACCACACTCTTACAAACCCACATCTCTTTCTATTTATATGGAGGCATTAGGGTTTTGAGATTAGATCTCACTCTTAAAGAGGAGACAAGAGCCATTTCAAAAAGGTTAAAAAAGTTAGCTCAAGTGATGGGCAAAAACTTTTGTAAAGATTCGGAAAAATAATGCATTAGTCAACTACATAGAAGGCCTTAGTCGACTGTACAGTTTCTCCAAACGATTCCTAAATCATTGTCTTGCTTCAGTCGACTACACAGAGGGTCTTAGTCGACTACATGGTTGTCTTTAGTTGACTACTAAGAGGACTTAGTTAACTATAGGATGTGATGAATTTCAAGTTTATCTTCGTCATGCATTAGTCAACTAGATCAATGGGTTAAGTCATCTTCAAGTAAGTTTAGTCGACTATATGGAGTATTTAGTCGACTATAGCTCAATTTGAAATAAGACCCTAAATTTCGACACGTTTTAGTCGACAATGGGATAAGTCCTAGTCGACTATGACACCAAAGAAAACTGATTTTGAATTCATTTTGAGTTCGGTTAATTTATCACTTGAGCTTATAAGATTTTACCAACACATAAAATACCTTGTTACAATGATCGCACCTTGAGTCTTCGAATTTTGCTTTTTCGTTGATCATTTGGTCATTTTCCGTTTTCGTGCTTCCATTCCTTTTTCGCTTTTGTGGAAGCTTCCTTTTCAAGCAAATTTTCGAGTCATTTTCCTGTCTTTTGCTGAAAACATGTAACTTGATTTTTCATTAGTTTCAAACACACTTTAATGGTTTGTTATCATCAACTTTGGTATTGTTTACCGAAAGTAAATTTCAAGGACAACAATAAATATAATAACCAAATCTACGACGACATTAGTGCAATAACATATAGGAGTCTAGGACACTGCCTATATGCCCCCACTAAAGCCTATCAAAGGTTTTGTCATGCTACAAAATCACTTTCTCATAATCAGGATTTGATGGAAAACACAATGAAGTATTTCCAGAGTCCAAAATTAAACAATGTTCATATTAAAAATATCTACAACAATGCAGTTATCAGAGGTATATAAATTACTAGGCACTTTGGGAATAATTTTACTCCAAGTTAAAAAGCTTGTGTTTTAGAATTTAAGCAAACATATAATTCCAAAATTGAGCATAGATAACCATTCATTCTTTTTTTCCTATTCCATGAAACATATTATAGATCGCCTTTCCCCAGATGGATCGTGTTCAAGGACATCAAACATGTAAGTGACACATCAGAATTATAATTATACAGAGACAGGGGCTTTAAGTAAGAATCAGAAGATTGAACTTACAATAAGGAACAAAGACGCTCCCGTCAAAGTAACAGGAATGCCAACTGAAGTAATATTTTCATATCGGCCTTTCAAATACGTGTGCTTGTATGTGGATACTTTGGAAAAGCTTTTGCTTCTCAATAAGCTTCTCGCTCGGGTAGAAGGGTCCTTCCATCTTACATTGTTTACTGAATATCCCAATATATATAACACATCCACGCATAAAAGAAACTTCACATTGAAAACTTTGGACAAGTTTCTCTGTTATTAATCTAGATAACCTTAATAATCAAAATTACAAGAATACAAGTTATCTATATACCCTAATAAAAGAGGTAAAACACTATACTACCCACAATATAATAAAAGAATACAATGACTAAGCTACCCATGTAAAAGAACAGAAGAAATACAATAATACTCTTAACACTCCCCCCCCCCCCCTCAAACTCATGATGTGATTGTGAGAAACATCGAGAGTTTGTCAAAAAGAAACCGAAACCGCATAATAGTGTGCGACTTCGTGAAGAAATTAGATAACTGCAGAGTAGAGGAGACATATGGTAGAGAAATTGTGCCAAGCTAGAAATGATGATGAGTAAAATGACAATCAATTTCAATATGCTTGGTACGCTTATGAAAAACATTGTTGTGAGCAATCTGAATTGAAATCTTGTTGTCACAATACATCGAAGTAGGAATAATAGAGGGCACACCCATATCAACAAGAAACCATCAGAGCCAAACTATCTATGTTGTAGAAATGGCCATGGCACGATACTTTGCCTCAGTAAAAGAACGACAAACAACTACTTGTTTCGTACTTTTCCAGGAAATGAGAGAATCACCTATAAAGATACAAAAGCCAGTAGTGGATTTACGATCTATGAGGTCTCCATCCAAGTCAGCATCAGAGAAAGCTCGAAGTTCCAAATCAGAGGTACATGAAAATAATAAACTCCGATGTAGAGTACCCTGCAGATAGCGCAAAATGCGAAGAACAACAACCCAATGAACAATAGTAGGAGAAGACACAAATTGACTGACAATATGTACTGCATAGGTAATATCGGGTCGTGTAACAGTGAGATTTACTAAGCTTCCAACCACAATGAGATACAAAGTAGGATCAACCAGTTGAATACCATATGAGGATGTATAACGAACATTGAGCTACAAGGGAGTTTCGACGGTTCGTGAATCTGTGAGACGTGTTTTGCGAATAACTTCTGATGCATACTTATATTGTGAAAGAAGATAGCCTTTGGGAGAATTGGCAACTTCAATACCAAGAAAATAACAAAGAGGTCCAAGATCCTTCATCTCAAATTGTTATTGCAATTGTGAATTCAAGATAGTGATTCCAATTGTGTCATCACCTATCAATGTCATCAACATATAATAACAAAAGAATACATCCAGTAGAAGTAGAACGAATAAAAAGAGTCGAGTCATAATCACTGGAACGGAATCCTAAGCCACACATGACTGTTGCAAATTTCTCAAACCAAGCTCGAGGGGCTTGCTTGAGACCATATAATGCCTTCTTAAGTTTACACACTTCCCCATGATGATGAGAAACACCAGAGGATGGAACCTTATAAACTTCCTCCGTCAAAGTCCCATGTAAGAAATAATTTTTCACATCCATTTATGAAAGACCCCATTGACGGACAGCGGCTATAACAATTAATGCACGAACAGTCGTCATTTTAGCAACATGAGCAAATGTTTCCTCATATTCAATACCATACTCTTGGGAGAACCCTTTTGCAACCAAATGGGCCTTATATAGCTAAATAGAACCATCAGCCTTGGTCTTTATTTTATAGACCCACTTTCAACCAATTGCAGATTTATCAGAAGGTAATGGCGGCAGGTCCTACCTATCATTCTTATACAAAGAAGAGAGCTCTTAGTCCATCGCATGTTGCCAATGATACTCAAAAACAACTTCTTTATAGGAATTAAGTTCATAGTGAGAATTAATAGATGCTAAAAAAGAACAAAATTTTGAACAATAACAAGAATTAGAAAAATCAAAACGATCAGGACACTTACGCACTCGCTGAGGATAATGAGAAGGTGTGGGATCCACATTATCAAAATCTGATGGAGAATCCGTCGAGAGAGATGGAGATGTACCTGCAAAAGGGATAATGATATTCTTCCAAATGTAAGTGTGAATAATCAGAGAACGGCTAACAGGATTAGGTGCAGGGATAAAACTAGATGGAATATCCAAAACATTACTTGAACTATCCTCGAAAAAAAAGATCAATATAAAGGAGATCTTGCTTACTCAAAGTACTAGGACTAGCAGGAATAGAGAAGAAAGGAATGCGCTTGAGAAACACTACATGACGAGACGCATATAACTTTTGAGCAACATGATCATAACAATGGTAACCCTTTTGACCCTCACCATAACCAAGAAAAATGCACATAGTAAACTGAGCAAACAACTTGGTACGATACACTTTAGGAAGAAGAACAAAACAAGTGCAACCAAAAACTTTCAATGAAAAATAGTTAGGAGGTTTGCCAAATAGATGTTCAAATGGCGAAATACCAGAAGTGACCACAGAGGGTATTCAATTAATAATATGAGTAGCAGTAAGAATAGCCTCCCCCTAAAAGACACTTGGAACACTAGTAGATAACAAAAGTGAGCGAGCAGTCTCCATGATATGTCAATGTTTTCGCTCAGCAACACCATTCTGCTCAGGTGTATCAACACAAGACAACTGCAAAATAGTTCCATCAACTTGTATTAAATCAAGAAAATCACCATATTGATATTCACCACCTAAATCACATCTAAAGCATTTGATAATGGATGTGTATTGTGTTTGAACCATAGCACGAAAGTTACAATAAATAAAAAAGAACTCGAAGCGATGTTTCATAAGATAAATCCAACAATAATGAGAATAATCATCAATAAAAGAGGCATAATATTTGGATCCCCCTTTAGAAGAAATAGGAGAAGGGCCCCACACATCCAAATGAACCAAGTCAAATGGTGCTAAAGAAGTGGTCGAACTCCTATTAAAAGGCAAAGCATAAAATTTCGCTAATTTGGATCCACTACAATCAGAAATATCAGTGGAAACTAAATACCGTAAATGGGAAATAGAAACATGTCTAAGACGGGAATGCCATAAATAAAAACTAGATGACTGAGGACTCAAACTAAAAAAAGACAAATCAACAGCAGAAACATCGATAGCGGGAACATGAAGCTTCTCTAAGATGTATAATCCACCCTCTCTATGGCCTGTCTCAATCAGTTTCTTGGAATGTGGATCCTGCACAACACAACCAGTAGAAGAGAATTGAACAAAATATCCAGAATCAAGCAATTGACTAACAGAGATTAGATTCAAGGTAAGTTGAGGAATGCAATAAATATTAGAAAAAGACAAATTAGAAGAGACAATTATTCCAATACCAGCTGATGGCATAGACATACCATTAGCACCTACAATGGAAACAAGTGATGGAGGAGAGGAAAGAGATGCGAATAAAGAATAATCACTAGTGATATGGTGTGTAACACCGGAATCGAAAACCCAAGTGGTTTGAGAGATACCTGAGGTAGCTGAAAGATACAAACCTATCGACGGAAAAACTAAAAAAGCATTTGGCTTAGAGGTGGAAAAAAGCTTCTGGAATTGCTCTACTATCAATGACAACGTAGGAGTTGGTGAAGAAGATGACTCACCACTAGTTGAGGATTCACTGTCAACTTTGGAGTTTGATGTATCGCATATGCAATTGGTATCTAAAGAGGGCAGTGAGACTGTGTTGGTTTGAAGATACAACTCATTTAGAGAATTGCCAAGACTGAGAATGGAACTGGATGATGAACATTTTTGTAAGCGAAGAGATGCATAAGTGGGTTGTGACCATGGATCAGGATCCCAATGTTTCATGCACCAACCTAAAATGAGGTCCTTTATTGCAAAATTTGAAGTCGAGTACAATACAAGCAGCTTTATATGAGTTTGTGGACATGTTGTTCGACCCTCATTAAACCAGTTTTCTCTCCACGCCTTGCTATATGTTTGCGTAATTTCTATTATAAGAGGATAATCCATCAGTCTCTCCGAGATAGGACATAATAATACTTCGGAAGGTTCGGGTATATTGAATAGATCCATTTCAGCCTCATTCGTTGCATTGTCCACTTGCAATTCTGCCTCAATAAATTGGTCGAGGGATCTTTCATTCTGGATAATTGACGCCGGACAGAATAAAGATTATTCTGCAGGCTAGCGCAACGGGTAATTTGCAAGAAAGAAAAGGGAGAAATTATTCGACCCAAAATTCAGAGAACACTCTGAAATTTAATAAAATTCTTAATATTCAAAACTCATCAAAAACAACCCACAAGCCGGGTTTAAATAGCTGAAAATCGACCCCTAATGGGATTTTTGCCAAAAATAGCAAAACCCTAAAAGTCCTACCAAAACAAAATATGGAAAAAAATAAAAAGATTGCCAAAAATCTGGCCCAAATCGGGTTTAGAATCAATTCCTAATTGACAAATAGAAAATTAACTAAAAATAGAGATTTGAAAAGGAAAACAGCAGATCACGATTTCCTGCCATCCTTGCGCTGATCCTCCATAAGTAGTAAAAATTAACTAAAAATAGATATTTGAAAAGGAAAACAGCAGATCACGATTTCGTGTCATCCTTGCGCTGATCCTCCTGCATCAATAATGGTGCTTCCATATTTTCTCAACAAATACAAAAGGTATTTTAAGATTATATCTAGCCTGAAAACTGCATGTTGAAAAGCCTTAAATTCTGACATATGAGTAGATTCTGATACAGCTATGTCCTCGATATGAGTAGATTCTGATGCAACTATGTCCTCGTGGAGTAATGCAAGTACAACCTTACCTGCCTGGAAAAAAAATATTCCCACAAGGCCCTTCCTGGTTCTCCTTGTTAAAAAACCAAACAGTTTGTGTGCATATAAATATCGTTGCTACAAACAGAGATGTTGTGATGATTGGATGTTTCTTAAAATTTCAAGAGCCAATTTCAATTACAAATGGACAAGGAAGGTTCCGATTTTGCTTGCTAAAAAACTTGATGATAAAATAAAAGAATCATTGCCTGCGATTCAAAAAGAGAAAGGGGGCTGCAATGTTGCCAAAAAATAGAGAGCTGTGATTACTGCCAATGATTCCCAAAAGAGAATAGAAGACTGCAAGTTTGCAAAATCGAAAAGAAAAGAATGGAGGGTTGAAATCGATGTTGTGACGATGTGTGATTGTCCTTGCGATATTATGATTCCATGGACTACTTCTAGGGTTGCGATTGTCCTTGCTCTGATACCATGAAAACTTTGGACAAGTTTCTCTGTTATTAATCGTAGAAAACCTTAATAGTCAAAGTTACAAGAATAAAAACTATCTATATACCCTAATAAAAGAGGTAAAAGAGTATACTACCCACAATATAATAAAAATAGTGCAATGACTAAGTTACCCATGTAAAATAAGAGAAGAAATACAATAATACTCTTAACACACATCTCTCTCCCCTCATAGAGGGCACATACATCTTTCCTAGATACCGACACACATATATATGTATGTATATAATCTATATAAAACTTCAACATGTACTCAGTTGACTAGGGTACTGGATTTCTACACTCCAATTCCCAGATAAAGGTAGTTAACTCACCTAGATGATGATTTACATGAATTTAACTTTCCTCATAAAAAAAATTGTTTCCAATATGGATATTGGGATGCGACAAGTGGGAGGGAGAAAAGAAAAGTTAGAACACCCTACTCCAACACTTGGTACCATTTTATCCGCTTTGGGCCTAGTCCGCACAGTTTTGCTCTTGGGCAACTCCCAAAATGCCTCATACCAATTGGATACAACACTGCACATATAAGCACAAACCTATACTCGGGCGTTGTAGGACGTCATAATCACCCCCTCTTGGTACCCAACATCCTCGATGGTGTTACCCACTGGTTTGTTCACGCTCTCACACTCACTTCCGACTAGGCTCTGGCTATGATACCAATTGTAACACCCCGCTCCAACACTTAGTATGATATTGTTCATTTTGGGCCTCACCCGTACGGTTTGCTCATGGGCTACTCCCCAAAAGACCTCATACCAATTGGAAACAACACTGCATATATAAGCACATCCCCAGACCTATACACGGGCGATGTGGGACGTCACAATAGCCAATCAAAATTTTAATGTTTGCTCTAATAGTTCCAGCATCTATGAATCACCAACTGGTTCATCTTTTAAAGTCATGCCCCACTAGGAAACAACTTATGAAACATTAGGTCCCAGGACAATTCGTTGGGCCATGACGGCGGGCATAGTTTGTGTAACACCCCGCTCCAACACTTGGTACGATATTGTCCGCTTTGGGCCTAACCTGCACGGTTTTGCTCTTGGGATCTTCCCTAAAAGACCTTATACCAAATGGAGACACACATACATATATAAGCACATCACCAGACATATACCTGGGCGATGTGGGACATCACAATTACCCCCTCTTGGGACCCAGCGTTCTCGCTAGCATAACCCATGGGCTCATGCACAGACCCATACTTAATTTTGGCCAGGTTCTGGCTCTGATACCAATTGTAATACCCCGCTCCAACATTTGGTACGATATTGTGCGCTTTGGGCCCAACCCGTACGATTTTGTTCTTGGGCTCCTCCTCAAAATGCCTCATGCCAATTGAAGACAAACATGAATATATAAGCACATTACCAGACCTATACTCGGGCGATGTGGTACGTCACAGTCCGAACTTTACCCAATTCGTGTGGAAGGGTCACTTTTTGCACGGATCCCGTGGATTAGTTGGGGCGAAAGCCCTGGACACCCTGGTTATCGAAAAACAAAAAAAAAAGACTTAAGAATTCAATTTTACATGGCTTGAATGCAAAAATGTGGAGCATATACTTCCAATTCACATAAGCAGTTTCATAAATTTATTCATAGTTAATACTATGCTAGGAAAGCATGGAAATATTTCTTTCTCATTAGGCGTATTGTGGAGATTCTTTTAAGTATTATACAGAAAATACCCGTTGCTGACTTACTACCATTAACACCATTTTGGACACAACAAGTACATTTTAAATTATGTTACTCGGACATCTTTACCCTAAGCCATGAACCTCCTTTGGATTTTCGGTTTACTCAACTCTTCCATTTTCGGCCCAAAACGATGAAGAAAAAAGGAAAAAAAAAATATAAGTAAGTTGTGACACACAATACAACGGAAATTGAACCCACACAACTTTGTCAATCAATTTCATCAACTAATCTAAAAAGGAGATATATATGCCTTGTAGTTACCTATAAATTAATATCGATAAGCAAAGACAAGTTCCTTAATACTACATCATTATATTCAATTAAATCAAATGAGAAGTTCCTTAATAATATAGAAATATATTATATTTTTAAAAAAATTGAATAAGATTCAAATTCTATATTTTTATATTACTTTTTTACGTATATAGAAGAATTGTAAATGAAGTTCGAGAAATTTATCTGTTACCAAGAAAATAACAAAACATATTTAAATTCAAATTACAATTATAAAAAATTACTACAGTATAAAAAATAAGAGAATGAATTTAAACACTAATGTTGTGGGATTCTAGTATTGGTGATGAACTTCCAAAAAAATACACTAAATGAATAAGAAGTTCCATAAAGTTTAGAACCATGCAATAGGTAGGTAACTAATTCAAAATTAAAGTACTTAAATATTGTTTAAAAATAAATAATATTTTTGCAAACTACTAAACACTGACAAGCACTTTCGTGATTGATTATACTATTTCCCTGTGAAATACAAAAAATAAGATAACCTTTTTCTTTTTCAATTAAAATATCATGAAAGCAACAATTTGCCCTCAACTATTCAAAGCACAACTCATTTACAAATTTAAATTCTCATCCGCACAAAATTACAAAAACATCATGGCCACAAAATTACAAAAACATGTTTCCTACTATGAAAATTTGAAATCTCAAAAGCATATACATATGAATTTCAACACATATAGAGATCTAGATGACAAATCCACCTATAAGAATCAAAGTTTATCTCGGAAAAAAGAAATACATATAAAGTAAATAGACATATCTAAAAATACAAAAAAAGACACTACAGATGCACACATACACAACAAATGGCAGACATATATATACATATATATATACACATACATGCACATATACACATGATTACATATAAAAAAAAATCTAAATTAAGAATTGACCTCTCCAGATGAAAAATCGAGGTAGTGTGCACATCGTACAATTAATTTGTTTTGACGTTGTTTACTGTTATAATTACCAAATTATAATAAATCACCGGAGGCACCAATGGAGAAAACCAACGGCCAAACCACACAATATATATGAGCATAAATAATAGTTATAGTAGAGATGGAGAGTTATCTTATTTCTTAGTATTTAGAATGAACCAGATACATCTTTATATAACATTTTCTCTAGCTACCATAATCAATATCTGTATGGGTCTAGTATCATCATCCATACCGTGGTGATGAAGAGAAATGGGTTGAAGGTCGCTCTCGCCCATTCTGTGGACACCACTTGATATATAATACTCCCCATTGGAGTCCACTATATTATGCTGAGAATATGTCTCGTTAAAACCTTGCCAGGAAAAACCCATTGGGATAAAATCCCAGCGAAGGAAAAAAAGTACATTATTCTAGTATCATTGAAAATGGTATTGCATATGATAAAACTGTCTCATTAGAACCTTGTCAAGGAAAACCCAATGGAAAAAAACCTTAACGGATGTTAATACCCTTTCAAATAATTGTTCCCCCTCATTAGCACAAGTATCATGAAAGATCTTTAAGCCGCCGCATCCCATGTCGTGCACCAACTTTTTGAATGTAGTAGCTGGCAATGCCTTAGTGAATAAATCTACCAAATTATTGCTCGAATGTATCTGCTGGACATCAATGTCCCCACTTTTATGGAGATCATGTGTGTGGAAAAAATTCGGTGAAATGTGTTTAGTTCTATCCCCTTTGATCTAGCATCCTCTTATTTGTGTGATACATTCAGCATTATCTTCGTACAATACTATTGGGTTATCTTTCAATGAAGAGAGCCCACATGATTCTTGAATATGTAATATCACAGACCTCAGCTAAACATATTCTTTACTTGCTTCATGAATTCCAACTATCTCAGAGTGATTTGAAAAAGTAGTCGTTAATGTTTGTTTTGTAGAACGTCATGATATCGCCGTGTCACCATAAGTAAATAGGTATCCTGTTTTTGATTGAGCTTAATGTGGGTTAGAACGATAACTAGCATTTGTATACCCAAATAATTGAGGTTTTGATTCTTTGGCATAAAATAAACCTATATCAGTTGTACCACGAAGGTAACGCAAAATATATTTAACCCCATTCCAATGTCTTTGGGTTGGTGTAGCACTAAATCTTAAAAGTAAGTTGACAGAGAATGCTATATCTGGTCGGGTGCAATTAGCTAGGTACATAAGAGCACCTATTGTACTAAGATATGGAACTTCAGATCCGAGAAGTTCTTCGTCATCTTCTTAAGGGTGAAAAGGAACTTTCTTGACATCAATAGATCAAAAAATCATTGGGGAGCTCAATGAATGAGCTTTATCCAGAAAAAAATGTTTCAGCACTTTGTCTGTATATGCTAACTGGTGGACAAAAACTCCGCCTGATAAATGTTCAATTTACAGGCCAAGGCATAATTTTGTCTTTCCAAGATCTTTCATCTCGAATTCTTTCTTAAGGTATGTGGCAGTATTTTCTATTTCTTCAGGAGTGCCGACAAGATTCAGATCATCCACATACACTGTAATAATAACAAATCTATATTATGTTTTGTTAATAAAAATGGATGGACAAATTGGGTCATTTACATACCCTTCCTTTAGTAAGTACTCGCTAAGGTGATTGTACCACATAAGCCCATATTGTCTTAATCTATATAAGGATCGTTGTAGTTTTATTGAATACATACTACGTGGTTTTGAATTCTTTGCTTCTGGAATTTTAATTCCTTCTGGGATTTTCATATAAATATCACTATCGAGTGATCCATATGAGTATGTCGTAACTACATCCATTAGATGCATGTTCAGATTTTCTGCAACTACCAAACTTATTAAGAATCTGAATGAGGTTGCATCCATCACAGGAGAATATGTCTTCTCAAAATCAATACCTAGAATCTGTGAGAAACCTTAAGCTACCAGTCGTGATTTGTATCTTATAATTTCATTTTTCTCATTATGCTTTCGTACAAATACCCATTTGTACCCTACAGGCCTGACAGTTTAAGGTATCTGGCGAATTGGTCCAAAAACATCATGTTTTGCAAAAGAATTTAGCTCTACATGTATTGTGTCTTTCCATTGTGGCCAATCATTTCTACGTCGGTATTGTTCGACGGTTTAAGGTTCTGAATCCTCATCATTTATTTCAAGAGTAACTGCATATGCGAAAAAAACATCTATGAGAATTTCATGTTTATTCAAGCTCTTTCCATGATCTAATGAGATCTTATAATTTTCAGGTATCAATGTCTCTCCAAGGGTATGTATCTTATCAAAGACCATCGTCTTATTATCATTAGATACCTGGGGTACCAACCTCATCAAGGGCTATAGATTCACGGAGTATATTTTGATCGATCATTTCTTTTGCTCTATTTTTATTTATGGTCTTCTTTTGAGCACCATCATTATTTATTTGTACTTTCCTTTTTTGAGGAACAATATTTTTTGCACCGACTGGTCTACCACGCTTTAACTGTGGTTTAGATGCATTTGCTGCAACACTGATAGATTATCCAATAGGGACATCAATTTTTGTTGGAACATTTGTAGCTGGTATATGTGATTTTATCAATTTACTCGTGTCAGTGAATGCATCCTGTAATTGATTTGCAACACTTTGCAAATGAATGATTCTTTGAACTTCTTGTTCACATTCATTTGTGTGAGGATCAAAATGAGATAAAGTTGGTACATTCCAATCAATATCCCGCCATTCATTTGGCTGCTTTTTCCCCCCCTAATGGCGGGAAGACAACTTTATCAAAATGAAAATCAGCAAACCGTGCCTTAAAGACATCACATGTTGCAGGTTCAAGATATCTAATAATAAATGGAGAATCAAAATCAACATAGATACCGAGTCATCTTTGAGGGCCCATTTTAGTCCGTTGTGGTGGTGCAATGGGAACATATACAACACAACCAAAAACTCTTAGCTGAGAAATATTTGGTTGCTGACCAAATGTAAGTTGTAAAGGAGAAAAAGTATTATAAGCAGCTAGTTTGATGCGGATTAAAGATGCAACATGTAATATTGCATGTCCCCATACAGATATAGGCATCTTAGTTCTCATAAATAATGGTCTATCAATAAATTGAAGACATTTAATGAAAGATTCTGCTAAGCCTTTTTGCGTATAAGTGTGTGCCACAGGATGTTCAAATCATTAAATGCCTGCGATGTGAATTCTCCAACATTATCCAAACGGATAGTTTTAATTTGATAATCCGAGAATTGTGCTCTTAATCAAATTATTTGAGCAAAAAGTCTAGCAAATGCTACATTAAGAGTAGACAATAGACTTACATGTGACCATCTTGTTGAAGCATCTATTAGTACCATAAAGTACCGAAATGGTCTGCATCGTGGATGAATTGGTCCATATATGTCCCCTTGAATTTGTTGTAAGAATGTTGGGCATTCAACAACAACTTTTGAAGGCGATGGACATACAATTAATTTTCCTTGTAAGCATGCGAAACATGGAAAATCATTTGCCAACAGGATCTTATGATTCTTTAGTGGATGGCCATGTGAATTTTCAACTATTCGGCGCATCATTGTTGAACCAGGATAACCAAGACGATCATGCCATAATATAAAAACATCTGGGTCAGAGCACTTTTGGTGCAGCACTGCATGTGACTCAATTGCTCTTATATTCATATAATATAGGCCAGAAGAGAAATCAATGAGCTTTTCCAATACACGCTTCTTGTATGTAATACCAGATGTAATGCAGAGGTATTCTATACTCGCTTCATTTATCGTCTCAATATGATAATCGTTGAGAAGTACATCTTTAAAGCTTAAAATATTTCTTTTAGATCTGGTAGAATATAAAGCATAATCAATGTCTATTTTTGTTCCATGTGGCAAAATAATATTAGCTCTTCCAAAACCTTCAATCAGGTTTGTAGGCCCTGATATTGTATTAACACTAGCCTCAGCTAATGTTATCTTGAAGAAATATTTTCGATCTCGGAGTATACTGTGAGTTGTCGCACTGTCTACTAGGCATATATCTTCACCAGTTATTTTAGGATTAGTCAGTGCATTAGCCATATCCATGCCTCTTCAGAGATACAAAAGATATATTTATTTAGAAAAAATATGTATAAATTTATTAATACGAAAGAGATTAGATTGCATGCAAATAAACGATAATTATTCCAGATATAATTAAAACACACTGAGAACAACATGTTGGGGGATATAGGTAAACATATTAGATGTGTGCATATCCACCAAGGGGATGATCCATTTGGCCACTGCATTCAACAAAGAAATCTGAGACATCCAGATGAGGAATATCAACTGGCATGTTATCATCGATATAATTCATTTCGATTTCTTTTTCTTTTATTTTCCCCTTCAATGAGGCTTACTACAGATCCACCAAATGCTTTGGTGTGCGACAGGTTTGGTACCAATGCCCTTTCATCCCACATCTATGTTTAGGCTTTTCATCATATCTCTTGAAATATTTGTTTTGCACAACCTTTCCATTTGCATGGTTGCTTGCATTTTTATTCCACTTATGGTGGAATGATGTGGAGTCCCTTTTAGGATTCAGTGAGGAATGATGATTATCACAGTTATAATGGCTATTGCGACAATGGACATGCTCACGTCCATGTCTACGTCCAAATTTATGACTGTTATGTGTTGATGCATTCACCTCAAAAAAAGGCGTTGTACCGGTCGGACGCGATTGGTGATTTTTCATTAAGATCTCATTATTTTGCTCAGCCACTAACAAACATGACATCAACTTGGAATATTTTTGAGAACCTTTCTCTCTATACTGTTGTTGCATGATAACATTTGAAGCATGAAAGGTAGAGTATGTTTTCACTTTCAGTGAGAGTCTGCCCACAAAGCATCAATCTAGAGCTGATTTTGAATAATGTTGAATTATATTCACTCACTGTTTTGAAATCTTGAAATCTCAGGTGAATCCATTCATCACGGGCTCTTGGAAGGATAACGGTTCTTTGAAGCTCATACCGTTCTTTTAGACAATCCCATAAAACTAGTGGATCTTTCACAGTTAGATACTCATTTTTTAGATCTTCATCAATATGGTGTCGAAGAAATATCGTTGCTTTGGCACGGTCCTGCATGGACGCCTCATTTCCATATTTGATTGTTTCTCAAAGGTTCATGGCATCCAGATGGATTTCTGTATCCAAGATCCATGACAGATAGTTCTTTCCGGAGATATCCAACGCAACAAATTCAAGTTTTGATATGTTCAACATTTCGTGAAAACTGTAAATCCCAAGATAGAACCATTATAATCATTATTGCAAGAGTAATTATTTAGAACATTAAAGCAACAGTAATAACAAAAACTAACCAAGTGGTTCAGTGGAAAGTTGTTCAGATTATCCATAGTAATTTGGCTGGATTCCATATAGGTCACGGCTCGAATCCTATTGTCACTTTTTCTTATCTTTTATTTAGAAATTTTATAAAATGTCCATTTAAATCTTGAACATTCTTGAAGATTCATATATATATATATATATACACACATATTTTCTTATACCATTTATTGGGGAAAATAAACACTAAAAATAATAGGAGAAACACAATGCTTCATTCACTGCTTGTTTAGTATAGGAAAAATTCAATGATTTTTTTCTCTGCCGAGTACCCCTTTTTTTTCTTATTACAAAATTTTGTGATTTGGTTTTGTTAATTCCAGAGGCAAGCAAAATCGAGCTTTCTTTTATACATTTAGATTGTACATCATCATTGTCTCTACCTCTACTTAGTTCCGATAAGATAGTTCCACCAGAATATCATTTTCCATAAACAAAAATAATAACACATCACCTTAAATCAAATTAATATGGATATTAATCAATTCAGATATTAATATTTAGTACTAGACCCTCTGCCACATGATGTCGTCCCAACAAAATTCAAAAATCCATGCATTCTGGAAATCTCTCTTTATATATATATATACAAACATTCATATAGATTTATATATATATGCAGGTATGATGCGAAATTTGGTAGACATTGAGCTACATAGGCTATTTAATATGGTCAAATTTTGAAAGTATGAGAAGTAAATGACATGGGACCATGTGCAATTTTGTATTTTGGAAATTTCACATTACTACATAGTCTACATGTATGCATACTTGATTGTTTTTGTTGTCATTATGGCATGTCAATTTGATGCCAGGTAATGACTTGGACTGGTTAGAACATTAATTCATGGCACACAAAACTAAGGGACATATCTCACCATATACACACATATTGATATATAGTGTATATTCATAATATGAATTTATTCATAGCACATGAAAGTGCGCATTTCACAATACAAGCACACATAATGAGTAGTTATATCATTTCAGGTGAAAACAACTTAAAATCTTTGGAAAGAAAATATAGCATACATGAAGATATATTAACCGATCAGTAGGTAATAGATAGTTCAAACAAGAATCCTTATATCCCCAATTCATTCACCTCTTGAAAACTTAAAACTTTTTCAATTGCAAACATTGTTGAGATAGAAGATTGGAGATCAAGAAGATTATATATATATATATATATATATTTTTTTTTTCATGATCGATACTGCATGCTGGTATGTTCAGTTCATTTTTCTTTTCTCTTAAAGAATTTTAATAGCATTGATAAATACATATACATGTATGATTTATGTTCATTCTAATGTATTTATCTCATAAAAAGATTTACTGAAATTTCTTGATTTACTAACCTTTTTGGTGAATTTTCTCCTCAGCTGGATTGAGTAGTGTTGACAACGTATAATAAATCACCGGAGGCACAAATGGAGAAAACCAACGACCAAACCACACAATATATATGAGCAGAAATAATAGATATAGTAGAGATAGTATAGAAGGAAAGTTCTCATATTTCTTGGTATTTAGAATGAACCAGATACATCTTTAAATAGCATTTTCTCTAGATACCATAATCAATATCTGTATGAATCTAGTATCATCATCCATACAATTATAAAGTTTGGACCTAGCACAAGCCGTAAGAACAAACGAGACCTAATTCGGAGGTGCAAGGCAGAAATTACGAAGCTTTAACAACTGGTCTACGCACCCAAGTGCAGTACTCGCAGTGCTGACCACCGAGTACTCGATAGAAATTTTCTCGAGTACTCGATGACTCACTAAAGAGAAACCAAATCTCTGGACGACATTTCGCAATTTGCGAGATGTCCCCCTAGCTCCATTGCCCAAAATTTTGCAAATTTTTCACTTTTTTCCCAAAAATGCCATTTTTTCATACTAAGTCTGATTTTGATGTTTCCAATCCCGAAAAATTAAAAATAATTGAAAAGTTAATTTTTCATTCACATATTTCAAAAATCAATTCCGAAACCTCAGGAAACGTGAAAATTGTAAACTTTGAGTAAAAATGATTTTCTAAAATCTCGTAAAATTATCCGTCTTGCCCCCAGTCTCCATTTAACTACCGTCGACATCTAAAAATAAAAATATTTATAAAAATTAGCCTAAAACCATTTCTAAACAGGATAATTTGTCGGGGCTACGAGGGTGGGCGAAAAAGGGTTTTTCCATTCAAACTAAAAGGGTTTATTTGAAAACTTAGAAAAACGTCGTTTTCGGCCAAACTCCTAATACCCACATTCAATAACTATAATCCACTTCACCACTCAAAATGAAAGGATTCGAAGTCTACATTAAAGCGCACCAAAGCGAAACATGACATAGTTTTATCAAAGTACATAGTTTTGAATTTCCGGCACCGAAGTGCACCAAAAGAATAGAATCCCCGCCCATAGAGCTCCAAGGGACATACATTAAAATACAAGTTACCCCGCTAACAAAAACTTGATGCGACGTCAGGTGTGTAAAAATATGTGGTTAAAAACAACACTTTAACGACTCTAGGTTTTACCCTACGCAAGTGCACATATCAATTGTAGAATAGCAAATGGCTTGAGTAAGAGATATCGATCCCACAAAGACTAAGATTGTTCACTTTAATAGTTAAAAAACACGGAATTATATTTTCTCAAAATTGTTTGTTTGGGTGGTCAAAGACAAAATTATCTATTTTAACTAATGATTATCTAGAAAACAAAGTAAATTGGTTGTGATTCAAATCAGAGAGAAAACTAGGGTTTTCATCACTCCACCACTAACCGCATAATATAGTTCATCACTGTAACAATTGTACGAGGGCGATCTAAAACTGTGAATTAGGTCGTACCGCAAATACCTAAATATGACCCCAAAAAGGAGTATCACCAACCGGATCGCGATAACCCATCTCATGACTGACCTAGCTAGTACATGCCAATTATATTACTCTAATCTATGTTGAAAATAGTTTTACAAAAAACAGTAATTAAACCCAACTTTGAGCCTAAATAATTAAGGGACCCGAACTCCGAATTTAACAGGACCAAGCACTAATGTGTTCTCCTTGGTGAGGAGATCGAGTTGGTATAATTACATGTTCAAAACTATTAAATATTGAATGAGAAATTATCTCTCAAAGAGACCCATTTGAACTTGGGTAAAAATGTTTGTCCCACATTGGAAATAAAGTAAGCTATAAAGGTGCTTATATATGGTTGCTTTGGATGGGTGATTTGAATATCTAGAGGCATGGGAGGAGAGTTAGACCATGATAGTCTTAGACTAACCACACACGCGCGCGCCGCCCGCCCGGTCCGGGCCGTGGCGCACGGTTCTACCCATTTCCATGAAAAGCTGCAATGTCTCTTCTAAAGAGTTGTGTATATAGTTTTTTTTTAGCAACCATCACCTTTTAGTTTCAATGTCTATTGGAGTGGATGCAAAGACAGTTGAGGTACCTCTTCATTCTCTATAAATAGGCATTTGCATTTCATACCAATAAGAATATTATTCATTCAATTTCAGAAATCTTATTTTTTCTCTATATATATATATTCGCACATATACATATAGATAGGTTTCTGGATTCGGGTTCGAGTGCAAACACAAGGTTGAGTTCGTCGGTCTTCACAGATTGCAGTGCTGCATCTTTGAAGGCGAAATCCGTTCTATCTTGGGAGCCATTTGCTCGGTTTCCTTGAGCACCATAGAGGGAGAAATATTGCCTTAAGGAAACTGTGGCATCACACAAGGCTCGGATTTTCTTTCTCTTCTTACATTCTCATATTCAGGTCAGCTTGTTTTTTATGTAATTGTAATTTATATATATACGGTTTATGCATGTTAGATTTATATATATAAACAGTACGCATGTTCTAATAACAATCTTAAGGCAATATTGTTTGTTTCATGTTCTGTTATATATGTATATATATTATATCTGCATAATCTGTTATATCTACATAATTTAATACCTATATTCGTGTTATTTTTCTATATTTGTATATATATATTTCGTACATATATATATTTGTGTGTATATATATATATTATTTCATGCATGTATATATATATTCGGGTGTTTGCTATACAACATATCCTTTTATAGTGTTCTTGCATGTATGAAATTATGTTTGTCTTTGTAAATTGAGTTTCATTCAACCACTACTTTCATCTATTCTTGGTGTATATCTGTTTTCCTTATAACGTATACATTTAGATATATACATATATATATATACATTCTGATATTGTGTATCTATATATATATTTACTGGATTTTCCGTATATATATTTATTTACTGGTGTTTTTCGGAACTATATATATACATCCTGTTTTGTTTTATCTTATTCTGTTTGATTAGAGAATCCTACTTCTATATACCACAGTGATTATTATTTTATATTATGTTAGTATAAAGTGTTCAGCACACACGTTTATATTGGTACTGTGTTATCATAAGAATTGTTGTTATATTATTTTATTAGTATTGTGTGGGAATAGTAAAACAGTACATAAAGTAAATTTCTGTCTTTGTAATAGAAATGGCTACTGGTAATCCAACCATAATCACTGTCCCACATGGGGAGAAGCCTGAAAAATTTAATGGCTCATATTTTAAGTTGTGGCAACAAAAGATGTTATTTTATCTCACTACTTTGAATCTGGCCAAGTTTTTAATGGAAGCAATTCCAACAGTGGCCGAGGGTGAAACTGATAAAGATAAACTGGCTGCAGTGGATGCATGGAAGTATTCTGATTTCTTGTGCAGGAACTATATCCTAAATGGATTAGATAACATACTGTACAATGTATATAGTGGTGTGAAAACTGCAAAGGAATTATGGGAATCATTAGATAAAAAGTATAAAACTGAGAATGCTAGCATGAAGAAATTCATTGTTGGCAAGTTCTTAGATTTTAAAATGATAGATTCCAAAACTGTACTCTGCCAAGTGCAACAGATTCAAGTGCTTCTTCATGACATTCATGCAGAAGGTATGTCTCTTACTGAGTCATTCCAAGTGGCGGCTATAGTTGAAAAACTACCACCACTTTGGAAAGATTTTAAGAACTACCTGAAGCATAAACGCAAGGAGATGACGCTTGAAGAGTTGATAGTTCGCCTGAGGATTGAAGATGACAATTGTAAGTCTGAAAATAAAAGTGGTGTATCATATCCTATGGAGTCAAAAGCAAACATTGTGGAAGAAGGATCAACTTCAAAGACTAAAAAGATAAATTTTAGTGGAGAAGGTCCAAGTAAAGGATCTAAGAAGTTCAAAGGCGGGGACATCTTTCCAAAGACTATCGAAAGCCAAGGAACTTCAGGAATATTAGAGCTCAAGCGAATATGATTGAGGCAGACCAACTTGCAAATGATGTAGGCGATATGAACCTTGATGTCGTGGTTTCAAAGTGCAATTTGGTGGGCAATATCAAAGAGTAGTGGGTGGACACTGGTGCTACTCGTCACATCTGTGTCAATAAGTGGATGTTCATTACTTATCAACCTATGGAAAATGGAGAACAACTCTTTATGGCTAATTCTTCACCTTCTAAGGTAGAAGGTCGTCGAAAAGTGATCTTGAAAATGACTTCTGGAAAAGAGGTGACTCTGAATAATGTGCTATATGTGCCGGATATTCGCAAGAACCTGGTGTCTGGATCTCTGCTAAGCAAAAATGACTTTAAATTAGTCTTTATGTCTGATAAGTTTGTACTTACTAAGAATGAAATGTATGTAGGAAAAGGATATCTCAGTGATGGGTTGTTTAAGCTAAATGTTATAACTGTTGTACCCACAGCTAATAAGATCAATAACACAGTTTCTTCTGCTTATATGCTTGAGTCCTTTGATATTTGGCATGCTAGATTAGGCCATGTTAATTATGACACTTTACGTAGATTAATTAACTTAAATGATTTGCCTAAGTATAATATTGACCCAAATCATAAATGTGAGACTTGTGTGGAATCGAAATTAACAAGAAAATCCTTTCAAAAGGTTGAAAGATGTACTGAGCCTCTAGAACTAGTGCATACTGATATATGTGATCTAATGTTCTTGGAAACTAGAGGAGGCAAAAAGTATTTTATTACTTTTATAGATGATTGCACATGATATTGCTATGTTTATTTGCTAAGAAGCAAAGATGAGGCTATTGATATTTTCAAACAATATAAAATTGAAGTTGAGAATCAACTTAGGAGAAAAATCAAAGCTATAAGAAGTGATATGGGTGGTGAGTATGAATCTCCTTTTGAGGAGTTCTGTAAATAATATGGAATTATTCACCAAACTACAGCTCCCTACTCACCTCAATCGAATGGTGTAGCTGAAAGGAAAAACCGAACTTTAAAATAAATGATGAATGCATTTTTGCTAAGTTCGGGAGTACCACAAAACTTGTGGGGGGAAGCTATAATTTCTGCTAATTATATTCTTAATAAACTGCCTTAGAAGAAAACTTTTAAAACCCCATATGAGTTATGGAAAGGTTATAAGCCTTCCTATAAATACTTAAAAGTGTGGGGGTGCTTAGCAAATGTGGCAATTCCTAAACCTAAAAAAGGTGAAAATAGGACCAAAAACCGTGGATTGTGTATTCATTGGTTATGCCCACAATAGTAGTGCATATCGGTTTCTTGTTAATAAATATGAGATTTCTAATGTACATGTAAATACGATAATTGAATCAAGGAATGCTACATTCTTTGAGAATGTATTTCCATATAAAAGGACAACATATTCAAGCTCACAGAAAAGGTCATTTAGTGATATGACTCAAGATAGTCAGGAACATATAGACCAAGAATCTATAGAACCCAGACGAAGCAAAAGAGCAAGAATCACTAAGTCATTTGGGCCAAAATTTGTTATCAATCTGGTAGAGAATGAACCTCAAACCTATAAAGAGGCCATGTCTTCACCTGAAGCATTTTATTGTAAAGAAGCTGCGAATAGTGAAATTGAGTCCATTATCCAAAATCATACATGGGAACTGGTAGATCTTCCACCAGGCAATAAACCATTGGGATGTAAGTGGATCTTCAAGAAGAAGATGAAGGTTGATGGATCAATTGACAAGTATAAGGCAAGACTTGTAGCTAAAGGCTATTGGCAAAAGGAAGGGTTGGACTATTTTGACACTTATTCACCAGTTACTAGAATAACGTCCATTCGTATGCTAATTGCTATAGCAACGTTAAATGATTTAGAAATACATCAAATGGATGTAAAAACAACATTTCTAAATGATGAATTAGATGAAGAAATATACATGGAACAACCCGAGGGGTTCATTTCTCCTGGCCAAGAGAGAAAAATGTGTAGGATTGTAAAGTCATTGTATGGACTAAAGCAAGCGCCAAAACAATGGCATGAGAAATTTTACAGTGTTATGATGTCAAATGGGTTCAAAATAAATGAATGTGACAAGTGTGTTTATGTCAAGAGTTATCATAATGCATATGTCATTTTATGTCTATATGTGGATGACATGCTTATTATAGGCAGTAATAATGATGTAATCAAATCTACTAAGCAAATGTTAATGAGTAGATTTGACATGAAAGATCTTGGCATACCTGATGTTATTTTAGGAATTAAAATTTCTAGAACATCAGAAGAACTTGTGTTATCGCAATCTCACTATATAGAGAAAATGTTTGACAAGTTTAAGAAGTATGGGATAAGTCCAACATGAACACCTGTGGATGTAAACGTTAAACTTTCTACGAACAATGATGAAGGCATTTCACAATTGGAATATGCTCGTATCATATGAAGTTTAATGTATGTTATGAACTGTACTAGACCTGATATAGCATACTATGTTAGTAAGTCGAGTCGATACACAAGCAACCCAGGTAAATGTCATTGGAATGCAATACTAAGAGTTTTGGGATACTTAAAGTATACTCAAAATTATGGTTTGCAGTATACCAAATATCCAGCTGTACTTGAAGGATATAGTGATGTTAATTGGATATTTGATTCCAAAGATTCAAAATCCACTAGTGGATATATTTTTACTCTTAGAAGTGTAGTTGTGTCTTCGAAGTCCTCAAAGCAAAAATGTATTGCTCGGTCCACAATGGAATCTGAATTCATTGCATAGAACAAAGCTGGAGAAGAAGCAGAATGGTTTCGTAACTTTTTAGAGGATATTCCAAACTGGCATAAACTAGTGCCAGCTATTTGTATACATTGTGACAGTCAATCTATGATTGGAAGGGCTCAAAATCACATGTATAATGGTAAGTCTAGACATATCCGTCGTAGACATAATACCGTGAAACAATTGCTCTCAAATGGTATAATATCCATTGACTATGTAAAGTCTAAGGATAATATAGCGGATCCGTTAACTAAAGGTTTGACAAGAAAGCAAGTGGAAAGATCATCGAGGGGAATGGGCTTGAAGCCTCTGGGTTAAAAGACACCATAATGGCAACCCAACCTAGTTGACTGGAGATCCCAAGATCTAGGTTCAAAGGGACAACCGAATTGTGCGTGACTTAGTTAAAAGCACTGTGGAGATTAATTTAAACTCTTTCTCATTCCTATGATGAAACATTCCATATTTTAGGGTAAGCTATGCTTTTAATGATGTCTATGACTTGGACAAATCCAAGTGAACAAGAATTTTTAATAGAATCACCTATGTGAGTAGAAGGGGCCGCTTCTAGGAGGATTTTTTAAGGCAGAATTTTCTGACAAATACTCATGAAACCAAGTGGTGTCCAAGGCCAAAATGGAAACAAACGTTCGAACCAACTGTGTTCGAAGGGGAACTGTGTGAAGTCTATTATCTTGGTTTACACAAATAGGTGACAGTTCAAGGCACCATGTCCACTCATTAGCTAGTAAATCCGATAGTCTTTCACAAGGGAAAGTTCAAAGCTCTAAGGCTACTTATCCTGATACAGTAATCTTTCATTGTACTTGAACTAGTGTCTGCATATTCATTTGCCTTTTGAAATTCTAATTTTCATTCATGTGGAGGATTGTTGGAAATAGTTTTAGAAAAAACAATAATTAAACCCAACTTTGAGCCTAAATAATTATAGGACCCGAACTCCGAATTTTACAGGACTAAGCACTAACGTGTTCTCCTTGGTAAGGATATCGAGTTGGTATAATTACATGTTCAAAACTATTAAATATTGAATGAGAAATTATCTCTCAAAGAGACTCATTTGAACTTGGGTAAAAATGTTTGTCCCACATTGGAAATAAAGTAAGCTATAAAGGTGTTTATATATGGTTGCTTTGGATGGGTGATTTGAATATCTAGAGACATGGGAGGAGAGCTAGACCATGCATGAACCATGCTAGTCTTAGACTAATCACACACGCGCGCACCGCCCGCCCGCCCGGTCCGGGCCGTGGCGCACGGTTCTACCCATTTCCATGAAAAGCTACAATGTCTCTTCTAAAGAGTTGTGTATATAGTTGTTTTTTAGCAACCAACACCTTTTAGTTTCAATGCCTATTGGAGTGGATGCTTAGACAGTTGAGGTACTTCTCCATTCTCTATAAATAGGCCTTTGCATTTCATACTAATAAGAACATTATTCATTCAATTTCAGAAATCCTATTTTCTCTATATATATATATATTCGCACATATACATATAGATAGGTTTCTGGGTTCGGTTTCGAGTGCAAACACAAGGTTGAGTTCGTCGGTCTTCACAGATGCAGTGCTGCATCTTTGAAGGCGAAATCCGTTCTATCTTGGGAGGCATGTGCTCGGCTTCATTTAGCACCGTAGAGGGAGCAATATTGCCTTAAGAAAACTGTGGTATCACACAGGGCTCGGATTTTCTTTCTCTTCTTGCATTCTCATATTCGAGTCTGTTTTTTTTTTTTATGTAATTGTAATATATATATACGGTTTATGCATGTTAGATTTATATATATATATAAAGTACGCATGTTCTGATAATAATCTACTCTTACTGCATGAAAATAAACTAAAACATGTCTATATTAAGTCGCCAAGGCACGACCTGTGTCAACATAGGGTTTCAAGTTTCAATACCACCATTGTGTAGAAAATCATAATTAAGCATCCGAGTTCCTACTCATATTGAATAATCATAGTTGTGTAAAATAATACATTTATTCCATCTAAGATAAGAATTTAGAACAAACATATAATTTTACATTGCAAATCAGAATGGTCTCTTAACTACTACAATCATCACAGTATCGTCAACAGTTTTCCCTCGTTACAATTGAAAACAATAAAATAACTACATTACTTGGCTAGGGTTTTGCTAGAAAACCTTAGATACTGAATTAGTTGCTTATGGTAGAAGGAGACTGCATCGTTGATGTAGAATTGCCCTCCATGGTCATCTTGTCCAGATCTCTTGGTCTTGAATGGCTCCTCCTTGGAATGATAGATGAATCTCCATAAAATATTCTGAAAACTTATATGTAGAGAAGTCCCTTAGATCTGTAGCAAAGCTTGGTATTTATAGACAAAGCCAAGGGAAACCCTAACTTGTGGAATATGATTACCTTTTTTCATAATTTCACACACAACCAAGCAAAACCCTAATTTCTCATATATATAAACGTATATACATGTATATAGAGGTCTATAGTTGTAGGCACGTCTTCCAACTGAGTCGAGGGTGAAACAGGAAAAATTCACCAAAAATCACCAAAAGTTGTCGCACTTACACTTCAAGCGTAGGTCCAAGTGTAGAAATGTGATTTCCAGCCACTTTTTAAAACTGAAAGCGTAGGCAAAAGTGTAGGTATTTTGTGAAAAATCACTTTTCTCCGTGAATGCTCCAAAACCGTCTTGAACCCAAATAAGAAATAAATATAGGAATACTTTAAAAACATATGAGTTATTAGCTCATATAAGAAATAAATATAGGAATACTTTAAAAACAAACAAATTATTAGCTTATTCTTGTATAAATAAATATGATATCCTAGAAGTAAAAAGTTATTTGATAGTAGTCTTTTGTGTAGTCTAAATTTAAAAACATATGAGTTATTAGCTTTTTATAATTATGAAAAAGTATAAAGTTATTCGATAGTAGTCTTTGACCTTGTTCGGATCGACTTTCCAAAAGTTATTTTTGACTTGTTATAGGGAAATCTGTTTTGAATACTGTTTGACAAAAATTTTAGAACAGTTTTTGGGCGTTGTAAGAAAGTTCAGAATAAATTAAGGGTACGAGCTTCTCAAAACGGCTTCAAATTTTCTTTTTCTACTAAAACAAAACGATAAATTCAAAAACTCTACCAACCAGTTATGTATAATACAAATGAGTTATTAACTTATTCTTGTGAAATAAATATGATATCTTAAGAAATGCTCATGGTTTTCAGTTTTAACACCACACAAGCAACAAAACTTTGAGACACCATTAGGGACCTCAGGCTTATCTTTTGTTCTCAACCTTCCTAGGACAACAAGCCATATGATGAAGGCTTGCCTTGGGACTTGGTTTTGGAACCATATAAAATGATGCCAATCACAAGTAACAGAAGGAGGAAGTGATGTATATCTAAAGGGGGTAAAAATAATTGTTAAAAATAGTCTCCTATGACAACGCTAGGTTTTACTCTACGCAAGTGCACGTATCAATTATAGAATAGTAACAGCTTGAGTAAAGGATTTCAATCCCACGGAGACTAAGATTGTTCACTTTAATAGTTCAAAAACAATGAGTTATATTTATGAAAAAATATTTGTTATGGTGGTCAAAGACCAAATTATCTAAATTAACTAAATTATTCTAGAAAGCAAAGTAAATTGGTTTGTGATTCAAGAGAGAGAGAAAAATAGGGGTTTTCATTGCTCCACCACTAACCGCATAATATACTTCTATCAATGTAACAATTACAATAGGAAAATCCGTAAACTGTGAATCAGTTCATACCGCAAAATAGAAAAATACGACCCCAAAAAGGATTACCATCAACCGAATCGCGACAACCCATCTCATGACTGAACTAATTAGTACATGTCAATTAAATTACTCAAATCTACTCCTAATGCATAAAAATAAACTAAAACATGTCTATCCCAGTTCTCCCAGACATGGCTTGTGTATACCTAGGACTTCAAGTTTGATTACCACCATTGTGTAGAAAATTATGAATTAAACATCCGAGTTCAAGCTCATAGTGAATAATCATAATTATATAAATTAATATATTCATTCCATCTAAGACAAGAATTTTGAACAAATATAGAATTTTGTATCAAGAATAAAAACGATCTCTTATCTACTACAATCATCACAGTACGGTCACAGCTCCCCTTGTTACAATTGAAAACAAGATAAAATCTACATTACTTGGCTAGGGATTTTTTAGAAAACCCTAGATACCGAGTTAGTTAGCCATGGAAGATGAAGACTGCATCGTTGATATAGAAACAATCTCCATGTCCTTCTTCTCCGGTTCTCTAGATCTGAATATGGCTTCTCTTCTTCAAATATATATAACTTCAAAGGTTGCTCTGAAATTGAACGTGTGTAAAGCTCTAAAACCCCACCCTAATATAAAGCTATGTATTTACAGACAACCCGAGGGAAACCCTAATTGCAGAATTTCAGCTGTTGTTACGCTTTAAGTGTAGCCTACCTACGCTTTAAGCGTAGATCAAGCGTAAGCATAGGCGTAGCTCAAGCATAGCTTGAGCGTAGAAATGTGTTTTCTAGCCACTTTTTGATTCTGAAAGCGTAGGCTTAGGCTTAGGCGTAGGTATTTTCATGAAAACCACTTTTCTCCGCAACTGCGCCAAAATGACTGTCTTGAATCCACGATACTTTTTGCTTGAAGTGACATCTAACGTCCCGTTAATTTTCCTGAAATTATGAGTGAATTTTTTGCGAATATTTTTTTATTTTATTTTATTATAAGAAATAGTGTTAAATGCTTTCCTATATGTCGTATATGTTAGATTTAAAGTTTGGAAATTTTTAGTAATCGGATTTTCTTTCATTTTAATGTTTTCGCTATCTGACAACCCGGGAACCTAGAAAAAGCGTGTAGTGGAAATAGGTCCCCGGAGTGTTGGATTTCGAAACCGAAAGTTGCATTCACTTCGTTATACCAAATAAGGAATTTAGAAATTAGTTTCGTGATTTTTGAGCTTACGATTGATCGTGGGGATTAATTTAAAGTTTAAGAGTTATGTGAAGACTTATGAAATTTTTTCCAAGTGTTTATCCTACAAAAATATTAGCTATAAGAGAATGGCATATTGGTAAATTAGTTTGAGACCACATGGGCATATTAGGAAGACATTGAACATTGTTGGGTATTTGCTAGAACATGCTAGAGATGGTGTGTTGTCACAATCTTAGCCTACCTCATCTTCCAAGCTCCATTCCTAGCCATTGGATCAAGAGAATTATATACACATATATATAAAATTGTTGGGGCTGAATTTCCAGAATTTTCTACTTTCATTTCACACCACCAAACACGGCTTAACTCTCCTCTCTAAAACCCCCAATTCGGCAGCCCTGCTCAGCCCCTGCTCACTCTCTACTTCAAAATCTGATTTTTTCATCTCCGTTGCTTGAGAATTTGGTGAGACCTCCAACTAACGATTTGTTCCTCATGTCTTTGTAACTCCATTAATACCAAAAGTGGTAAGTGAAACCCTACTATTATGATGTTTTCTTCTTGAATTCCCACTCATTTCATTTTGGGCAATCTTGTGATTGATATTGATATCTTGTTTTATTTTCTTAAAGATCTTGGCAAAGGAACTTAGTTGAACTCCTCCTACACCATTTCGAATTTGGAAGCTTAAATTGGTGAGTTGATTTCATTTTGAGCTTTTCTCCCTTTATGAATTATATCTTGTGAACTCTTGTAAGTCTTGTATAATCTTTAGAAACATGTTTTGTTTATGATATTTTCTCATTATTGAAGCTCAATTGAACTCTTTCTCTCCAACTTCATACTATCTTGATCTTAAATTCAAGTTGAAATCCTAACTTGTGAAACTTTGGAAATTCTCTACAAGCATTGAAAATTTGCTTCCATTGATGATAATACTTATTAAAATGTATTCTTGTGACTCCATTCCCACTATAATGATTATTGGTAGCTTGGAGAAATTTTGTGCCATTTTGAGATTTTCCTCATTATCAATCCTAAATTCCATATTCCTTGAGAATTCATTTATAAGCCTTTGAATTTGGTTTTGGCTTTCATTGTTATCGTTCTTGACAAAGACCCTACTATTGATCACAATCTTCTTCTTTATTGACATGTTGGTAGCTTGACACTATTCTTAAAAATTCTTGACAAAGAAGGTTTATTTTATTCTATTGTTCATTTGGATGATTAATGACATCTTCTTGAAAGTTCTTGAGTCACTTTGAGCTATAATCCATTTCAAACCTACATTTTGTACTCATAAATCATTATGAAAGGCTTTGGTTCTCAACTTTGATAAATCTTGGCAATTCCATATTCTTAAGCCGAATTATTCTCCTTGTTGATACTTGGTAATCTTGGACAATTCTGCATAATTGGTGCAGATTGTAGGAGACTTTTTGGTTAGCTTTTGGGAACTTGTTTGCTTGCTCTTGCGGACTAGTTGGCGTTGGACTTGAGGTAGGGGAATGACGAACCACTTTCTTTTTCGGTTATGAGGGTGTGTGCGTCAAAGTGAGTGTTTAATGACGTGAACTTGATTTGGTATAACTTAGAAACATGCTTTGAATATGTTGATATGTTGCATGCTATGTGGATATTGTTACTAGTTGAGTTGTCTAGTGAAGTTGTGAGTAGTATGCTTAAAGTGTACATTGATATATGTTGACGCATCCATGTTGAATATTGATTATATTTTGAGGCATGTTGAGTTTCCAACACCCCTTGTTATATTGAGTTCATTTTGTTGTCAGTCACATGTCTCGGTTTGCCTTGTAAGTAACCTCGGGTAGTCGCAACAACTGGCCAGGCGGTGTCTCTCGCTATCGGCGGACTAGTAATCCGGGAATCAGGGAGGCGTGGGAGGACTCGATCCGAACACTGTGTTGTTTCACGAGTTGATAAATTCCTCATGGTCGATAGTACTATGGCGACAACATACCCGGTCACCCTCTTGAGTCTAGGATTGCATTGTTTGGCATATCATTTACATTGCTATGCTTTGTTATTCTTTTATTATTATTTATTTCGACTTTATGTGATAAATGTTGCAAGTATGTTTGAGGGTTGTTTGTGGGTATGATCGGGGTCCCGGATGGGCACACGTGCCATGTGGGACAATTGGACTGACCTAGGATAGTAGCATGCACACTGGGTTGGGAGTGTACCACTCGGATGGCCTAGATCGATGTGGGGAAGCATCTCCTACTGAGCTAGTTGAAGCTCACCCCTTTATTTACTATTTTTCAGGTCATGACTTTGCGAAGGATGGACTTTAGGAGGTCCGGGTTGGTGATTGAAGCACTAACTCCTCTTTTGTGTATTTTGGGCGGTTAATGTATTTTTCTACCCGAAATATTTTTGTACTTAAAAGTAAATGGGGATATGTAATTATTCTCTTGATGGGCTAGGATTTTAGCCTAAATTATGAAAATATGTGTATTTGAGACTTTGAACCACTTTAAGTTTATTTTGCTAAAGAATGTATATTTTGGAAATATTGGTGTCTTATGAGTTTTCGAGCTCACGTTAGGGGCTTTTCAAGTGAATGATAATATTGGGATATGAATATACGTTTTATGTGAGTCTTGACTCAAAAACTCAATTTTTGTACATTTTCCAAACCCATCCTCGCAAAAGTTTTAGAGAAAATCACATTTTTCGCGCCTCGCCGGGACCCGACAACTATTTTCGGTTTTTGAAAACTAAAAACTCACTTTTACATTTTTTATGAAATTTTGGGACCGGTAGCGTTAAAAATAGAGGCCGTATGCGAAAAATCACATTTTTGCCTCACCCTCTATCAATTTTTTGCAGATTTTCTTCCCAACTTTGAAAATTCATATCCCTCGCCTCGTTGACTCAAATCAAGTTCCGTTTGATCCTACTATCTCTCCTATGTCGGGTTTAGATAGGCAAGCTTTGAAATTTCGATTTTGCCCCTGAAATGACTTATTTACCCTTGGGCGAACATGAGGCGTTGGAATGGTCCGTTTGAAGCACCATTTCATTCTTTTCACTCATTTTCGAATTTCAACGACTTTTATAACTTTCTAAAGTCTGAAATGACTATTTTACCCCTAATATGAATTTTGAAATATATTATTTTTCTAAAATGTGGTCTAAGAAATTATTTATTTTGAATCTTATCTATTTTTGGTGTCGCGTGTCGCTACTTGTGGACTCTATTCGGGTTTACGAAGGGCGGGGCGTGACATGACAGCTTCGGGAAATGTTGTTTTTGCCCTCATGGGGCCGTTTTTGTCTCAAAATACCTCTTTGACTTTCCTCTTAGATAGAAACAAACGTGAACTTGATTAATTCATCGAAGTTGGCTCTATTTTTTTTATTAAGCTCCTGAAACATGCTTAAACATACAAACGACATAAAAATACCAAATAATGGAATGAAAAGACGTAACAAATGCAATATAGGGGCTTAAAATAGACAATATTGAGCACCTATCACACCCCCAAACTTACATATTGCTAGTCCCTTAACAATAAACTCAGGAAAACTTCCTTGTGATGATTTTTATCCTATCTAACCTACATTAATCTACATTATTCCCTTGTTTTCATGAGGGTCGACGATTACACTTAGCACGTGTAACAAGCCTTTTAAACCCCTAGGTTACCCTTAGTAGACGAGTGAAGTCTCGTGAGGGTTTCCAGTGATGGTACCCACAAACATCTCAATTCTCTGTTATCACGCATTCATGAGTTCACACACAATTCAATTCAGTCATGATACAATGCAAAATACAATATGAATGCAAATACTCCCACTCACTACCAAACAATAACTATCTCGAGCTTTGTGTCAAGAATGGTCCTCACTTAAGTGAATGACTTCGTTATTTTCTACTCCCAATCTAGACAACCCCCCATGTTTATGTGAACATTCTACCCTGGTATTTCAATTCCTCTTCTCCTACTTCATTGATTAAATTTTGCCATTTTTCATAAAAACTCATTTTTCCATCTTTCCACTTACCATCCCTTTTTGTCTTTCTCAACTCCGAACTTTCCAGTGAGGATTTTTTGTCCCGACCAACTGGGCCCGAGTTTCTTTTATAGGATTTATTCTCATTAGTATTCTCCTTTTTTATGCGAACAATGATATTAGTGATACCAAGACCCGGTTACTCAGATTGAAAAACTACTTTTTGTATTTTATTTTTCATAATATATTTTCAACTTTCTCCATTTCAACCATAACATCTCTCATTCTCTCCTTTTATTGTGGTAAAATTAATTTTTCAACTACATAGTCAAAGATCAACCTATTTCCCATGGTGAATGTGTGTTTGTGCTTATAGGTTAAGGTTGTCTTTCTCGGTTTCAATTTCTCTAATTCACTCAACCATGTAAAATCACATCACTTTCACTCAACTCGATCTAATCATTACTCTCATGAACGGGAATATCACAACATATACTACTTATGCATCATAAATACAAACTCACTCAACTTGTAATGTAAAGCAATCATGCGTGAAAACAAAGAATTTCATTCCAATTTTTTGAAAATTTTCAATTTTTTTCAAAATTTTCATTCTAAAACTATACCCTCACCCCTAAACTTAAAACAAACCATGTCCCCATAGTTCATCATACAAACTATGGTTACCCTTGAAGCGTGATTCCAAACTTCTGCAATAAGCACTTGATCTCCTCCCCCAAACTTAATTTGGATGACCTGTAGATATGCTCAACAAAACACACATACCCAATATCATAGCAAGGGAAAAGAATTTTTATCATAAATATCCGGAAATCATCAATATAGTACACAAAAAATGAAAAATTTTATTTAATAAAAAAATCATGATTTGGCCTTAAGGGCCTACAATCCTATGAATTTAAATCGCAAAGACATGGCCTTAAGGGACTACCATTTCTAAAAATTGAAAGTGCAAAGACTTGTCCTTAAGGGACTACAGTCTCTAAGAATTAAAATTACATAAATTAAATGATATCTTATTCTACAAACCGAGGTTAGAAACTAACTTTCACAACCTAAGACCAATGTTTAACGTCGTTGGCACGACAGCTCCTCAAAGGGTTATCCAACACCCCTCCTCTATGCAATACTTCACTAATCCTAGGACAAAATATAAGAGGAAACTTTCTCAGTGTTCTCACATGTAGACAATTAGTACTATCCAGGACATCAAATATAGAACAATAATCATCATATAAAGTACCTCATTTGTCACATTCTAACTTCACCCCATGTACAGGCAATGTGTCCAACAGATCCTCCTTCAACACCTTCTGTACTGTTCCCTCCACCAATTCATCACTCTCCATTAAACTGACAGATGTCATCAATTCCGATCCCGGATCAATCTCCTCATAAATCTTTAGCTGCTGACCATGCCTCTTTAACCTATCATTTCAAAAACCTACCTCTCCGTGGGGGTAAACCGATTTAACTCTAAATGGTACATCATTTCTTAATCGAATCTTACCTAGAAACAATTTCAGTTTTGAATTACACCACCGTCCCCTTCCGTCCGAGCTCAAGGAACTTAAGATGAACATGATTAGCATGATGTACTCTTGTTCGAACTATGTAAAATTAAATATCCTCATATGCACAATTCCGTATCCCCTCATACTCATTTATTAATCGTGAATCCTCTCAGACATACAACTTGTCTACCATGTTTATACTCAGCACTTGCTCATTTAGAAAGGGATCCTTAAGAGGGGTGTCATCCTTGGTATGCTATATGACAGTTCGTGGTAAATGATCAGCTCTCATAGTCTTCACATCTTTTTTATCTTTCAATGCGCCATCCTCAATTAACCCACACAACACCATTTCTTGAAGTGTACTCTCAAGCATCAACTCTTGTGGAGGAATAAGTTGAGGTCTAGCCGACTCTCTTGGTGCCCTCTCTGGCTGTGAGTACAAAGCAACTTCCAATGCCGCGATAACTTCCAAATTTGATTGTTGTTGACCCTCCCAGTCTTTAAACTTTGCCTCCACATCTTGCTTATTTGTCACTAAGTTCTTCTCTCGACCTTCAATGCCGTCATACAACCCAATCTTATAAAGTAAGTTATCGGGCACCAATGCCACTGGTGACACAAATGGAGATTCAGGCGAATCTCTTAGCTCCTCCCCTGGTTGCAAACCTAGAGCTCTTTCAAATGCAGTGATCACTTCTAAATTAGAGCGGTGTTGATCCTCCCACGTGTCAAACTTTGCATTTGACTTTTCAATCACAGCCTCCAGGTCATTTCTTGCTCGACTCTGAGGTACCGGTTCTTTACAAGTCTTATTGACTTCTTTCATAATAAAGCACTCAACCGGTGTAGTAATTTGATGACCTGTATCAAAAACATTCATCCTCACCTTCATATTCTCGAAAGATAGATCCATCTCCCCTGTCCTGCAATCGATATGCGCATTGGTTGTGGCCAAGAACGGTCTTCCTAATATCACTAAGATATGTTTCTTCAAGTCTGGAACAGGTTCTGTATTGAGAATTATGAAATCCACTAGGAAGTATAATTTGTCCACTTGAACGATGACATCTTCCAAAACTCCCCTCACTTGCTTGATCGACCTGTCTTCAAATTGGAGCTCCACTGAGGTAGGACTGAGCTCTCCCAACCCTAGTGGTTAATAAACTGAATATGGTAGTAAGTTAACACTCGCACCTAAATCAAGAAGAGCTCTACCAATACCTAGGTCACCGATGACACATGGAATAGTGGGAGCACCAGGATCTTTCCTCTTATGCGGTATGTTACTTAAAAGCAATGAACTTACTTGTTCAGTCAACATGATTTTTTTTAGAGTCTTCGCTCTACTTTTCCGCTTTTGCGTACAGAGGTCCTTGAAGAACATATCATAGGGTGGTATTTGGTTTATAATGTCTAAGAGAGACAAATTAATCTTGACTTGTTGGAATGTCTCCAAGATGTCTAACTATTTATTCTTACCATTTTTGGCCGGTTCTCTAAGACGTTGAGGGAATGGTGTTTCCTCATCATATGGTGTCATTTTTGGCTTTTCATCTTCCTCCACTTGAGATTGATCTTTCTGAACTTTCTCAGCCTCTTTTTTATGAGCTTCTTCTTCTGCCTTTCTTTGAACTTCTTTGGCCTTTTACTTTTTCAGCCTCTCATCATACTGCTCTTTAGCCTTACTATCCAGTTCCCTTTCACTTCTCAAAATTATGACTGCTTGGATTGTCTCATGACGAGTCTCAACAAAGGATCCAGGCTCCAGTGTTTGTTGCTGCTTTGGGTTAGCTATCGACTGACTAGGAAATATTCTCTATATCTTATCCATAGCATTCGCTAGTTGTGCCATTTGGGCTCTCATTTGAGCAATGAATTGGGAATGAGAATTCATTGTTTGGATGGTCGCCTGAGAATTATTAGATTGATTTTTAAACTCCCCCAGGGCAATCATCACCTCTTCTTCAAAGCCAGGTGATCTTGGTGGTGGATTTTGAGTTGGGTTTTGATGTTGGAGATGGTTTTGAGGATATGGAGGTTAAGCTTAATTTGGATTGAATCCTTGGTTTTGGTTTCCTTAAGGCTGAGTTTGGTAGTTATATGGTTGGACAGTCTGATTATTATTGAATGGATGGAGAGCCTGAGAATTATTGGATGGCTGACTGGGTTGGTAATTTGATTGATAGGGATAACTTTGTATCCAAACACCATATTTCTCTCTTCATCGACATATTACTTTATTTCTTCATTTTTAATTTTTTTTAAAATTAATAATTTGTTTAATTTATATATTTGAAAATAGTTAAAGAAAAATAAAAGTGATTAGGATCTTTACTTAGATGGATCTCTATGGAGGGAATAAACCCTAATCCAAATTCCTTAAATTGAACACCTTCGTCTTCTCTTCTCATTCTTCTCCAAACCCAAGCTAATATCACCATCTGAAACCCAAACCATGACAACTCGCTTCTGATCATCTACTCTAGCACCGAGGTCAGCTTTGCCTTCATTCCCGCCGACAAGATCGACACCGGGCACACCAAGCGCATGTCGGCCAAGTTCATCGTCGATTCGTTTCTTTCGAAGTCGCCGATGAGCGGGTGACTGTGACGGCGATCGGGGAGGAAGGAGACGAAGATGAGGTGATGGGTATGGGCCTATATTAGGGTTTTCTTGTTTATAATTGTAAACAGTTATATATATATGGATATATGTATATGTTGCTGAATTGGATTTTAATTTGAGATTGAATGATGAAATTGGGTTTGAGAAATTGCTGATGGGTATGTGTGTGTTAGGGTTTGATTGTTGTGGTGCTAAATTAAATTTCGATTTGAGATCAAAGAATGAAATTGAGTTTAAGAAATTGCTGATGGGTACGGGTGTATTAGGGTTTCATTGTTGAGTAAACAGCCATATATATATAAATATACATACACCCCCATATAATCTGTTAGGTTTTTTAACTTAAACTATTGGCAAAAACCCGTATTTTACATTTTTGTTCCAAATTCTGTCGTAATGTGGTATTCGGCACAACGCTACACAGTGCAACCAATTTATTTTCGAATTTAATAATTTTTTTCGAAATTTAATATATATTTTTTGAATTTTATATTTATTTTCAAATCTCATAATTTTTTTCAAAATTTAATATATATTTTTTTGAATTTTATCATTTTTTTCAAAATTTAATATATACATTTTTGAATTTTATATTTATTTTCAAATTTTATAATTTTTTTCAAAATCTAATATATATATTTTTGAAATTTATATGTTTTATTTTTAATTTTATATATTTGTTTCAATTTTTTTTTATATTTTTTGAGAATTTTATATCTATTTTCGAAATTTAATATATATTATTTGAATTTTATATGTTTTTTTTTAATTTTATATATTTGTCTTGAATTTAATATGTTTTTTTTTTATTTTTTTTTAAAATTAAAAAAATTAATAAAATGATGGGAGGGGGTCTAATTGATAAAAGCATTATCCTTGTTTCCAAACAAAACAAGGATAACACATTGGGGGTAGTTTAGGGATTTTCAAAAAATTCAGGATGATGTCATTGTTTAGGGGGTCTAAGTGATGAGAATCTTGAATAGTAAGGGGTGTAATTGAAGATATTCAAACCTGAAGGGGTGCAATTGAAGTAAAAACAAACCTCAGGGGGTGTAAATGAAGTTAACCCTTAAATTTACTATCAAAATTGACGAACCAAGAATGACTAAAAGTTTCAGTTTGAAAAAGGAAAATTTTGAACCAGGCATCAATGTAGTCATAGTAGGTGAATGGGAGTGAGTTATCTAACTTTTTGGTTTCAAAGGGATGTTTTCCCCATTCTTTGAGGGAGATAACTCTCAAAATGTACAAGGAGTGGTAAATGACTTTGGTTGGATCATTGCGATCAGGGACAGGTTTGATGAAGACAGAATTGGTTTGGTAGAGGATATCTCTGTAATATTGCAAGTTGTGACTAGGGGTGTGTGGTATCCAATGAGAATTTGGGGGGGGAACTGTCTTACTAGGGCAATTGGATCATTTGTGTGAGAAAAATGAGGTTCGATGTGGAAAAGGGTATGGTAAGTTTTTGAAGATATTATGATCTTCCTGGAGGGTTGTATCTGGGGAGAGGTGGAGTACTTGTGACTAGGGCATGGATGGTGAAAGGATCATGTGGAGTTGTTAGAGCTGAACTAAAGGTAGGACGAGGACCTAAGGGAGTCCCTAAGTTCGTGAATTTGTTTACTAAAGCGAGGGAAGTAGAGGGTTCAGTTTTTACTAAGGGAGGAGGTCTGACTGGCGGGATCCCTCCTCTAGGACGTGGTTGTGGTTATCTATTTGCCATCAGAATTCTGCAAAAATTATCTGGTCAGAAAATCTGGGATTGAATTGTCACATCAACAAATGTATTCGATATCAAATTGGAAAATGCTTAAAATAGACTGCCATCTGGCAAAATTATGTTTAGCAGCTATATTTTTAACATCTTTTTCTAAAACATATTTGGCACTTTTGCAATCAACTCGAAGTAAAAATTTTTGATTTAAAATATCATCTTGGAATTTACTGATACATAGAACAATTGCAAGAATTTCTTGTTTAATAGTGCTATAATTACTTTGTGTTTTGTTCCATGCTCTAGAATGGAAACGAACAAGCTGTTCTGGAGAAGTAGGGGAGAGTTTTTGTTTTAAAATGCCTCCATAACCAATGTTGGAGGCATCAGTTTCAATGATTTTGAAAGAGTTGACTGAAGGAATTCCTAAGCAATGAAGAGTTTTGACATATTTTTTAATGTCTCTAACTATAGTGGTATGAATATCAGTCCATGGAGGGGGGTTTGATTGTAAACGGTCGAAGAGTGGTTTACATTGTTTTCTAAGATCTTTGTAAAATTCAGCAATGTAATTTAAAGAACAAAGGAAACGTTGTAACTGGGTTTTATCAAGAATTTGGTCTGGGAATTTGCCTGCAAATTCTATGGAACGACTGATTGGGTGGAATTGTCCTTGGGATATATCATAACCAAGAAATCTAACTTTGGTTTGGAAAAGTTTTATCTTAGAAGCAGAGATGACTAAACCATTGATTTTGATGGTGTGGAAGAAAGAATTAAGGCCATGTTTGGTAGGTGGTCTGGTCTAGTCTTGCGTTATATGGGATCAGACCGTGTTTGGTAGCATTGGTCCCAAATTTTTGGTTAGACCAAGTAAGACCAAATAAGACCAAAATGGCCTAATTTCAGACAAAAAAAAAAGGTGGTTCCTGGTGGTCCGGTCTGGTCTTATTAATAAAATATATTTATAAATAATTAAAAATGAATAAATAATAATAATAAATTAAATTAAATATAAATAATAAATAATAAACAAAATAAAATAAATAATATCTAATAATAATAAATAAATGAATATAATAATAATAAATAAATGAATAAATATATTTATAAATAATTAAAAATTAATAATATAAATAATAAATTAAATAAAACATAATAATAATAAAAAATGAATACAATAATAATAAATAAATATAATAATAATAATAATAATAATAATAAATGGACTAAATAATAAATAATAATAATAAATTACATAAAACATATTTAAAAATATAATAAAAATAATAAATAATAAATAAAATGAAATAAATAATAATAATAAATAAATATAATCAAAAATAATAAATAGATATAATAATAAATAAATATAATAATAAATAATAAGTAAATATAATAATGAATAAATACTTCATAATAATAATAAAAAACGAGTATAATAATAATAAATTAATATTAAATTAATAAAATATATTTTTAAATAATTAAAAATTCATAAATAATTTATAAATAAAATGAATTAAATAATGAAATAATAATAAATAAATAGAATATATTTATAAATTAATATATAAATTAATAAATAATAAAGTGAAGAAATAATAAATAAATAAAATAAATAATACATAAATAAATATTATAATAAATAATAAATAAATAGTAAGACCAGACCACTTACCAAACAAACTTTTCCAGATCAGATTAGACCAGACCAGACCGAACCAGACCAGACCAGACCAGACCAAACCAAACCAGACCAGACCAAAAAGACCGCCTACCAAACATGGCCTAAGATGTTTCCAATGAGCTTCAATGCTGTTGGAAAAGATAAGAACATCATCAATGTAGACTATGGAAAAATGACTGAAAGGATTGAAAATATCATTCATAATATTTTGGAATTCACTTGGGGCATTCTTAAGGCCAAAGGGCATGACATTCCATTCGTAATGGCCGAAAGGTGTAGCGAATGCAATTTTGTACTTATCTTTTTCTGTAATCTGAATTTGCCAGAAGCCGGACTTAAGGTCAAATTTGGAGAAAATGGTTGCTTGTCCTAATCGATTAATTAAATCTCTCTTGTTAGGGATAGGATATCTTATCCATTCAAGGACTTGATTAAGAGGCTTGTAATTAATGACTAGACGTGGTACCCCTCGTTCTATTTCGGAATTTTTCTGGACATAAAAAGCTGAGCAAGACCAAGGTGATTTGCTGTGATGTATGATTTTGTTTTGAAGAAGGTCATGGATTTCTTTTTTACATAATTCTAAGACTTCAACATTCATCTGAATTGGTCGGGCTTTAGTTGGAATATTTTTATTAGTGAAAGATTTGATGTAAGGAAGACTAACAATATGTTGTTTTCTATGCCAAAAAGCATTGGGTAGTTCCGAACATATTTCTTGAATAAGTTTATTTTTGTATTGTTTTATCTGATTTTTAAGGGTAGGGTTTCTTAATTGTGTTTCTGTACGTTTGTGAATTATTTCTTCTTTTAAAGAATTTAAATGTCGTTCTTTATGATGGAGAATGTAAATATTTTTAGAGACTGAAAAATCAATGATGCTTTCGAGTTTTTTGCTAGAAGATTTTTGCAAAAAAAAGAAAGTAATATTTTGACCAAAATGTGTTATAGAGAGACCATCATTATTTATGGTAAATGGGTAAAGAAGATATAAAAATGGAAGGCCAAGAATGACTGTATCAGTCATATTTTTTACTAGGACAAATGTAGTTTTGAAACAGACATTATCTTGACAAATATGAGCTTTAGATAATTCATACTTGATTTTCATCGCACTACCATTAGCAGAACTGAGTTTCTCATTTGTTTTTTCATAGTATTTGCTAGGAATCAGGCCTTCTTGTACACAATTAAGATCAGCTCCAGAGTCAACTAGAGCAATGACAGTTTTTTGGTATTCCTTATTAATAACTAATGTGACTTTTATTTTCCATTTTTTAAATGAGGTTCGGTTAATTATATTCAAACCATTGGTTTCCTCTTCAGTACTTTGAAAAGGATTTGTGTTGTCATTATCTTCATTACTGTCAGAGGAAGAGGAATCAAAAACTGAATATTGGTGTGAAGTTTTAACTAGATCTTTGAGTTGGGTGTGAAAGAGGGATTTTATATCTTGATTTTCATTTTTCAGGGTTTAGATTTCTTGTTTAACGATGTTGACTTCTGTTTGGAGGTCTTGTATAGTGACTTCTTTTTTAGGAGTAAAACGTTCAAGAGTTTTGTGAAGACTAAAATTTGGTTTGTTTATGGTAGGGGGTTGAGTATCTTTGTTTATGGTGAGTAATCTAGTAAGCTTTTAAAGTTAAGAATTTTTTAAATCTGGGTCTTCAACTTTACTTATGAGGTCTAGTAGAAGATGTTGTTGTTCTTCTGCCTTGGTGAGAACATTAACGGTTTTATGTTGGTGTCGATTTAACATATTGACTGTTTTTGTACAACAACTATCTTTACACCCAAAACTAATATCTGGTGAACTGGGACAAGAGGCAGAAGATTCAGTAGAGGAACTAGATTCAATTTCAGTATCACTGTCGCTTGTGTTTTTTAACTCAAGAATTGTGTAAATTTGTTGTTTAGTTTCATCAGGGATTTCTAGCTGATTAATTTTATTTTTTACAGGACAATTTCTCGCGTAGTGACCTTTCTTATTACACTTATAACACGTAACTTTAGTTAGATCAATTTTATTATTCTTCTCAAAAGGTTTTGTTTTCCTCGTATATTTTTCGTTCTTTTTAAACTTTTGTTTATCATAGAATTCATTATGTTGGAATTTTTTATTATATCTTTTATAAGGACGAGTATATCGTTTTGGGAAGGATTTTATTTGTTTTGAATTCTTTGTTTGCCGAGATGGTGCAATTGGGGGTAATCCATATTGTTGGCAGAATGTGTCCATTTCATATTTAGTCTTGTTTTTATCCTTACTAAGCTGATTATTAATTTTCATATCTATACACATTTTGAGTCCTACTTTCTGGATTAGACTAATAATATTACCATAGGTTAGACTGTCATATTCAATAACACCAGTTGTGTTACTAAGATCTGTGCGTATTTTATGAGAGAAAAGGCTGGGCAATCCATTAATAAATTTTTCTTTCCAAAATGGTTTATTACTATCTTCACGTAGCATAACTCGTGACAAGAAAGTATCTTTGTACCATCTAAAATCACTTAATGTAGGACATCTAAGGTAACTAAGTTGATCATGAATTCTAGAAGTAATGTCACTTGGTCTGCTAATGAAATGGTCTATAATTGTGTAAATTAATGTATTGACTCCATCAGGGAGTCCGAGGCCAATTTCTTCATTAAAAATAGGGATTCCATCTTCTGTTTTTTGGACTGCATGTGTTATATTATCTCTTGCTTCTTGGGTGAGATGTTTATCCCACCAATTTCTTAACATGCCTGATAATCCAGAGGCTAGTAATTCTACAATATCGGGTTGAGGCATATTGTGATGTGCAAGGTAACTATTGACTGTCATAGAAAGATGGTTTAATTTGTTTAAAATTTCTTGTTCAGAGAGTCCATCAATATTCCATTCATAAATTTTTTTAGATGATACAGGAAATTGGTTTTGGAAGATTCTTTCTTCATATTGAATATCGATAGGAGTGGGTTGGGTATACCAATTTTTTGTAATACTGGTAGGGTTAATTGGTCGATGTGTGATCCTATTGATCTCAAAGACATTTTCTAACTTGCGTATATTGTTATCTGTGTCTTCTTCAGATGAGGTTTCAGAGTTATCAGTATCATTATGAGAATCAAAATTGAGAACTGTGAGGGTTTTTTCGTCCTTGATTAGTTGTGATTCTAAGGCTTTTAACAATTTATCAATTTGGGCAGAGGAGTCACTTGTGCTTGGTTTGTTAGGTAGTCCTTGACGTTTTGTAGGAAGCTTGATTAGAGGGGAATCAATAGTTTTTGTCACAGGGGTGGAAGCGTCAAGTTTGGATTGTATTTTGTCTAATTGAGAACCTAGCGTACTTAAATATTGGTTGGTGAAATTGTTTTGTTCAATAATTTTTTTAGTATTAGGATCGAGTGTGGAGGTAACTACCTTAAAAGGGGAGGCTGGGATTTCGGTTCCCAGGTGGTTAACAATTAGGTTTTCTAAAGGAGGGTGACTAGAAGAAACAATTGTTTTATCATGTTTTGTCCATTTATGTTTTGTAAGAACATTAATTTTTTTGTAGTAATTTTCAAGATAATTAAATAAACTAATTTCTAACTGGTTTGTTATCATGAATTTTTGCCATTTTTTTGTAATTTTTGTTCTCTCCTCATGCGTGTAACTTGTTTTATATATTTGTCGTCTTGCTTTATTTTCTTTGGACTTGGCTTCAACTTCTAACTTTAGAAGGTCATAGGAAAATGATTTACTTAAAACACATAGTTGTGGATTAACAGTTTCGGTCTCAAAGTCAGTTTGTGTAGGAGAGTGGTTAGAGATTGAATCTTCAGTTTCTATGTTTGGGACGTAACATGGAGTAGATACTTGTTCATCCTTTTGAATTCCTTTTAATCTATGATCACGTCTAGATCGGTGGACTAGAGATTCTACAAATTCTGTATCATGGATAGTAATATTTTCTCTAATTGGTAAGGGGGTGAACATTTTAGAGCTTGAACTAACGGAAGAGCAACTGTGTCTAGATCTATCAAATGTTAACTTAACAGTTCCATCAAGGAATTGTTGTACATGTTCAAGGTTTCAGACATCATTTTTTATTTTGGTTGGGTGATTTTCATTTTCAAGTAACCATTCGTTTGGGAGGGAAACATCTTTCCAGGCAATCGTTTTTGGTATTCTAATATTTGCATTAGAAGTACTGCTTTGAATTAATAAAGTTTGATCTTTAGGACTTTTGATTAGAGCATGAACATTTAAATTGGTTTTCATAGTCTTGTAGTAAATTCTATAAATTAAGCTTAGAGGTTGGGCACCTGCGAACATGGCATATCCTGAAGTTTTGATGTTTAATGTTAAGCTTTTAGTATGTGAGGGTCACTTAGGCTTAACTTAAAATTAGGAAAGTAATCAAAGTAGACTGGACCATTACATAGGCTGGTTTCAATGACACTAATTAAGCTTTGATTATAGTTGAGGAATCTAGCATCTCTTAGACAGAGAAGAATCGATGCATTTTGTCCTAAAATAGTTAATGGATCAACTGCAACTTGTACAAGACCAATATGGATAAAATTGTATCCTCTTTCGCGATGTTGTTTTATAGTTTTTGGAGAAAATAATTGGCATTTTTCGTGTTCTTTATTTATAGCATAAACTTGTTCAACAGTTTTGACTGTGTATTCTGTAAAAAAGGTTGACTTAATGAAACTGGTTTTGTAAATTTCATTTGTGGATACCCTTGGGATATTCCAATCATTGTGACATTCAAGATTAGTGTAGGTGTGTTCTTCTTCATTAATTATGTCATTATTATCTGGAATGGAAGGTAGGTTTGTTCGACTATGTCGAGAGGAGGAAGATCTAAATAAACGACTCATGATTAATCAATAATCATATTATCTGAACATTATAATTGTGTTTTATCCTATTTTCAATGTTTGTTGCATTTCATAACACATACCTTAGCCCAACGATATCACCGCTCATGCCCTAAAACGCCTAAAAGCTCACCAAGGGACTTAATGTTTGGTTTTACGGTTTATGGGAAGGTGGCACCAACAAACAGAGAAAGAGAAGATGAAGAACAATATAAAGGGACAGATAAAAGGCTATAGATTAACAGATCTGAGTAATTTACTAGATAATCAACGAGACTTTATGGCTCTGATACCATAAACTGAAGCAGATTATTTGAATAAGCGGAAATGAGTTAATTGAATTGAGCAGGAACAGATCACAGTATAAATATAGATTTAAATCAGAGAAATACAAGCAATTGTATAATATAAACAGTAAACAGTAATCAGTAAATATATTAGTATATAGGACACAACCGTCCAAGCAATTTATATATATATAACAGAGAAATAAGTATATAGGATAGTAGTATAAGTATATAGGACACAACCGTCCAAGCAATTTAATAAATTGAAGTGGTCTAGGCAGAGCGAGACTCAAAGTCTGTCATACACCGTAACTCTCTTCAGATTTAATTATAGAAGAATTCAAGACAAAGTAAGTAATTGCAATTGACTGAAAATCTTAACTGAATATTATTACGATTCAAAAATACATTTAACTATGATAGACGAACTTACAAGTGGATGTATGACAATCCATCTGGATTCGGAGGCTTAGTATGCTTTCAGGAGAGAAGAGAATATAATTACAAATTAGAAATAATATTAAAATTAAAATATATTAATATTAAATTAAAATATATTAATATTAATATTTTAATATATTTTAATATAATAAAAATATATTAATATATTAGTATATTAATATTACAAAATTTTAATATTTATAAATAAAATGTGAAACCATCCCAAGTTACCAAACATGGTTTGGTAACAGAATTTCAACCCATACCAACTCTACCAAACATGGTTTGGTTTTTCAGCATCACTTTTTCTCACACCAAAACTATCTGCACCAAACATGATTTGGAACCAAAATAAAATCACACCAAACTAAATCCAACATAACCCAAACCAAAACCAAAAACTAACACCACACCAAACCGTTACCAAACGCAATCTTATGTTTCGTGAGAGAGAAATATAAATGTTATTTTTGGAAATTGGGACCACCACTTGCCTTGGACTTATAAAATCTTTTTTTAAAACAAAAAAAAAAAAGTATACGCATGCATTTGGTACAGATTTATCCGTATACATATACAGATTCACGAAATCATTGCTTCCTTTCATTATAAATCTATATTACAATTCTAACTACAAACTGTTATTATTTATATAAGCTTACCTATATATATATATACATATACATTCACAAATCACGAATCATCAGTGGTCATTAATAAATTATTTTGGGTATTAAATATCTTTAAAAAATATATAAAATTTATTTAAAATTATCAAAAAATTATCAAAGTTTAGTTATGTTGTCAAAAGTACCATATCAGTACATTTTTACCACCATGTGCGAGTTTTTAAAAAATTCACGTTTGCGATACCGAAACCGTTACGTAACCCCGATACTGATTTGGTTCCGTTACACCGATACCGAAATCGTTTTTGCGAACCATGCTTATAAGACTCGAACCCCATACCTCTCCCAATTTAAAAAGAAATAAAAATATTATTAGACCACATCCCATTGTTACATTTGTCATATATATCCTATGTAATGCTTTATAGTTTTTCGTTTCATTTGATCTGTTGTAGTGTTTTACAGTTGTTGTAGAGAAAATTGATCTTTAGTATATAGTCTAGTTGATGTCTTTTATGTCTTAGTTTATTAGTGTTCAAAAAATAGGGAAAGATATTTGTGTACTATTATATTGATTGGGGAGTGCAACTTGGAACACATTAATTGCAAATTAATAATAGTAATATGAAAAGGAAAATACTTGTCTCATAGCCTATAAGAAGGAGTCCATGATGTGGTTTAATAAAATGTGGATACGTATCTTATATTTAAATTTGAATGAGATAGGTTTTTAAAGGTAAATTGGGTTATTATAATATACTGACTTTCCAAATTAAAATTTAATGAATGGACATTTTGCCCTAATATTTTTATTTAAATTCAATATGAAATATTTATAATATACCCAAATTAACGAAATTGCCCTCCATCATTTCGAGTATAGAAAATATGAAATTTTGCTTTAGGAAGAGTAACGTCTTTTTTAAAAAAAAAAAATTGCTACTTTAATGTTTGAAAAGTTATGTCTTTTTTTTTTTTTTAGTTTTATGTTTGAATCAAAGTGAGTGCAAATAATTAAAAAGAAAAGAAATAATAAATGACAGTTTTGTCAATTCGGGTATGTTATAAATATTTGTATTAAATTTAAATAAGGAAAGTGAATATATAATAATGAATCAATTAACTTTTAAAAAGAAAGATGATTAATGTTTAAATATAAGATACGTGTTCATATTTTATTAAAGCACGTAATGGGATAGGAGAAAGTTCCTCAGGTAGGAGGCTGAGTATTGTCCATATGAAAATAGAGGCCAAATGTTACTACAACTATAGTGTCCTTGCAAATATTATACCTCTCCTAGTTTCTCATTTATATATTTCTAAGTGGAAGGGCTATAGTAATTTTACCATCTACGAGATTTAGTACAATAATAATACTTCCTCCTCCTAATTTAGTTGTCCATTTTGCGTATTTTACTTGTCTTAAATTAGTTGTCAAATTTTGAATCTTAATATAATATTTTTATATACTTTCCCAAATTATTACTCTTCATTAACTTTAAAAAGTAATGGATCCCACTAAAAATCACAATTATACTACATTATCAAGGGCAAAATAGGAAAGAAAATAAACTCAAAAAATTGTTGACTTTCAAACATAGACAACTAAAAATGGACGGAAGGAGTATAATTGTTACTACCACTATAATCTAATAAATTTTCAATATCGGAATTTTATGGGTAAATATATAGTCTTTCGCTAAAAGTTATAGTTAAAGTTTGGGTTGATTTCACTAAATTCCCATATATTATTTAATTTAATCAACTAATCTTCATTGTGTCCATTTTGCCCCATATATTATTCAATTTCATCACTATACCCCCTCCCCCTCACATTTTGAGTTAAAATACCTAAACTACCGTCAATAGTATGGGTTTAGTGAAACCAACCCTTTAAAAAAATTATTTTTCGGAAATCAATTATATTTTTAGCAAAAATTATAAATTCAAAAATATATATATTTCGGGAAAAAAAAATTTTGAAAACAATATATATTTCGGACAAAATATATATATTTCGGAAAATATATATATTTCGGAAAATATATATTTTTTGGAAAATATATATATATTGGAAAATGATATATATTTCGGAATATATATATATAATTCATCAAAAATATATATTTTCCGAATTGTTTTAAAAAATATGATTTTTTTCTGAAAAATAATTTTTTTGTGAAAAATATATATTATTTTTCAAAATATGAATTTTTTTTAAAAAATAATTTTTTTGCGAAAAATATACTCCCTCCGTCCCAATTTAGTTGTCCAATTTTGAATTTTCAACAATTGTTTTGATATTTTGTGTTTCCTCTTTTACCTTTTGGTAATGTAGTATAGTTGTAGTTTTTAGTAGGGCCCATTACTTTTTGAAGTTAATGAAGAGGGAGAATTTGGGAAAGTATGTGATAATATTGTATTGGGATTTGAAACTTGATAACTAATTTGAGACAAGTAAAGTAGGCAAAGTGAAAAACTAAATTGGGACGAAGGGAGTATATTATTTTCCAAAATATGATTTTTTTGCGAAAAATATATATTATTTTCCAAAATATGTATTTCAGAAAAAAATGATATTATTTTCGGAAAAAATAATATATATATTTTGCAAAAAAAATATTTTTCAGAAAAAATCATATTTTGGAACATAATATATATTTTTCGCAAAAAAAATATTTTTTGGAAAATATATATTTTTGAGAAATTATATATATATTCCGAAATATATATCATTTTCCAATATATATATTTCCCGAAATATATATTTTTTTCAAAATATATATTTTTTTTGAAAAATATTTTTTTCCGAAATATATATATATATTTTTGAAATTTATAGTTTTTACGAAAAACATAATTATTTTCGAAAAATAATTTTTTTAAAGGGTTGATTTCACTAAACCCTCCTATATTATTGAGAGTAGTTTAGGTATTTTGACTCAAAATGTGAAGGGAGGGGCATAATGATGATATTGAATAGTATATGGGGAAAGTGGATACAATGAGAGTTAGTTGATTAAATTTGATAGTATAAGAGAGTTTAGTAAAATTAATCCTTAAAGTTTTCCCTTAAAGTTATAGTTAAAGTTTATACTTTGTTTAGTGGACCCCACACTAAAATTCTTATTTGTTGTTGTGGGGTTGCTAGTAGACATGTTAATGGATTGGATTTTGATCCGAATCCGATTCGATTAGTCGGATATGGATTGAAAATAAAATCCGATAACTCGATTAGGATCAGAATCCGATAATCCGATTTCTTAACAAATTAGATTTGGATTTATGCAAATTCGATCCGATAATAACCCGATCTGATATATAATATATTTATATATATATAAATATATATTTGATATTTTTATGTGTATATATTTAATACTGTACATGTATATAAATGTTAGTTGTTAATTATTTTATTATTTATTAATAATGATTGATTGTAAATACAATTATTAAAAGTATGAATAATTTTAATGTTTTAGTATTTGTTGATTTTTATATTTTTATATTTTTTTAATTAGATAATCGGATCAGATATCCTATAATGAAGAAATTCGAATATGAATTAACTAATTAAAAATCCGTCGAATTATCGGATTCGGATCGCAGATCGGGATTTTTTGCCATTTCTATCAATAGACCTGTCAATAATCCGATTATGATCCGAATTCGATCTGAATCCGATATTAACCGGATATGGATTGAAAATAAAATCCGATAACCCGATTATGATCCGAATTTGATAATCCAATTTCTTAACAAATTGGATTTTGATTTTACCGATCCGATCTGAATCCGATCCATTAAGAGTTCTAGGCTAGTAAGCTGAAAACTAAATTCGCAGTCACAAACGAATCTCATATCTTTTTTCTCAAATGAGCCAACTTATTCGAACTCTGAGCATTTGAAGTTTGCAATACATAATAGAACAAACATTTAGAGTTCGTTTGGGAGGGTTTCGTGATAGGTGAAGCCCATTTTAAAAAATAAAGTGTTAAAAGTAATTCAAATAAAAGGACTTTAAAATAAAAAAAATGTTTGGTGGAAATATATTAAAAAGTTATTTAAGAATTCAAATATTTTTGAATTTAAAATGTAAAAAAGTGGTTAAACATAATTGGAGAGAGAAAGAGTCCTAAACAAATGTGATTATATATAATGGTGAGAAAAATAAAGGTAAATAAAAAGACATTTCAGGTTAATATTGGAAATATAAAATACTTAATGAGGTTAAATTAGTAAATTAAATATAATTGTAAATAAATATTTTTATGGCTCCCCGAAAGTTACTCCAAATATTAAACGGATTTTAAATTATTTGCTTCTATTAAAAGTTTATTTTATTAAATTTACCAAACTCATATTTTATTAAAAAGTGATTCTGGAGTTTAAAAGCTTATTTTGAGGTCTCCCAAATGGGCACTTAATTTCTTAAGATTTTTAGGTATTAGTATTTTGTCATAATTTTGAGCACAATTTAGAAACCCGTTTAGCTTAACACATTGTTAAAAAAAAAGTTGTATTGTATAAGTTTAATCTTAGTTCTCGATGAAGGATTAATGGTTGGAAGTTGCAAGTAACCGTCATGCATAGACCTACATGGAGACTAGTGGGGGCGGTGGCCCCCACTAAGCTTTTTATTTTATTTTATTTATTCTTAAAATTTACTTATTTTCACTTCTGCCCCTACTGATTTCTTTGTAGAAACCCCCTAAAGTCCCCATTGAATTTTTTTTTTACTTTACCTACTCTTAAATTTTAAATATTATAATTTTGCCCTCACTCACATAAAACTCTAGAGTTGACTAATGTTTCTTATTATATATGCCAATAACCTGAGCAATACAATTAAGATGAACAACTAGACTCGGTTGTCGAAGAATTAGGATTTGGTGTCTTACGTCACATCAAATCTCATCTTGGAATCCTATTTGGTGTATACAATAAATTGTGGTCACTGTTATAAAAATATATATATTTGAAATCATTAAAACCTTACATAATTCGTGCGGGTAGCTTTTCACGGCTATCCAAGCAAAAGGCGTGGACTCCTTTAACAAATTTTGATCATAATAAGGTAAAAAATAAAATATATATATCTGCGAGCCAAATTGAAAGCGAGTTATTGGGCCTAACTAGGAGGATGGACTGGAAGATCAGTATACATGAACTCATGAGCCAGATCGAAAATGTAATATAGTTCCATTTTATGTTATTTCAATTGTTGAAAGCATTAAATGGCCTATCTGTTGGGCTTAGATTTGTTGAGCTTGGTTATTCCTTTGGGCCAACAATTTAATCGAATTCAAAGGGTATTTTTACAGGTAGATTGTAGAAAATTTGTATTAAATATCGAAATCTTTTATTAAAGAATCACAAATAGTTCGTACTTTATAATTTATAGGAGCATTGATTTTAGTGATCCATAAATTTATCATATTTCTATTCGTTGTTATGAATTGATTGTCCTATAAAATAAACAGTAGAATTTACATGTAATTTTTTTTTTTCACTTTTAAATACAGATAATGGAGTGAACCTTTGGGATCCGGATCCTCCCCACTGAATCTTACCTCCGCTGCCATGTGTCGCGTTACACAGCTGACATGTGGCACACTAAGCCAAAATAAAATTTCAGCCCCCATATGATGGATAGGAATAAAGAGAAAGTCTAATGACGAAAATATTCTTATTATTATTTTCACTCTCTCTCTCTCTTCTCTTTCCAACTCACATGTATAATATTTGAATGGTTAATTTTAATAAATCCTATTTTATTATTAAATTAAATTAATTAATTTTTTTTATGTCCGGATTGCCCCCTATATTTTTTAATTTAATCAACTTTATATCCGGATTGCCCTTATACTTTTTAATTTCAATCACATTGCCCTCCACCCTCAAACAATATATATATAAAAGTCAAAAATAAATATACAATTCGAAAAATATATATAAAATTCGTAAAAAAATATATAAATTAAATTTATTAAAAAGTATAGGGGCAATCCGAACAGAGGGGGGTTAGTTAATTAAATTGAATAGTAGAGAGATGTTTATTGAAATTAACCCATATTTCAATTACAATGGGAATAAATTATAATTTAATTATTTTATATATTTATTAAAAAAATTATATTTTAACTTCAAACTTATTTTTTTATTTAATATTTTGGAATTTTATATTTTATATGTTATATTTAAAATTTTACTTAACACTTATAATTCAATTATAATAAGCCTAATTATATTCAAACTCCATCACTAAAATCTACTACTAATTTGAATTATATTTGTAATAGTCAAAAAAAGCATGACCCAACAAGGATGGGCCACAAGACTGATGGACCGAAGACAGATGAGCCAAAGAAATAATGGGCCCATAGAATTCTCTAGACAATGAGTGATCCATAAGTCAGAGAGTTGTCCTACTTATGGAAAAGAGAGTCCAAAAAAGAAAAGAGTTTATCAAATCCCATGATTTAAGGGATTGATAAAATTGGGTAAATGGGCTTGACCTACTTACCCAAGTTTGTGTATAAATACATGGCCAAAGATTGAATAAATGATCCAATTTTTTACCCCAATTATTATTGTGTATTTTTTTGCACCTACACAATTGGCGTCGTTTGTGAGAAACACTATTATTGAAATCTTTTTTCAATAATTTATCATTCTCTACGAAAAGCTGAGATTCATACCATCAATGGCGGTGATCACTACCACAAACTGAGTTACCTCCGAACGGAGGCCAACAAGCCGAGGATTCGATTAGGCGAGCCTTGGAGGAGAGGACCATCGAATTGGAGAAGCATAACGTTGAATTGGTGGCAAAACTAGCCCTGCTTCAGAACTCTCGAGAAGTCCATAACGACGAGCAGTCCAGCCAGCAAGAGCGGTCTATAGGCCACCAGTTAGAAAGAGACAACCACCACGTAAAGTCCAACAACGATCGGGAGGAACACGCGGAGTCATCCCTACAGGTGCTCGGGGGACGCAATCCCGAGGAGATTCTAACCATGAAAAAATTGGATGAACTTATGACCAGATTCCAAAGGGAGGTGCTTAAGGATTTGAAGATGCAGACCCCTATCGATCTAGCCTCAGAAGCATCCATCGATGTCGTGCAGACACCATTCACACTGACGATCACCAGTGTACCCTACTCGGAGAGGTTTAGGCTGCCGAAGTTTACCTTGTTTGACGGAACAAAAGATCCAACGGAGCACATCTACCACGTTCATACAAAGATGAATGTCTACAACAAAAATGAAGCCTTACTCTACAAAGTCTTCCCCACTAGCCTCACCGAAGCAGCCCTACTCTAGTTCAGGAAACAACCACCCCGATCCATTGGAAGTTGGCTCAGACTCTGTGAGTTGTTCATTGCCCAGTACTTCGGTAATAAAATATAAAGGAAAACCATATCTAGTCTATTCACCATGATCCAGGAAAAAGGTGAATCCCTGAAAAGCTTTGTCTCGCGATTCAATATCAAGATGTCCTCAATTAACAATTGTGATAAACATTCAGCTGTCGAGACCTTCAGAATGGCCCTAATCCCTGGAACTAAGTTCCATCAGTCCTTGGTCAAGAGGCCACCAACAAAAATCGGATAACTCAATTCCATGGCATAAGGGCATCTCCGAATAGAAGAGGAGTTAGCCATACGCCAAAGAAGGACAACCTTTGCAAGCATAAATGATCGGGCACCAGATCAGAAGTGACCAAGCGTTCCTCCTACACCCTCCCTAGTCCCAGAGAAATGTCAGAGATTTGAAGACAAGGTCACCCCATTAAAGGTTACCTTGTCCAAGCTGTATCAAGAGACTAAGGGTAAAGGAATCTTCCGGTCACCACCACCCATTAGACAACCAATGGACCAGAAGGACATGTCAAGACACTGTGCCTTCCATGGCGAGTACGAGCACCACGCCAACGAGTGCAGAAGCCTTCGGAGACAAGTGGAAGCCATGATAGCAAAAGGAGAGCTGACCGAGTACGTTGCCAATGAGGGCACCCAATCAACCAAACATCACATACACCCGTCAAGGGGGCAACGGGACAGCTCGTAAGAGTCATTCACATGGTTCACGGAGGACCAAGTCGATCAGAAGTAGAGGAAGCCCGTAATCCCAGATGCGTCAAGCCCAGAAACTGCGAAGGGTTGGGGAAGTCAGCGAGTTTCAAAGCCCAAAAGAGGACACCCGGATAACTTTCTCTTTTGTAGATATGCGGAGCATTCAATCACCACATGACGATCCCTTGGTTATCTCCCTCATGGTCTCGAACTATTTGATCAAGAGAGTAATGGTTGACCCAGGAAGCAGTGCCAACATTATCACCAAGTGGGCCTTTGAGAAGTTAGAGATCAACTCTCAGGAGATAGTCCCTTCCAGAAGCCCGATAGCCGGATTTGATGGAAAAAGAATGGAACCAATGGGAGAGATCCAACTGCTAGTAACAGCAGCAAGGAGCATGCTCAGAGAAACCTTTGTGGTGGTGGATGGCAAACCCTTATATAATCTCCTTATGGGAAGGGGTTGGATCCATCGGATGCACAGAGTTCCTTCAACCATGCATTAAGTCATGCGGTGCATCGATCTAAACGGAATTGATGTGATTGACATCAGGGGCGATCAGGTAGCATCCAAGGAATGTTACGCTATCACCATGAAAGGTCTAAGGAAAAGGGCTGAACCAGAACGAGAATCACGGTCCAAAGCGATACCCGATGATCAATAACAATTACAAGAGGAGGGTGCGGGGTCATCAATAGTAGTTGAACCTTTGCTTGAAGTTTAGATCTATCCCGATCACCCTAAAAGGTTGACTTATATTGGTTATGGCCTCAATGCACAAGAAAATGAGGAAATGGAGGCCCTCCTATGCTTCAATGTTGACGTATTTTCCTGGGGCGATATGGATATGACCGGCATCGGTTCGTCAATAGCCCAACATTCCCTCAACGTGGATCTCGGCGCAAAACATGTCTGACAGAAACAAAGACGGGTGGGGGCTCACCAAAACTAGATCATAGCTGAAGAGGTTGATCGACTTCTCCAAGTAGGATTCATTAAGGAGGTACAGGATCCTTCCTGGCTGGCGAAGGTTGTGGTGGTTCAGAAGAAGAACGGGAAATGGAGGGTGTGCGTGGACTTCACCGACCTGAACAGAGCATGCCCGAATGACTGTTTCTCCTTACCAAAGATCGATCAGATGGTAGATGCCACCGCAGGATTCGAGCGCTTGAGTTTTCTGGATGCATACTCTGGGTATAACCAGATACGAATGAACCCAGATGACGAGGAAAAGACTGCCTTCATCACTGAATCAGATACATATTATTACACAGTTATGCCTTTCGGACTAAAAAATACATGTGCAACCTTTCAGAGGTTGGTCAGCAAGGTTTTCCAGGGCATGATGGGATCTACCATAGAAGCCTACATTGATGACACAATGGTCAAAAGCAAGGCGAAAACTGGTCACCTGACCGATCTGCAGCAGGTATTCGATACCCTCAGAAAGTACAAGATGAAACTCAATCCATCCAAATGTTCTTTCGGAGTATCCTCGGGTCAATTCTTGGGACACATAGTTGATCGGATAGGAATACAAGCTAGCCCAACATAGGTTAAAGCTCTCTTGGAGTTAGCAGAGCCAAGGTCTCGGAAGGAGATCCAGATGCTAACCGGAAAAGTGGCAGCCCTTAGCCATTTCGTCTTTCGCTTAACTGATCGGTGCCGACCATTCTTTCAAGCTATAAAAGCGGAAAAAGGAGACGTCTAGGGGCTGGAGCAGTCAGAAGCCCTGAACAAAATCAAGAATTACATGGCAAAACCTCCTATACTGGCAACCCCAGAAGCATACGAGCCGTTGCACTTATATCTAGCTATATATGCGACATCTACCAGCGCCGCTCTGGTCAAGGATGGAAAGGGGTACCAGATACCTGTCTTCTACACCAGCAAAGCCCTTGCTGATGTAGAAACCCGTTATTAGAAGTAAGAGAAACTAGTACTATCACTGATCAATGAAAAACGACGTCTTCGGCATTATTTTGAAGCACACCCGATCGTAGTGCCAACTGCAACCCCAATCAGATCTATAATGGTAAAACCTGAGTGATCAGGAAGAGTATCCAAATGGGTAATAAAACTCAGGATTTTTGACATAACCTATGTCCCCCGAACTACTATCAAAGGACAAGCGCTAACTGACTTTCCGTTGGAAAGATATACTACAGACTCTATAGAGGAAAATGAACCTGGCTTATGGGTTGTGTTCGTAGACGGATCATCAAATGTCAACGGAGCAGGGATTGGTGTAGAGCTCGTGACAGCAAATGGCACTAAAATTCAACAGCCCGTTCGATTGGAGTTTCCTGCCTCCAACAACGAAGCAGAATATGAGGCCCTTCTGGCAGGGATTCGGTTGGCCGAAGCTTTCAAGTACAGAAAGTAGAGATACGGAGTGATTCCCAGTTGGTCGTACGACAGTTGAATGGGGAGTATGAAACCCGAGAGCCTAAAATGGAAGCGTAGATTTGGTACTAAAAGAGGCCGAGGAATTCCAGCAGTTAACCTTTGAACAGATCCCAGAGGGGATAATATTATGGCAGATCGTCTGGCTAACCAGGCCTCCGCAGCAGGGGAAAGTATGACTCGAATAACACCAGTGGACTTCATCATCTGATCAAGCTTGGAGCCCTCCGAAGATGTGATGGTCATTCCTTGGGAGCCAAGCTGGATGGACCCCATAGCAGACTATTTGAGGACCGGTGCATTACCTGAGTCAAAACCAGAGGCCCGGAAGATAGGAATGAAAGCCGCTAGATATGCTCTATACAACGGCCAACTATACCGCAAGTCTTTCTCTTGACCATATTTGAGATGTCTCACGCCCTCCGAAGCTTCTGCGGTCATGGAAAAAATTCATGCAGGATCATGTGGCAATCATTCCGGAGGGAGGTCTTTAGCCTATAAAGTTCTCACCGAGGGATACTTCTGGCCTTATTTGTCAAGGGACGCTGAGGTCTACACCCGACACTGTAAAAAAATCCAATTTTATGGAGATGCCATTCATCCACCACCTGAATTGCTGAACCCAACAATTATTCCTCACCCCTTTGCCCGATGGGGTATGGACATTTTGGGTCCTCTCCCGCAAGCTATACGATTTACCACTCATATTCTTCTGGCTACGGATTACTTTACCAAGTGGGTGGAAGCCGAGGCATACTTACTATTAAAAGTTGTCATGTTATAAAGTTCATCTGGAGTCACATCATTTATAGATTCGGTCTGCCCCGAACTATAATGATGGATAATGGCACCAATTTGGATAACAGGAAAGTTCAAGCGTTCTTGGCAAAACATGGGATCAATCAGAACACTTCTTATGTTGGCTATCCGCAGGGAAATGGACAGGTTGAAAGGACAAACAGAACAATTTTTGATACACTCAGGAAAAAGCTTGAAGAGGCAAAAGGGATCTGGCTGAAGAAATTGCCCGAGGTCTTGTGGTCCTATCGGACTACTCCAAGACAACCAACATGAGAGAACCCTTTCGTCATGTCCTATTGGGCCGAAACCGTTATCCCGACCAAATTGAGAGTGCCTACTCTAAGAAGTCAATCCTAGGAGGAACGTCCAAACAACCAACACCTAGCCCATGATTTGGACCTACTAAAAGAAAGAAGAGAAGTTGTCGGGATAAGGCTGGCAACCTATCAACAACAAGTCAGGGCACGGTTCAATCAGAAAGTCAAGAGAAGAGAATTTCAGGTAGGGGATATGGTGCTCAGAAGAAAGATTGGGATTGTTGGCAAGTTACAGGAGACATGGGAAAGACCTTATACAATAATTGAGGTCATCGGACATGGTGTTTATCGGGTACGGAAGAACGAGACATGCCACATCAAGCCCAACTCTCAGAATGCTTATCGGCTGAAGATGTATTATCCTTAGGTGGTTTATTTTTCTTGTTAAAATAAAACTGTGTCTTGCATATGACACCCTTTTTCTGATTATAATAAAGCATATGTGCTCGATGTTCGGCACATTTGCATCATGATTCTCAAGTTCTTTTTAATAAAGATACATTCTATTTTTATACTAATATTCTATGAAAAGACTTCATGTTTAATTAAAAATTTTCCCTAGTGTTAAGTTCGAACCTGATTTGAACTAACTAAAGGGAATGAACAAGTCTCATGGGCCATATGCCCGAAGGCTTTGTGTTCAAATGAAAATATTCCTAAGTGTTGAGTTTAAACCTGATTTGAACTAACCAGAGGGCAAAAACAAGCCTCAGGGGCCATATTCTCGAAGGCTCTATGTTTAAATGAAATATTCCTAAGTGTTGAGTTCAAACCTGATTTGAACTAACCAGAGGTCAAAAACAACCTTAGGGGCCATATGCCCGAAGACTCCATGTTTAAATGAAATTTTTATAAGTGTTGGGTTCAAACCTGATTTGAACTAACCAGAGGGCAAAAAGCAGCCTCAAGGGCCATATGCCCGAAGGCTCCATATTTAAGTGAAATTTTCCTAAGTATTGAGTTCAAACCTAATTTGAACTAACCAGAGGGCAAAAAGACAACTTTCAGGGGCCAGATGCCCGAAGACTAAATGTTGAAGCATAAAATTTTACTAAAACAACAAAAGAGACATTGAGCTGGGAAAATATTTCTTCATTAAAAAGAGAGATAAATTACTAAAACACCCTTCTAAAGGGGTAAGTACAGAGAACTTTAAATCCTATTCTACTCAGGAGGATGATAGTCTTCTCCATTCAAAATAGCAGCAAATCGCTTCTCATTTTTAGAAGTCGGTGGGTCCTTGTAAGGAAGAGACACTCCCATGAAAGCATCAAACTCCTCAACAGTCTTAAACTCCCGAGCTGCCAAAGGAATGTGCTCCATTTCGTGCCTTTCTCGCCATGCTCTGACCGTTCGGACATCGCATATGGTGGTGTACCGGTTGTGCATGTCCAGACCCCCCAAATGGCACACCTCTACCTTGGACCGCTCAAGAGCTATAAGATTATCTAACTCTGCCTTTTCGGCAGCTATATTCTGGTAGGCTGCCTTCACCTCTGCAAGCTCAGCAGCTAAAGCTATCTTTTCGGCAGCTAAAGCCCTCTTTTCTGCCTCTCCGGTCTCCAGAAGGTTTTTATGTTCAGAGACGCTTTGGCGAAAACCATCTGCCTCTTTGACCAGAGCAACCCGATGCTCGTTATTTTACTTGAGTTGGGCCTGCATATTGGCCATTTCCCGGATATCAGACCCCACAACATTGTTGTAGGCTTGGATCCCATAAAGAAACTACACAGAAAGAGGGAAAAAGGGCATGTTAGTACATAAGGAAGTGAAGATAATGAACCAAGTTATAAAATAAAAATGAGTTACCAACCTCCATGGCCATTGTGGAGCTCTTCTTCAGAAGCTCAGTCCTAGAGATTTTCGACTGAGCAGCCCTATTGGCCGGAGTCCAAATCCCTTTCGCCATAACCCGAAGAGCTTCTGATTGGGTGATGGTGAGCTAATCGGTGCAGACCGGAGTCCTATCGGGTAGAAGAAACTTTGGCTCCCAGGGAATAGAAGTACGGGGGGCATCCTGAGCCTGAGGAGTTTCGCTCGTCGAGGCATCAGTAGCTTGGGTCCTGGGTCTCTTATTGGCCACTCCACCGCCTGTACCAGATCGGGTCCTCGTGATTGGAGGATTTACAGAAGAAGGCTGAGGTGGAGCTACCGGACTTTGTGCCAACAGAGGTATTGGAAACGTCGGGGGTGTTGTCGAGAGTAGCACAATATCGACCAGGTTGACCCCTTCAGGAACTTGAGTGCGTCTGGCAGAAAGCGGTTTGATGGGAAAATCCATATTGTCAACAGCAACGCCCAAGTTAGAAATCATCTCCAGATTTTCCTGAGTCAAAAGGGTAGTAGCAGATCGGACATTGCTCCAAATCTTGGCCTTCAGAAGGGCTATCCGTTCTTTTATGAGGGACAGGGGAATTTCTCTATCCTCATAACCTAGAAACCTGTATATGTATTCCCCCCTATGTAAATCACATAACTCATAAAGACAAGAAGCCTTAGGGAGGGGACAGTAGATAGATAAACGAATGGCACCGAAGGTGTGTGGGATCGGGAATATAAGAGAGAAGGGTAAAACCAACAACTACAATTCTCTCTTTCCATCATTTATCAGACTTTTTTGTACCAGAACATATAACTCGACCATGGAAGGGAAATAGGTTGTATCTACCCTTACTCTCTCTGGCATTTTGGAAAATTTAATAACAAAGAAGCAAGTCGGCTAAACCTAAGTTAAGGTCCAGATCCTTATTATACAATAGGAGCATGAACAGAATCCTAAGGCTGTTCGGGTTCAGTTGAAGCGAGTGCAAACCTAACATGAAAAACATATAATGGAAGAAAGGGTGAAGAGGAAATCGTAAAACCTTAAGGTGAACCGCCGATAGCAGAATGCTACCTGGTTGAAGTCCCTCATTCTTGGAAAAATCTAAATAGCCTGGGTAAGGGTCCACATCGACATCCCCATGTACGTGGGTCTTATCCCGAAGATGTTTTACATCTACTTCAAGCCGGATTTTCTTAAGAGGGGCAACTATGAAGGGTTCAGAATGCTTGGGGGCCACAGGTTCGTCATTATCATGAGAACCCCTTGAAGCAGGTGTTCCCAGATTCGCTGACGAACCCGGAAGGTCAGCATTTTGGGGAACTGTTTTTGGGACAGGGGCCCCTTGACTGGTAGATGGAGGGTTATCACTACTAGTAGGGTCAGTGTCAGTTGCAGAGGACATAACGACCTCTTCTACTAACCGGGTATCATCACTGTCGGACATAGTTCCAGAAAGGTAGAAGAGACATATAGGGGGCAAATGTGAAAATTGAAAAGAGATGAGTACTATCCGACTTACTCAGACAGTGAAGAGGCAGGAAGAGCTTTGGGTTGAAACAGATGTCTGTTCTGATCGAAGTTCTTGGGACCGACAGAAAGGATTGCAGGAATAAGAGATAGATGAGTTCCAGAGACAAAAGTTGAGGGAGAGAAGCAAGAGCGAAAAAGTTGTGAATGAAAAGAATGAAGAAATGAAATGGCTTGGGGTGGGTTTTATAGAAGGAAAAAAGCATGCCAAAGGACTGCACGAAGCCTGAAGGTCACACAACCCACGAGGAGCCGTCATGGTGCGAAGATTGAGGAATTAGGCCTCTTATTTTGAAATGCCATTAAATGCCCAATAATAACATGACAACTCACTACCATCATTTCCCATAAAAGATGTTAATGTATATATAAGTATATGCAATTTTCGGTCATGGGCTATAAATGAGAATCATAAGCCTATAACCTCAGGGGCCTGTGTAATAGTCAAGAAGAGTATAACCCAATAAGGATGGGTCACATGACTGATGGGCCGAAGACAGATGGGCCAAAGACAGATGAGCCGAAGATGGATGAACCAAAGAAATAATGGGCCCATAAAATTCTCTAGAAGATGAGTGATCCATAAGTCAGGGAGTTGTTCTACTTATGAAAAAAAGAGTCCAAAAAAGAAAAGAGTTTATCAAATCCCATGATTTAAGGGATTGATAAAATTGGGTAAATGGGCTTGACCCACTTACCCAAGTTTGTGTATAAATACATGACCAAAGATTAAATAAATGATCCAATTTTTTACCCAAATTATTATTGTGTATTTTTCTGCACATACAATATTAAATACAAATATGTTAAAAATATATTTAACCTATTTGACATATCAACATTGTAATTTATTATAATTTATAAAATAATTAAATTATAATTTATTTTCATTGTAATTGAAATATTATTCATGTGAGTTGGAAAAAAACTAAGAGAGAGAGAGTGAAAATAATAATAAAGATATTTTTGTCATATTAATTGAGTTTCCCTTTCTTCCTCTACTGCTAAAATTTCATTTTGATTTAGTGCGCTACATGTCAGCTATATAACGCACATGGCAGCGGATGGGAAGGGAGGAATGAATCAGTGGAGGGGATCCGGATCCGAAGCTTTGGCCCCATACTGCTCACGAGTCGAAGAAGAACAACTTAATGGGTGGTGGTCATATATACTTTGTTTGAAGTATGGATTTGGGGGATTTGGATTTTAGGCGGTTGGATAGGATGAAGTTTTTTTAAAAAATAAACTTAACGGGTAGCTTTGGAAAATTCGAGGAAAATAGTTCGGATTTGGTGGAATTTATTTTTTCTTTTTTAACAGTTTATAAAAAGTTACTACTTCTTACTTCTTTGTAGAGTTTGTTAATTGGAGTAGAAGTAAATTTGTAGTTGATATGTATAATTTTTTTATTTTTTTTTGTAAACAATCGCAGCAAGGAAATATTTTTTAAAAAACTTATAAGAATTTAAATACCATTAGATATGCATGTAAAGTATATAGATAATTATATAAGGTAAATGATTTTTATAGTCTTTAATTTTTTTTGAACAATTATTTTCCTTATGCAATAAGGTCTCTTACAGTGATGAGTTTCTGCATGCAACTTTCGTCCATACCACCATGATTTGATCTTTAATATCTATTATTTTCATTAAAAATTATATCCTGATTTTATTATTGTGATTTATTTTCGTACAGGTATGTCATTACTTTATATATATATATATATATATATATATATATCTTCCTTGCATGCAGCATAATCCTATTGGTGATACCAACCACTTTATTTATTTATTTTAATATTTGCCTAGTGATACTTAAAATATTAGCTATATTATGCTTTTGCTGGGGCATGTGTGGTATTTGCCATATTTTATATTAATTCTTCCACAGAGTTGCAGTCTCAACCTGATCATGCAACATGAACCCAAATATTTATAAAAATAACCAAACAAAAAGCTTACTTAAAAAATAAATAAAACATATTTTAGTCACCCGTATTGAAGAAAATATTTGTTCACAAAGAATAACTCTCAAAAGGGAAAGATACATACATACATATATATATACATACATATATATATATATATATTTGATTCCCGATGGAGTTGTTGTAGAATTAATATTTATTTTATTTTTTTTTAATTTATAGGTGTTTTATAAATCTTCATAAATAAAATGCTGTAAAAGTATAGTATATGGTTAAAAAGAGTTAAAATTAAAATAATATTAATCAATATTATTATTACAAACATTAGTTTTATTTTAGTGTATTATTTTTCAATTTATTTACAATGGATCAAAATTTATATTAATTGCCTTATTTTCCAACTGTTCATATAATAATAGAAGCAAAATAGTAAAAATGAAAGAATCTTTCCGATTCCTATTACTATCCAAACACATAAAAAAATTCTATTTTACTTAAATTACTATTTACTCTAAACACACAAATAAAATTATATTTTATTACGATCTAAAGCCAATTCCAAATCCAAATCCAAATCTCAAATATCTCAATACCAAACACAGTGATAGTGATATATAGTGACTATATAGTATATACATAAGCAAATGATGACCCTGGGGGATTGAGTGCATGAGTAAAGTGTTTGTTGACTCAAAAAGGGTTGAACCCACAACCTGACATTACTAAATTAATGCTACACTTTCCACATTCTGTCCTCCCCCAAATACATATAAAATTATTGTAGCCAATATTACTACTGTTTCACTCACGAGCACCAAAACAAAAAATTGATATTCAGCCTCACTTGTGGTTTGGTTGACTTCACTCTGGGTACCTGGTGTCAAATGACAATTAATTTTACTAAATTAAGAAAGAATAAAAATATTAAAACTCAAAAGTACCTTTGAGAGTGAATTTTTTTATAAAAATAACTTCATCAATCAATAAATCTAACCAAACTACCCCTACATACTCTCATAATAAAATTTTTGAGAAAGAAAAATATGTAACTGTGGTGTCAAATCAAAGATATTTTAATATTTTAAATGATAGGATGACATTAGACATGTATAGTATAAATTATTTTAGTTTAAACCACTTAAGTTAGGGGTACTTTAGTAAATGTACAAAAATGTTACTTTAACATTAGTGTGATACAAAGTAAATTTATACAAATTTTAATCTAAGAATAATTATGTTAAACTTTAGGGAAGGTAGAGTAATTTACCCGAATAAAATTTACTCCTATCAACCTAGCTATATATTTACTACTAGGTGTGACCTATTCTTTAGGGGTTGCGTGCAGATTCTTCATGTTGTGCACCAGAGTACCATAAGATAAAAATTACTCGTATAAGGTCAGTTACAGTGGTTTGGAAAATTTTCATATAGTTATAGCATTGAGATTTATTGCAATTGTCTTTTCTCAATTTGACCGGCTAGCCGAACAACTCTCTAATTAAGAACAAAAAAAATATATATATATTTTTTGTAGAATAATATGAACCTTATATATGCTAAAATAACTAAATAAAAATAGAAAATATAAATGTGTAGAATTTTCACCTTAAATTTTAATATTTTTTACCTTCTAAGGATGGTCATTGTAATAAACCTTAAATTTTAATATTTTTTACCTATGTGAAATAAGAGTCATTATTAGTTCAGAAATATCTCATAAATTGCTGGATTATTCGACTAATACAGTGGTCACTTCCTACTTGATTAATCTATTGTATAATTAAGATAGTACTAACAAACATAAATTAGATTATTAGAGAAAGTGTAGGACTAGAAAATGGAATAAATAGGGGGAGCTAAAATCGAGGTCTTTGGAGGCAGGTACGTTCAGTATTGTGGGCCTGTAGCGTCGTCGTTTTGTATATTGTCTCGAGTCTGTGGCCCACTAGTTAAACAGGCCTATGCTTTGAAGCCCAGATGAGCAGTGACCCAGTCACACATTGGACTATATGGCAGTGGCACAGTGGCACTGAACCTTTCTGTGCACGTGCACGAGGACGAGGGCATAAGCAATCTGTCACAACCCCACGTGCATTGTACATATATATATATATATATATATATATATATATATATATATATATATATATATTTACACATCCTATGTGTATTTTGATTTTTAATAGTTTAGACCAAAATCTTAACTAGTTTTTCAATGAATTAAATAAAATTGAATTTTTGCTAATGAAAATCTTAACTTAATGGGGACTTTAATTTGGCCCTGGTTTTGATTTTTTGTATGGAAAAATTGTTGTGAACGGTGTTTGATAAATTTTGTAAAAAAATTTCTGGATTTTAGAAGAATGTTTTAAAAAAATTAGGAATACCAGTTTCTCAAAATAATTTATGTTTCTTTTTTTTTTTGCGTAAAATTTGAAACAGAAATTATGTCAAACAGGATCTTAGTCATGTTAAGTATTTAATAAATCAGATTTAATTTGAAGATTTATTTAAGTGGGAGCTGATGTAATCAATGAGATTTAATCCCTACCAAATTAGACATGGTCCATCGGATTGTTAACTAGATTAAAGTCTAATGTGATAAGAAGGGATATGGAAAAAGACATAAAAATGTTGAAAAGGCGTGTAATAGATAGTATACATTCTCTGAAAATTTAAAACGTAAAAATAGTCAAAATCTAAGATGTAAAAAACATTCAATCAGTCCGATAGTACTCCTTTGCAAATTTAAAATGTAAAAATAGTTACTCAAAATATTGCATATATGTATGTATATTAGAATAAATTGTAGTGACATTTTTATGAAGTTACGATAAATTACACATAATTCTAAGATTTAACGTGTCTAATCCTGAGACATCCTATCACTTATTTTCTAACAAACTCGTTGAACATACTTTAGAAAGTCATCCCCAAATAGAATAGAATATAATTTATTATTAAAATGCAGGGGCAATAGTATGTTGATCAAACTCGTATGCAATTTGTACCGTAAGAGAAGTCATTACAACTACCCTTATACATGGATTTGGAGTGATAAGTTATTTTGGGTTAATTTCACCTTAACCTCATCGTACTTTGAATTCCTTGAATTTTAAATATTTCTATTACATTTTTTTGGATTTGATTTTTGTTCCACTTAGATCCCTTATGTGTTAACACCATCAGCATATTGTGTTAAGTGAGTGACGTCATCCATTAACTATTATATAAAGCGTTTAATTTATGCTCACAAAACATATGATTTTGTGCTTTTAATTACTGTTATATTGCCATTTTTTGTCAACGGTTATTGCAATTTGAACTAACTTCTTTAGATGATTCCTATGACTTAATGTATCTCATGTTTGTTGGATTTTAATATGACTTTATTTTTTGGGTTGTCCCCCTTTGTTTAGCCTTTGAGCTTGTAGGCCTCAAGTATTTATATACCTTGAGTATACTTATATTTTAATCTCATACTTACTTACCCAAAAATAACATATGATATATTGCTTAGTGGTAAATAGATAAATATACGAATTACTGTTAGTAAAATTGACGACAATTTCTCTCAAACCTTGTAATTGAGATATTTGAAATTTAAGAGTTTTAAAGTGGGACTAGGACAAACCCCATGAGCGAAAATGAAATTAACCCATTTTCTTTTAGTTGAGATGGTATTATCCTCCATTATGATTTTTACTTAAAATATTTTTGTGACATTTGGAAATTATTGAGTTGACTTTGAATAAGTTAGTTTAATTTTATCTCCCTAGTTTTCTAATTTTTTAATAAAAATTTTAATACTAGTAGTTGTTTATACTTTTACAGGCTGTGACATTTATTGTTATTAATATAATTGGTTCTAAAACTTATTTTCATAAGTGGTAAAACTGTAATTTAATTGAAATATAGGTTTTAGTTATGGGTTTTGTTGGGGGAGTAAGAGCGATATAATTAAGAGTAATTTACACAAAATTTCCTAAGATTTCAGGATTTAATTACCAAATTCCATGTCGTTCGCCAAGTCCCCTGACATTTCAGATTTTAATCAAATATCTCCCTCAAGCCAATTTTTATGTCAAAATAACTTAAATTCCCCTCACATAAATTACAGTTTCACCCCTCTTTTTTTGATATATTATACTTCCCCTCTCTTGTTTGGATAATTACATTTTCCCCTATATAAAAAAATATATATAAAAATTCAAAACAATTATTTAAAATTTGAACAATTATATAAATTTGAAAAATATATATATAATTCAAAAAATGATATATATAATTCGAAACAAATATATAAATTTTGAAATATATATATAATTCGTAAACTATATATTAAAATTTGAAAAAATATATAAAATTTGAAAACATATATGAATTTTGATATATATATATATATAATTCAAAACAAATATATAAAATTCAAAAAAAATTATATAAAATTAGAAAAACTATATAAAATTCAATATATATATATAAATTTCATAAATAATATATTAAAATTTGAAACAATATATAAAATTCGAAAATATATATATTAAAATTTGAAAAAATATCTAAAATTCGAAAAAATATATAAAATTCGGAAAACATATATAAATTTACCCCCATAAAAAACAGAAAGGAAAGAAAAAGAAAATGATGATGCTAGTATCCAAGAAGAGACATGCAATTAGCCAACCATCTTACCCTATCCCATTTCTTCTTATTCAACTTTCGCACATTTACCTCTTTTTCCTTTAATTTTTTGTTCATTTAAAATAATACAATCCAAAATAAAGATTTAAGTACACAACATGACATGGGTCCCCATTCAACCTCACGTGTCTGGTCTAAACCATACACCCTTTCATGTGCCACTCAATTGGTGACATACAAAAATAAAATTAATTTTTTGAAATGTTTTATTTTTTCAAATTTTATATATTTGTTTTGAATTTTATATATATTTTTAAATAATATATTTTTCGAAATTTAATATATATTTGAATTATATATATATTTTTGAAATTTAATATATTATTTGTGAATTATATATATATTTTTAGAATTTTATATATATATATTTTCGAATTTTATATATATTTTTCAAATTTTAATATATGTTTTATGAATTATATATATATATATATATATATATATATATATATTTGTTTTGAATTATATATATATTTTCGAATTTAAATATATATTTCAAATTTTATATATATAATTTTTTTATAGATGGAGGAAAGTATAATTTTCCAAACAAGAGGGGGGAAAGTGTAATATGTCCAAACAAGAAGGGTGAAACTATAATATGTCAAAACAAGAAGGGTGGAATTGTAATTTATGTGAGAGTCATTTAAGTTATTTTGACATGAAAATTGGCTGGAGGGGAATATTTGATTAAAATCTGAAATGTCAGGGGGTTTGAGTCAAACCGTTTGACCAACGACAGGGGGTTTGGTGATTAAATCAAGAAACCTCAGGGGATTTTGTGTAAATTACCCTATAATTAATGAATGGGGTAAGTTTTAAACTTTTATGGTCAAATAACAAGTGTCCTATTTTCCCACATACAACATGACATGTGTTGGAAATGTGTAACCTGCTCACTCATTTTCTAGCCTCTTCCTTTGTCTTTTCTTGATAAGATGCTTAGCAAAAGTACAGGAAAATAAGAATCTTGTAGAGAGAAATTCTGAAAAATAGAGAAAGAGGAAAATAGCTGGGATTTGGATCTCTCACATAACCTTTAGCTCAAATCTTGGTAGGATTCTCTAATTATGTTTATTTAAGAGCTTTTAAAAGAGAAAATGATTATGTTTTCTACACTTTTATTTTTAGTATGATGAAATTCTCTTTGCGTGGAGGTGATGAAATTATTTAGGCTTTTCCTGTTTAATTCATAAATTTGTTCTTGCATTTCATCATCCAACTGCAACATCGAGTTTTGTTTTTATTAGTATAAAAAGTGAGTTATATATCTATGTCAAATGCTTCTTTTGTTGCCATGGGCTGAGCTTAAAGTGTTAATTGTGAAAAAATAACAACATAGATATTAGTGTTATGCTTATTTCCTCTAAAGATCTTCAATATTTGAGGATGGTACACATCTAGTTGTTTTGGATGATAAAGTTGAAGGTGCTGAACTGTTATGAAATCTTGAAATGGGTGGAAATTGGGGTACGAGTTACCCAAGGGTGAAAAGCCCGAAACCCGCAGTAGTAGACTCTTGTTTGGGTATTAGGAGTGATTCTTTGTTGACTAGTGGGGGAGTGGCAACATGGAACACTCGAGGATGGGCTAAAGGTGTTGATGGGATGTACCGAAAAAGGGAAAAGTAATTAAAATTGGATTATTGAACAGTTTTACAATTTAGTTGTATTTTTTGTTTTAACTTGGTTATATTTGAATGAAAATTACTGTTTTGATACATTTATTTGTGAAATGAGTAGTTCTTAGAGTCGTATATGCATAAAACCTTAGGGAGGCTTGTTTAGAATTTTCTACTGGCTTGTGGTTGCTCACTCCTAACAATTTCAGGTGGACATGCTCGGAGCAGCCCTATGGAAGGTGATACGACAGGCCTTTAGCTGCTAGTAGCTACAATCACTCTGTTGGGAGCCTATTTTGTTATGGAAAGTCGGACGAAGCTACTTTGTCATGACTTTTTTGTATTATAGGTTGATCTCTTAAGTGTACTAGAGTTATGTAAATATAACGTATAATTTTTGGGAAGGTGACCTCCACGTTTATGTATGTTCTTGATAGTTGTGAAATAAAATGGAACATATACTGTACAGTTTCCTTTATAAATATCAGTACGATGTTTGTCTTCACATCCTGTTTTTTTTTTTAACGTAACTAGTACCAAGAACGGGTTAAGGGAGAGGGTCGTTTTCTCCTCACGCTAGTTATATAGGACATAACTATGTGGAGTGTTGGAAAATTTTATAGCATCGTAGGGATTTTTTTCCCCGAGGACGTTACAGTTTTGGTATCAGAGCCTAGGTTGTAGCTCCTTGGGGATATTGGGGGGGGGGGGGGGGGGATAGAAACTTTATTTGTATCATATCATTAACTTGTGTGAATTGAAATTTCCCTCTTATGTGGTTGTATATTTTACTATGATGTTTATGAGCTTATTGTGCTAGTTGTCTTGAATTGATTACACACTTGGAGCATTTTGTAGTCATGATGCATTCTACTTTGATGGATTTTCGTAGATATTTCTATTCCGTATGATATCTTAATGTAATTGACTCTTTTAGGATATTATTAGATATAATTCCTAGGACAGCTTCAAGAACATCCAATACTTAAGTCAGGGAAGACGAAAAGCTGGCTAGGGTATTTCGAGCATTGGAAGATATCATCGGCCTTATGAAACAACATGCCCATATGAATCAAGCTACTAATCCTCAACGAGAGTTAACTGTTGTTGAACGTCGAATTACTTGTCTAAGGGAGTTTCAAAGACTTAATCCTCCAGAGTTTAAAGGCGACAACAACCATGATATTTGTGAGGCAGAAAAATGGCTCAAGCAAATAAAGATGCTCTTTGAAGTGACAACCATGCCTGAAGAATTCAAGGTATCAATTACCTCATCACTCCTCCTTGATGAGGCGGATCATTGGTGGGATTCTATGAAGGCGAATCATGATATTAAAAACATGACATGGATAGATTTTGAAGATGATTTTTATGCACAATACTTACGAGATGTCCGTGAACAGAAGTTGCAAGAGTTTGCCTATTTTACATAATATAATATGATTGTGACTTAATATAATGCTAAGTTCATGGAATTAAGTCGTTATGGGCAATGTTTGATTACTACAAAGGATATAAAGGATGCAAAGTTTGAAAGAGGACTTCGACCCACCATTCGAGAAAAATTGGCAGCTTTGAACCTTCAGAGGTATTCAGAAGTAGTGGATAGTGTTATGAGAGTGGAACGTGAAATGGAAAACTTCCAGAATATGCAAGAAAGGAGAAACCACGGTACATCCCAAAATCTGCATCTTCAACCCTCCAATAAGAGGCAAAAAGTTGGCCAGACTTCCAGTGGGGTGCAAGGAAATGCTAGTACGAATCCAGATGAATGCTCTCATTGCAGAAAGAAAGGACATTTCGAAAGGAACTGCCCATCTTTTTCAGACACTCTAACCAAGCTCATTTTCATTGACCCAATCAGCCATATGTATCGTAGCAGTCACAACAGCGCTCAGGGTATCCTTCTTCTTACCCTACAGTCACCACAAATCATCCATGCTACAATAAAAAAGAAAAATGAGGTGACCAAGCTGTAAGACCTTAAGGTCAAGTGTATAATATCACAACTGAGGCTGAATAGCAGGCTAAAAATGCACTAGTTGAAGGTATACTTTCAGTTTTTCATACTTGGGCTCATACCTTATTTGAAACTGGTTTTTCGCATTCCTTTATTTCTGCATCATTTGCATCATCCTTGGTATTAGAGGTTGATCCTTTAGGACTTCAACTTCGACTTATTACTCTAGTGGGAGAACCTTCCAAAACTACCTTAGTATGCAAGTCTTGTATAATTTCTATTGCGGGCTATTCTTTTGTCTTCGATTTGATCTTGCTTGAAATGATAAAGTTTGACATCATTCTTAGAATGGATTGGCTATCTCTTATCAAGTTGTGGTAGATTGCTATCGAAAGAGTATAACTTTTCAACCTACAGATGGGGGTATTCTTTTCTTTCATGGAGATGTAAATTTCATTTCACCCGTATCTTTCTCCAAATTGTTCATGTTAAAGGAAAAAGTTCAGAATTTTGTAAGTTGCCTAGTTTCCATTTGTGGGAAGCCAAGTTCTTAGGCATAAGTTGTTCCAACTCCGGTGGTTAGTGAGTTTAACAATTTTTTTTCAACTGAACTACCCAGATTGCCACCAAAACGAGAAATGGATTTCCTTATTGGTCTATACGTCAAAACTGCTCCATTTTCAACGTCTCCTTATAAGATGGCACCAAATGAATCAAAAGAATTGAAAAAACATATTCAAGAATTGGAGGATAAAGGGTGTATCAGCTATAACTCTTGATCGTTGGGTTCTCCAGTGTTGTTTGCCAAAAAGCATGATGGTTCGTTGCATATTTTTATTAATTATCGGAAGCTTAATCGGGTAACAATGAAGAACAAAGTACCCTTTGCCACGAATTGATGAACTGTTTAATCAACTTGAGGGCTCTAGCTTTTTTTCAAATATTGATTTACACTCTGGGTATCATCAGCTACGAGTAAAAGAAGAGGACATGTGAAAAACAATATTTTGAACTCGTTATGGTCACTTTGAATTCCTTGTGATGCAATTTGAACTGACCAATGCCCCAATAACATTCATGAATCTAATGAGCTGTATTTTTTAAGCATACCTATATTAGTTTATCATTATTTTTATTGATGATATTATGATTTATTACAAAACTCAAGAAGATCGCGAGCAACACTTAAGGGTGGCTTTGCAGCTTCTTCGAGAAAAATAACTATACACTAAACAAGAAAAGTGAGAGTTTTAGATGACTGAAGTAAAGTTCTTATGCCATGTAGTGTCCAAAGATGACATAGTTGTTGATCCATCCAAAGTTGAGGTAGTTCTGAATTGGGGGAGGCAAAGAAATGTCACAGAAATTCGAAGCTTTCTTGGACTGGCAGCGTACTACCGTCCTTTTGTGAAAAAACACTCCACAATTGTAGTGCCATTAACATAATAGACAAGGAAATGAGTTAAATTTGAGTGCACTGACAAGTGTGAAGCAAATTTCCAAGAGTTGAAGCAAAGGTTAACAATGGAACCCGTGCTTATCATTTCAAACAACATAGATAAATATGTTGTCTATAGTGACGCGTCCTTAATTGGCCTCGATTGCGTTCTTCTGCACCAGGGTAGGGTCATAGCCGATTGTTCACAACAATTAAAGTCAAACGAACGACGATATCCAACTCATGACTTAGAATTGGCTGTCATCATCTTTGCACTCAAGTTGTGGTAATATTATCTCTACGGCTCCAAATTTGAAATTTACTTAGACCATAAGAGCTTAAAGTATTTCTTTAGCCAAAAAAATTTAAATCGATGTCAATATAGCTGGATGGTGTATCTTGAAGATTATGACTTCACTCTTCATTACTATCCAAGAAATGTGAATGTTATTGCCAATGACTTAAGTAGAAAACAACAAGTAATATCTCGTAATTTTGTCATTGAAGTATGAAGGATGTGTAACATTTTTTAAAAGTATAATTTGCAGTTAGGCGAATGGAATGAGATAGCCTATATGGGTGCTATGGTAGCTCGACCTACACTTTTTTAATGAGTCGTTGAGGCACAAAGATAAGACACGGAGTTAGAAGTCACGGATAGTGGCCTGCGTTTCAAGCAACGCGTTGTGTTACCAAATGAGCCTATCATAAAAAAAGATGTCCTAGATGAAGTCCATCATTCAAAGTTCACAATTCACCTGAGAAACACAAAAATGTATCGATATTTGCATCGTTAGTTCTGGTGGAAAGGCATGAAAAAAGATATGACAGAATATATGGCAAAATGCATCACTTGTCAATAAGTCAAAGTTGTACTTCAAAGGCCTGCTGGTTTTTACAACCTCTTAGGATTGTCGAGTGGAAGTAGAACTGCATTATTATGAATTTTTATCACCGGGCTACCTAAGACTTGACGTGGTTATGAGACGGTATGGGTTATTGTAGATAGACTCACCAAATCTGCACATTTTATTCCCATTCATGCCACTGATTCACTTAAAAGTCTAAGTAAGCTCTATATTGAGAAACTTATTTGTCTCCACGGCATTCCATTGTCCATTGTGTCTGATCATGACCCACGTTTCACTTGTAAATTTTGGAAGCATTTACAGCAGACTATGGGCACCAAGTTAGACATTAGTATCTCATTTCAGCGACAAACTAACATATAATCGGAGAGAGTTATCCAAAATCCTTGAAGATATGTTGAGAGTTTGTGTTTTAGACTTCAAAAGAAGTTGGAGTGAGTACTTAGCATTAGCAGAATTTGCCTACAATAATAGCTACCAATCGAGTATCAGTAAGGCACCATACGAGGCTCTTTATGGTAGGCCTTGTTGATCTTTACTTTGTTGGGCCAAAAAAGAAGAAGTTATTATGGTGGGACTGGAATCACAGTTCGAAAAAGTAGTTTCGGTTGGTGTATCGGTTACGGTATCGGTGTAGTGGGACCGAATCAGTATCGGGTTTACGTACCGGTTTCGATTATCGCAATCGAGAATTTTTTAAAAACTTGCACATGGTGACCAGAATGTACTGATAGGTTACTTTGACAACATAACTGAAGTTTGATGACTTTTTGGTAATTTTAAGTGAATTGTATTTTATTTTTAAAGATATTTAGTGTAAATATATATTTTTAATGAATCTTAAGGTGTCGTTGATCTTCTTAATGAGACTATTCCATAGTATTACATTTAAATAAATAAATATTCAAGTCATAAAAGATATACTTTAATCATGCACATATTTTCCAAAACTATATTAATATGTAATTTTTTATAATATAAACTTATAAAGATGGAGTTTAAATGGTTTTTAGTGTTTTTTCAAAAAACAAATTCCTTAATATATATATATATATATATAATGCATTTAAAGAGCAAAATTGTACATAAGAGTGGACCTTTCAAGATAAGGCCCATAAGAAAACAAAAAAGATAACCTATAAATGTGGTCCTAATGAAAAGGCCCAGCCCAGCCCATTAACAACACAAAATAAAAAAAAATGAAGAAAAAATGATTTAAGAGAAATCCCTGGAGTGTTTCATCAAATAGTGGTAAAACCCAAACCAAAAAACCACTGCAAAATCCCAATTAAAATAACAATCCTAACATTATCCCAATTTAGCAGCGATACTTAAGACGATGATAATGTTGATGATCATCAGCAGCGGCAAACACAACCCAACAGGCGAAAGATGGCTTTTCATCATTCATCAGTAGATTCTAAGTTGAACCGGGCGATTTGGACCGGTTCGATGTTGTAGTGGCCGCTTTGCATAGAGTATCAGCAGGTTCGTCGAGAACTGGACGGTTCTTTTGTGTGTAACGGGTCAGACCGCTATACCGGCCAATACCAGTTTCGGTTGGACTGGAAGCCGTTGCGAACCGACCAGTTCAGCAAACCATGACTGGAATTAATACAATAAACCACATAAAAGATTAAAGTAATATATGAACCACTTCGCACAACTCAAATTCGACAAAAGAGTTACGCTGACAAAAGGCGGAGACCATTGGCATTTGAAGTTGGTGACTTTGTGTTCCACAAGATCCCTCCACAAAAAAACATTTTCAGATTTGGAAAGAAAGGCAAAATCGCTTGAAGATTCATCGAGCCATTCGAGATTTTACAAAGAATAGGAGAGCAAACATATCGGTTAGCTCTACCATCTTAGCTCGCTCACGTTCACAATGTATTTTCCATGTCAATGCTACAAAAGTACAATTCGGATCCCTCGAACATCATTAAGTGGCATGATTTACCTTTACAATCTAATGCATCCTACATTGAAGAACCTGTTCAAGTGTTGGACTAAAAGGAAAGGATTTTGTGCAATAAGACTATTCTTCTTGTGAAAATTTTGCGGCGACACCATGGAGTGGAAGAAGTGACTTGGGAGTTAGAGTCGGAGATGAGGGATAAGTTTTCTCAACTATTTAATTAACCAAGTAAGTACTTGAAAGGGGGTTCAATTTAATTTATATTAACACTGATATAGAACAAATTTTAAACCTCAAATATGAAATAGATCAGACAAACTGATGAAGAGGAGGAAAACAATAAACTAAATGAGAGTTCAGTTCACAGGAAAATCAATTTGTCTTTGTATCTCGTAGACTTCACCTTTTATAGGCAAATTAAAATATCTCGAGCACAACACCTTGATGTGATAGAATACTGTAGAGAGTTATGAAAAGTCCAAGTAATGAGTAAACTCTGTTACAACATTAAATGTTTTATACATCTCTATACGCAATCATGATTGCCTTTAAGATATTTTGACATTCTCAATGACAATGGCTATAGAAAACTTATAACATTCATTTTGGCCTTCGTGGCTTGTTTTACTGCTTTTTCTTCCATCCACAACTCCTCCGTTGATTCCCTATTAGTATGGGGTAATTTCCTATGTCATTACCCCAAAAGTGTCTCGAACATGTACTTCTCTCGACGATAGCTACAGTTAGACCCCATGCGCATGGGCACATGGAATAGGCTCGTGTGCATAAGAAATAAATGCAGTGCATTGGGTGACTAAACGTCTCATCAATGAGCCGTCATGACAGTTGTAGAATGGCGGTTCATTCAAAAAACACTTCGTTCAAAACCTGGAATTAAAATCTGTATATTAAATAGAATATAATATATGTGCATATACACCATATATGTAGTATATAAGCAAACTACTTGGGGAAAAAAACAAAATTGAGACATTTGTAAGAACATAAAGCATTTGCTTTGCCAAAGAGTTTGAGAAGAAGAAGAAGAAGTCATTACTTCTTGTTCAGTGGTATTCTTGAAACAGAGGCTACGTGTTTGTGAAATTGTTTGAGAGAAAAACAATTACTATGACTAAGGAACGTGAACTGTGTGGGAAGGATAAGGTGATTCCAATTCCACCAGTGGAAGAATAATGGCAACGAGTGCCATACTTTGGAACAAAAGACCGTTTTTGGTGTAAAGTGAGGCAATATTGTGGAAATATTCTAGAAGATTCACAAGAGAGAATACTATTGGAGCCAGAAGAAGAAGTAAAGACACCACCATACATTCTTGGGGATACAATTATTCGATTCAACATTGAGAGAGGAGTATATCCATACTCCTTTATTACGTGGAAGGGTAGTCAATCGGTTGGAGATGGTTGGGATGAATGAGTTGACTATGTGTTTGGATAGAAAGAGATGGTACAAAAATTGAAGTCAACACACATATATGAGGCAATTAGTTGGACGAAGAACTGCCATATATCGAGAGACATTGATGCATTAGAATTATTGGTTTCACGATGGAGTTTGTCAAGCCATACCTTCATAGCCTCGTTGGGCGAGTTTAGGCCAACCTTGGAGGATGTAGTACATCTTACTAGGCTTAGTTTTCAAGGTGATGCTAATCCTTTTAACTTTGATCTTGATACCAATGAGAAGTTGATTGAGGTTGATTTGGAGGCTTGTCGAGATAGGGTTAAAGTATATGGCTTAATATTTGATAGGCAAGGGTGAAGAGCTGTAAAACGAGGTGGATGAGGTAAAAAAGTTACTTTTGGTAATTGGCTACGATACTTCTTTAAAGATACAACCTGCTAGAAAGAACGTAGGCAATTCAAAACACGAGCAAGATGCAGGGTTAGGAATGACGTCGATGGAGCATTTAACTGCGTTTATTCTGTACTGGTTGGGGAAATTTCTGTTCGAGGCACCACTAGAAGATACATTTCCTGGAACGCCCATGGCCATTATATTAGCACGAGGAACTGCAATTCCTCTAGCAGCGTTGTTTTTAGGGAGCTTGTTTGATAAATTGGATAAAATTATGGATTGGACAGAACGAAGTTTGGGTTGATACATGATGCATACATATGTATCAACAATATTTTTACAAGTCTTTTTGTACGAGCATTTTCCTGCTTATGGTCCCGAGCATAAAGATATGGGAGACTATATAGGGGAGCATAATGAGATGGTACGCTCATGGAGCTATACAGGAGAAAAGCCTTGACGTACTTTAATGAGTGTTATAGACTCAAGCGAACATTTTGTTGCACGACCATATGCACCAATTTTACAGGGGGCGTTGAGAAGCAAAATGTATTTTGAAGATAACGTCGCTCTAGGAACTTATGTTCTGAATTTAAGTGATGAAATGTTGATTGCGTAGGTTATGATGAAGCCAGGGTTTTTGCCAGTAAAGAATGAAGATAATGATTTGGCGATGACTTATAACCCCATGCGAGTAGCTACATAATTTGGGTATGATCAGGGAGTTCCTCATGAATATTTGATGGTGGAGGACAGAGATTACGTGAAAATGAATTATGCTCAATTTTACCCAAATCATGCAAATGTATTACTAACTGATGGGTTAGGGCATTTTGTGGAAAATATCGTGAAGGGATGCGTACTTGCAATTATCACAAATATTGGGATAATGTGTTAAATGCTTTTGGTGAATATGTTACAAGAAAGAATGTGGAAAAAGCGAAAAGGGTACCAGTATGAAAATCGGAAGCACATCTACACGTCGTGACAGGAGTGAAAAATGTGCATGATCGTGGGGAATATGTAGATTTAGAAGGAAACAAGTTGCTCGCAGGGATACAGGACCTAGTAATGTAGGACCACAAGTTGCTGGCGAGGAGGCTGGACCCAGTAATGTAGAACCACAAGTTGTTGGCGAGGAGGCTGGACCTAATAGAGCAGGAATAAAACAAGAGGGAGATGTCTCTACTGTAAATGAAAATTGGGGCAGAGAAGAGGAATGAGTAATAAAAGAAGCACCCAGGTAAGCGAAAGGAAAGAGAAAGAAAAATGTGGCAAAGAGGCAAACAATAAAGCGAGATAGAGTTGTGAGTTCTGAAGTGATAGTGGTGCTAGATATGGAACCAACAGAGTTGATGGGTCAAGTACGAGAACGTATTGCAGTAACCCAGCTTGCTGGAGTAGGATAGGCAAGAATATTAAATATGGAGCCAAGAGAAATACGAGATGTCATGCGAGCTGTTTTAACAACATCTCAGATTCAAACGCTCGCGCAAACTGCACGTCAAGAGGTAGATGATAGTGAAGACACTCTTGAAGGGATTTTACAACCTCGTCGAGGTGAACATGGCACCATGCAACAAGAGGGACTTACTGAATGACTAAATATAGAAGATGTGCAAGGACTCGATGAATCAAGACCTTCAGGTGAGATTGATTTTTACTATTTATTAAGGCCTAGTTTAGGGGTAAGACTAGTGGACTATTCTCAAGATAGACCATCTGGTTTATTTGAGATAAATTTTACTTATCCAAAAGAAATTTATGCAGTGCCAGGGATTAGTGAGGCGAGTGGACAAAATCCATAGGAAGCAGTGTCAGTTGGACAACAAGGTGAGAGAGATGAAGTTCGAGAAAGAATAACTGAACCAGAGATTGAGACAGAGAATATGTAAGCTCGTGTGGATATGTCAAAAGGAAACATGGAAAGAGATTCATCAAGACAGATAACTAATAGAGAAGAGAGACCACGAGAGGAAAATATCGAGGTGCCTGTACAGGTGATACCTGGCAATGTGGAGAAGTTGCAAGAGAATTTAGTTGTGGACGAAAGAAGAACAAAAATGAATTTAATACTCATTCCTGGTTCTGGGGCTAAGGATGTTCTTGAACTCAAAGAAAGCGAGAGTGAAAAAGGGGAAGAAGTGAATCAAGTAATCGGGGGAGAGAATCCAAATATAAACCCTGTGGGCGAGATTAATGAAGAAGGAGAGGCTGTGCATGAGAATAACGATGAAGAACATGCAGAATAGGTGCCCAATGAAGGTGTTGGAAAAAATCAATTTGAGCAAGAACTCGAGATTGGCGTGGAAGAGGTAGGTTCAGTACAAATTTCAGCAATACGAGGTAGATAACCGTCGCCAAGTGAAGTTGCAGTATCATATGTGTCAAACTGGAATGGAGTTAGAATTGGTGCAGAGTATGTAACTTTGCTAGAGACTGTTATGTCTCAGCGTCCAGACGTAGCTTGTTTTACCCCATTATTTTATTTATTTAAATTGGATTAATTAATTATAAATCATTTAGTTGGGCTTATTAGCCGATGGATTATTATATAAGTACTAATGGGTTATTATACTTTTGGACCCATTGAAAGGATTATATATATATATATATATATATATATATATATATTTATATAATAAAAAGAAACCCTAAGGGATTTTACTATGTTCTATATCAGACAATTATAGAGAATGAGGGTATAGAAATGTGTAGGAAAGAGGAGAAGAAGCAACGAGCAATCAAAGACTCTAAAATCAGGTTCTCAGCAGTTTTTGCCACAGGGTTAAAAAGTCATCTCATTAGGTCACTCATTTTCAAGTTGTTTCGTTTTTCACTTTACTTCAGTGTAGGGACTCAATTCAAAAGTATTTTAAGACTCTTGTTTTCATTTATGTTTAGGGGTCCATAGATATGGATTCCCGAGTTATACCCTTTGGGGTATTTGGTTTTCTTAATTTATTTATTCATGAGAATTAAACTTTTTGACTCAATTATTTATTCATTATGTCTTTTTATTCCGTGTTTGTTTATTATCGGTTGTTGATGCGCCCTAGTTTTTGGTATATGTCTGGCCAACCTATGCATGAAAATTAGGGAGTATCACATAGCTGCTCTATTGGAATCGAGACATGTGTTTGTAAGATGAGCAATGTATGAATGCCTTAGTCAAATTATGCAAATATTGCAATTTGTATCATGGGGACAAGGTTCAAAAGCTCAAGTCGATGAAGGATAATTACTAATAAAGGAATTACAGCATTTAGGAATGAATGTGACATGGCTACAAGATCGTCTTCTATTAGCTCAAGAAAATTTGGGACGCCCACAACTAGAAGCAAAAATTGAAGCATTAAAACAAAATTTAGACGCAGCAAAATGACAATATGCCTCGTGAGAGGACTTGAAGAATTTTATAGTAAAATTCTAAAGAATGTGCCTCGTGAGAGGACTTGGGAAATTCTTTTTTATAATAAATTTCTAAAGAATGTGTCTCCTGAGAGGACTTGGGGAATTTTATAGTAAAATTCAAAAAAATGTGCTTCGTGAAAGGACTTGGGGAATTTTATAGTAAAATTCTAAAGATTGTGCCTCTTGAGAGGACTTGGAAAATTTTATAGTAAAATTCAAAAAACTGTGCCTCGTGAGAGGACTTGGGATTTTTTTTTTATATATTAAAATTCTAAAGAATGTGCCTCGTGAGAGGACTTGGGTAATTTTATAGTAAAATTCTAAAGAATGTTGGAGAATTTTATAGTAGAATTCAAAAAAATGTGCCTCGTGAGAGGACTTGGGAAATTTTTTTATATTAAAATTCTAAAGAATGTGCCTCGTGAGAGGACTAGGGGAATTTTTTAGTAAAATTCTAAATAATGTGCCTCGTGGGATAACTTGGGATTTTTTTTTATATTAAAATTTTAAAGAATGTGCCTCGTGAGAGGACTTAGGGAATTTTATAGTAAAATTCATTAAAATATGCCTCATGAGAGGACTTGGGAATTTTTTTTATATATATTAGAATTCTAAAAAATGTGCCTCGAGTGAGGGCTTGGGGAATTTTGTATTAAAATTCTAAAGAATATGCCTCGTGAGAGGACTTGAAATTTTTTATAGTAAAATTCTAAATAATGTGCCTCGTGAAAGGGCTTGAAGAGTTTTGTAGTAAAAACTCTGTAAGAGGCCCTCAAGGGAGGGTTTGAAGAGTTTTGTAGAAACAAACTGTATAAGAGGGCCTCGAGGGAAGGCTTGAAGAGTTTTGTAGAAAAACCTGTATAAGAGGGCCTCGAGGGGGGGGGGGGGGGGGGGTGGGGCTTGGAAGAGTTTTGTAGAAAAACAAATCTATAAGAGGGCCTCGAGGGAGGGCTTGAATATTTTTATAGAAAAAAATCTATAAGAGGGCCTCGATGGAGGGTTTGATGAATGTTATAGTAAATAACAAGTAATTGTATGAGTATGTTTAAGAATATAAGGTAACAAAAAGAGAAAAGAAACCAGCTAAAAATATATAAAATAAAAAAACATAATAATTTACAACAAAAGCTCAGCGGATCCGTCAGTGTTCACAAATTTACATTAGCAAAATAGTACACTGAAATACACATCAGTAAAAGAAAGGTTTAAGCCAAACTAAGTTGATTGAACCGCGTGTTTTTTCATCATCCTGAGGGGTGTAGTAACCGCTAGGATGCACCGATTTGATGACAAACGAGCTAGACCATTTAGGAATAAATTTTGGTGAAGGTAAATGTTGCATGATATGCTTAGAAGTGCGCATAACAAGACCAACTTGTAGAAAATAATGAGGGTGTACTTGTAGATAATGTGCATGAGTCATATGGGATTGATAAACAACAAGATGCACAGTGCACGAGCCCGTCGTTCTGCCACAGATTCAATGGTCACTGTGGGATCTTGATGAGGATAACTTCGAGTTGTAAGACTAGCAAAAGGGACTGCTAGTTCCACATGTAAAAATTTCTCAATGCCATATACTAAATCAAAAGGCGATTGGCCAGTAGAGCGTTTGCAAGACGTTCGATAAGCCCAAAGAGATATAGGAAGATAGTCAACCCACCCTTGACAACGCTCCTCTTGATTATGACTGAGAATATGTAATACGTTCTTATTCGTGGCCTTAGCTTGGCCATTACCCTGTGGGTAATATGGAGAAGAACGATGTTGCTTTATGGCATATAATTGTAAGACTTGATGAATAGGCTGATTGACAAATGGTATACTATTATCCGATAAAATGACCATGGGGATGCCAAACCGATAAACAATATGCTCCTTAATAAATGCTGCAATAGCAGGACCCGTGGCTCGACGAAGTGGTATTGTTTCTACCTATTTGGTGAAAAGATCAATAACTGTAATAATCCAAATATGACCCCAAGAAGAAAGATGAATGGGACCTATCAGATCAATCCCCCATGTATGGAATGGCCAAGGTGGAACAATTGGATGCAAATGATTAGCAGGTTTGTGAATTAGATGCTCAAACCGTTGGCAAGGTAGACAAGATTGGGAATTTTTCCTACTACTTACTTCCATAGAAGGCCAGTAGTAACCACAATGAACTAGCTATTCAAACAACTTACGAGATCCTTGATGCTTGATGGAATGAGCCTCGCGTAATGCTTCGAGTGATTCTAGTATGGAAATGCAGCGTAGAGGCGTACCCTCTACAGTATGGCGATACAACTGATTATTTTGAATAATGAAATGATTAACATGATGTCGAATCTGCTTGCATTGATGCAAATCATCAGGAAGTACTCCCTGAGAAAGATACAGAATGTATGGTAAACGACAGTCTCGTTCCTCAACCATAGTGGTTGTAAATTCTGAATCAGAAAAATCTGGAAGTGAGAGAGCTTGGCATTTAGAACATTGGCATTGCAGAATGTTAGCATCAACAGCCATAGTAGGCCAGTAATAACCATGTCTTTGCAAAAGTCGATAGAGCGACACTGGAATAGGACATTGTGTGGTATGGATCTCGTGGAGGAATTGTTTACTTTCTAGCAAATATACTACACAAGTCAAAGGACCTCCGGGAGGACAATGATAGAGATGTCCTTACAGAAGAGTAAAGTGTTGTAATTGAGTTATAGGAATTGTACTCTGTCCCTTGTTTAATTGAGTGATGAAAGGAAGATGTCAATTATTCAAATCCACACCAGTTATAGGGGGACATACTATACGATTAGGACATTGCTGAATACGAATAGTACTTGGGGTAGCCGTTGAAGCCAATTTGGTACCAAGAGTAGCAAAAACATCGGAGAAACGAATCTGAGTGTGAGATACATGAGCAAAACTGAGTGTAGTGAATCGAGCGGATAATCGTTGAATGATTGTTTGATATGTTGCCAAATGATGTTCACGAATAGCACAATGGCCAATGACTTGTCGTATGATAAGTTCAGAATTGCCAATAACATGCAGCCGAGAAATACCTCTATCTAGAGCAACAAGAAGACCCAAAATTAGAGCTTCGTACTCAACTTCATTGTTGGATCATTGAAATATTAATGTGAATGACTGAGGAAAACTTTCATCATCTAAAGTAAGAACAATACCAGCACCACCTATGGATGTTATAGAAGGACCATCAAAACTGAGTGTCCAAGTATTCATACTAGCTGAGCAAGCAGTAGGTAAATCATCAAGAGGTAAATCATCATGGAGCGGTTCATGGCCATCAATAGGAAACAGTCCTAAGAGAACAGCAAGGGTCTGTCCCTTGATTGCAATAGGGCGACTTAACAAAAAATGATAAGGATCACATTTGGTGAATAGCTGAACCTCGTGAGCCATGAAATAATGTCTGTTGGCTTTGAAATTCTATTTCAAGCAATAAATCTTATTTTGATATTAACAAAACATTCAAAACCGTGTTTGGTACTAATATGGCTTTGAGCTAAGTGTTTCAGCAAGTACAGGTAAATGATTCGGGAAGATCGTTAAAGCAACAAGCGATAAGGAAACTCAAGCGCAAACTCGAAGAAGGACAAATAGATCAAAGAAAGAACAAAAGCTGGACTCAAGACCTGGGGTAGATAGGCCGGGGTGAGAATATTGTAACAAGGTATCTTATGTGTTGATTGATCTTATAAGCTCAAGTAATAAATCAAACGAACTCAAATGGATCAAAAACGGACCTTGAAAACAATTTTTGGAGTCACCCAGTCGACTGGCCGTTAAGGACCCAGCCGACTGGATGAACCAGTGAGCTATAAAACATTTTGACTGCATGAGGCAGTCAACTGGCCTGTCAAAGGCAGTCGACTGACTGTGACCAGTCGATTGGCAGTTAAGGACCCAGCCGACTGACTGAACCAGAGAGTTTCGAACATTTTTGATTGCCTGAGGCAGTCGACTGGCCTATCCAAGGCAGTCGACTGACTCATGAAGCAGTCGACTGGCCTTTTTGAGGCAGTCGACTGACCCTAGCCATTGAGAAAAATATTTTAAATCTAAGCATGGAGGCAGTCGACTGGGTGCTTCAGGATTTTAAGGAAAAGTATTTCTAAACAATATTTTTGCCCAAAAAGAAATGATTTTGCTTGCAGATTTTCAGGTCCTACTCTCCATATTGTCTAGGGTGAGATACACTCTCCAAACCCTAGTGTTACACTATATAAAGAAAGAGATATGGATTAAAAATCCCAAGGTTCTTGTGTGAGAAATTTTTCTGAAAATTCATTCATCTACTATTTTCTCTCAAGCACTTTCTGGAAAATTTTTGATAGCAAGAAAGATCAAAATCTCGTTTTTCATTCCCATCATTTTGAAGATTTAAACTCAAGCTTTGTGCTTATTCTCTTATTGAAAATATATTGTGAGAATATATATATATCTTGAGTTCTTGAAATATCACTTAAAAACACTTGAGCTTATATTGATCTATCTTCCATAAAAACCTTAGGGTTTTGAGTGTTTTTGTTTCTTGAGTGATATATTGATTACATACACAAATTTGTGATCTTGGGTGAGTGAAGCCCATTGTATCAAGGGATGATTGTTCTCTTGATTGTGTGAAAAGCTAGTTAGCTCTTTTGTAAAGGTTTTGTTATTCCACATATTGAAGGAAAAACCATAGTGTGAGGATCGGGAAAGTCTCAAGGAAGGAGATTCTTTGACCCGAGGAGTAGGAGTTACCGAACCTCGTAAAAATCACGGTGTCAATTTCTCTATCTCTATCTCCTTACTTTATGTTCTTGCTTGCTTAATTTATAGTGTGGTAAATAGCTTGTTGAAATTAAGTAAAATTACTCATTACATATTTACCTTGTAAATTATTATTGAACCTTGTTGCATGTTCTAGTAAGAATTAAAAAGAGTTAGAAATTGTTTTTAAAACCCTATTCACCCCCCCCCCCCCCCCCCTCTAGGGTATTTTAGTGACTTACAATGTCGAAACTTTGTGTGTTGCAAAGATGAGAGCTAAACAATGTCTTTCAACAATAAAGTAACGTAACTCAACATCTCTAAGACAACGATTAAGATAATAAATGGGACATTCACCCTCATCAGCGTGCTGAGCCAACAGTGCCCCAATCGATATAGAAATAATGGTTAAATAAAGGTGAAGAGGAATATGTGGTATAGGGGGGTGCATAGTTTGTGGAGAAAGGATGAGAGTTTTGATTTTATCAAAAACAAATTGGTGCACTGGCGTCCAACAGAATTTTGGAGTCGATTTGCCTTTAAGTAATGATATAAAGGGATGGATTAATTCAACAATTACAGGGATAAACCGACGAAAATAGGAGATCTTGTCGAGGAAACTTTTGATTTATTTGTGCGTTGTAGGAGCTAGCATGGCTATGATTGTTTGACACTTATTCTGATCGACATCAATACCTATGCGATGAACAACAAAGCCCAAAAATTTTCCTTAATCAACCCAGAAAGCACACTTTAAAGGATTCATGTGAAGCTGATAATCTCGACAACGAGTGAAGATCCTGCGAAGATGTACCAGATGCTCAACAACAAGATCATCCACATAATCCTTAACAACATTGTATAACAAATCATGAAAGATAGTTGTCATAACATGATGATAAGTGGCACCTGCATTCATGAGACCAAAGGGCGTCACATTATAACAAAAATTTCCCAAAGGTGTCCGAAAAGTTGTCTTCTCAGCATCACGAATATCCATGTGAATTTGATTATAACCATTGTAAGCGTCCATAAAGGAAAACATGGTATGACCCGTAGTAGTGTCAATGAGAGCATTAATAATGGGAAAAGAAAAATCATCATTTGGGCAAGCCTTATTCAAATCTCTGAAATCAAGATAAATCTTGATTTGACCATTCTTCTTTATGACTGGGACAATATTAGCAAGCCAAGTTGGGTACATGATTGGATGAATGAAACCAGCCTTGAGTAAATTTTCAATTTCACTTTTGATATGGAGTTCCATTTCTGGTCGAAAGGTTCATGGTGCCTCATTCACTAGACAAGCAGATGCATGCACATTGAGTCAATGCAAGACAAGATTTCGATCCAAGCCAGGAATATCTTCATATGTCCAGGCAAAAATATCCTGAAATTCTTATAAAAATGAAAGCAGACTGTCGTGATATGAAGAATACAAATTAGCAACAACATAAGTGTGACATGTTGGGTGCCCCGGCAAAGCGAGATTGACAAGCTGAAGATCTAGGTAACGAGTAATTTTATCTAGAATCTCCTCAACGATAGGCATACTTATCATGGGGAATTTAGTCGCTGAACAAGTGTCTGAGCCCTCGCGCCGTCATAAATGATACACTATATTGCCATCCGGAAGGCAGACTCATTTACATTCACATGGTGGATGAAGAGTTTCACTATTTTGAACTTGTAGTGGTAGATAGAAAATATCTTGTTGATTTAGGGCAAAAGAGTACTAAAAATGGCAATGGAATCATTTTCAAAGGTGTCATCAAAGAATAATGCTTCCACATAATGAGCCTCGAACTTGGCAAATGGTTTATTAGAGCATGGAACAGTGATCACCTTATTGCCAATAATACCCTTAAAGCATTAATGGAAAGTATATGGGACAATGCCAAAATGATGCATCCAAGGATGACCTAACAATGTATGGTAAGAAGTATCCCCTTCGATAACATGAAATTTAACTGGTGCTCTAAATTTGCCGATACTGAAATCTGTGTTAACATGTCCAATAGTTTTGTGAGATTTGTCACTAAACCCCATAATTTTAACTGGTTCCATAATTAGGTGTTGAAGATTAAGACCAGTCTTCTCAAATGTTGACATTGGTAGAATGTTTATAGAAGATTCATTATAAAGAAATGCACGCTTGAATTCTTGATGATTTAACACGCCCCCGTTACATACAAAGGACGATTCTGAGGTGTCGAAAACTGTTGATCTGTATCAGTAAACGAAATGATAGGATGTTGTGATTTTTTAGCAATCACCATGCTAGGACTCACAATATCACTGGCTCAGAATTGCTTTATCGTTACAAGTGGTGAAAGGATTGGCAAAGGCTCTTTCTCATCATAACACGCAATGCCTGCAATAGCTCCTCGATTATTGGGATAAGCATTTTTTCGAACATCAGTGGGAGTTGTGACCTCGAGCCTGCCTTTAGCTATCATTTCCTGGAAAATTAACTTCAAAACTCAACAGTCTCTGGTGGGATGACTGACCCATTGGTGAAAGGAACAGTATCGATGATCATCTTTCTCTTTTGGTGAGGGAACTCATCGCGGTGTTGATAAAACCACTTCTCCATGTTGTACCCATTTCTGAAGCATACTCAAAACTTCTTCAATTCGAACTGGAAAATGAGGTGGTTCCTGTTGAGGACCTCATTTATTATCATGATGATTAGAAGTGACCAATGAAGTCTTATTTCTCAGATTATCCTCTAGTTTTCGTTTACTGCGATCATCTGTAGATGGTGAATTTACAGGTTTTGTCATTGCACGAGCCATCTCTACTGGCACCACTTTGATATCTCGAGTGAGATTGCGCGCTCTTACCATAAACTCCGTAAATGTTTCTAATCGAAGATTAATGAGATACAAACGATAGGTCTTGTGCATTCCCTATATGTAAATCTCAACCCTATCTTTCTCATTGCACTTCTTGAAACATTCTTTAGCTTTCATTTGAAAACGCGCTACAAACTTCAGAGGATCTTCTCCCTCGTCTTGTATCTCTTTTGTCAGCGTAAGGGTAGTGACTCGTTCTTTAGCTTCACAAAACTTGCACATAAAATGCTCAGAGAGCTGATCCCAAGTGATTATGGAATTTGCCTCAAGACTTTTATACCATCGATATGCCAACCCTATCAACGATTTAGAAAATTCTCTGATACAAAGATTCTCATCAGCACTATAATATCCTAAAGCCTATATAAACCGAGTAACATGTTCCTCAGAATCACCAGTCAAACGATCGTACTGCTAAAAATTTGGTACCAAATATCTAGTGGGATAAGGCGTACCCATAAGGCTTTTTGGAAAAGGTGGCTCTTGTCGAAAAACTAGAGCACGAGCTAAAGTAGGCGAGCTTTTGATAAAGAAATCTCGTAGCCTTTCCTCGGTAACATACGGATGAGAAAGCTCGGGGGGATTTGGAGTAAGGAAATATGTCTGTGCATCAACTTGTGTTTTAGTCATCAAGAAAAGAGGATCACATTTGAGTCCCCAGGGAACTGGTTGTCCATGAGGAGTGATTACTGAGCTAGCTTGCTGGTGTCATTCTTTCTCTTCCACCTTGGCCTGTAAATCCTGCATCATCATGGTTTCAAGCCTAACCAATAGATCTCCCATCATTCTCTACATCAAAAAGATAAGATACACCCCCAAGTCATACAAGACAAACATCAATCCCAGAACATGCGGGTGGATCGGTGAGTAAGCCGAGACAATCATTTACTAAACATTTATCACATCACTTTGTACAATCGATTCATGAATCGCAGAGAATGATAGGAAATCTATTGGTTAGGCTCGAAACCATGATGATACAGGATTTACAGGCCAAAGTAGAGGAGAGAGAGCGACACCAGCAAGCTAGCTCAATAATCATTCCTCATGGAAAGCCAGTTCCCCTGGGACGCAAATGTGATCCTCTTTTCCCGATGACTAAAGCACAAGTTGATGCACATAATATTTTCCTTACTCCATATCCCCCCGAGCTTTCTCAGTCGTAAGTTACCGAGGCAAGGCTATGAGATTTCTTTGTGAAAAGCTCGCCTACTTCAGCTCGTGCTCTAGTTTTTTTACAATAGCCACCTTTTCCAAAAAGCCTTATGGATACACCTTATCCCACTAGATATTTGGTACCAAAGTTTCAGCAGTACGACGGTTTGACTGGTGATTCTGAGGAGCATGTTAGTCGGTTTATAGAGGCTTTAGGAGGTTACAGTGCTGATGAGAATCTTCATATCAGAGAAATTTCTAAATTGTTGACAGGGTTGGCATATCGATGGTATAAAAGTCTTAAGGCAAATTCCATAACCACTTGGGATCAGCTCTCTAAGCATTTTATGTGCAAGTTTTGTGAAGCTAAAAACCGAGTCACTACCCTTACGCTGACAAAAGAGATACATGACGAGGGAGAGGATCCTCTGAAGTTTGTAGCACGTTTTCAAATGAAAGCTAAGGAATACTTCGAGAAGTGCAGTGACAAAGACAGGGTTGAGATTTGCGTCTAGGGAATGCACAAGACCTATCGTTTGCATCTCATTAATTTTTTATTGGAAACATTCACGAAGCTTATGGTGGGAACGCGCAATCTCACTCGAGATATCAAAGTGGCGCTAGTACAGATGGCTCGTGCAATGACCAAACCTATAAATTCACCATCTAAAGTTGATCACAGCAAACGGAAACAAGAGGATAATTCGAGAAATAAGACTTCGTCGGTCACTTTTAATCGTCAGGATAATAGAGGAGGTCCTCGACAGAAACAACCTCCTTTTGCCAGTTTGAATTGAATAAGTTTTGAATACGCTTCAAAAATGGGTACAACATGGAGAAGTGGTTCTTCCAACATCGCGACGAGTTCCCTCACCAAAAGAGAATGATGATCCTCGATATTGTTCCTATCACAAGTGGGTCTGTCATCCCACCAGGGACTATCGAGTTTTGAAGTTAATTTTCCAGGAAATGATAGCTAAAGTAGCCTTGAGGTCACAACTCCCACTGATGTTCGAAAAAACCCTTATCCCAAGAATTAAGGAGTTGTTGCAGGCATTGCATGTTATGATGAGAAGGAGCCTTTACCAATCCTTTCACCACTTGTAATGATAGAGCAATCTAGAGCTAGTGATATTGCGAGTTATAGCATGGTGATTGCTAAAACACTACAACATCCTATCATTTCATTTACTAATACAGGTCAATAGTTTTTGACACCTCAAAATTGTCCTTTTTATGTAACGGGTGTATTGAATCATCAAGAATTCAAGCGTGCAATAAAATGAGCCACGAAGGCCAAAAGGAATGTTATAAGTTTTCTATAGCCATTGTCATTGAGAGTGTCAAAGTATCTTAAAGGCAATCATGATTGCGTATAGAGATGTATAAAGCATTTAATGTTGTAACATAGTTTACTCATTACTTGGACTTTTCATACCACTCTACAGTATTCTATCACATCAAGATACTGTGCTCGAGATATTTTACTTTGCGTATAAAAGGTGAAGTCTACGAGATACAAAGGCAGATTGATTTTTTTCCTGTGAACTTAACTCTCCTTTAGTTTATTGGTTTCCTCTTCTTCATCACTTTTTCTGATCTCTTTCATATTTAAGGTTTAAGATTTTATCTATACCAGTGTTAATATAACTTAAATTAAACCCCCCTTCAATAGGCGACTCTGCTGGGGATTCCCTATTAGTGTGGGGTAATTTCCTATGTCATTATACCAAAATTGTCTTGAGCTTGTATTTCGCTCGACGACACCTACAACACTATAAATTTCAAGGATGAAATTTTCTTAACGTGAGAAGGATGTGACATCCTAGGAATTTATTGAGGTGACTTTAAGTAAGTTAGTTTAACATTTTCTCCCTATTTTTCTAGTTCTTTAATTAAATTTGTAATACAAGTAGTTGTTTATACTTTTAGAGATTATGACATTTATTGTTATTAATATAATTGGTTCAATAACTTGTTTTCATAAGTGGTAAAGTTGTAATTTAATTAAAGAATATGGTTCAATTGTGGGTTTTGTTAAAGGAGTAAGAGGAATATAATTAAGGAGGTGGGTGGTAAGTTTTAAACTTTTATGGTCAAATGACAAGTGTCGTATTTCCCCACATGCAGCATGACATGTGTTGGAAATGTGTAACCTTCTCACCCATTTCCAACCTCTTTCTTTGTCTTTTCTTGATAAGGTGCTTAGCAAAAGTACATGAAATAAGAATCTTGTAGAGAGAAATTATGAAAAACAGAGAAATGGGAGGAGAGCAAGGATTTGGATCTCTCACATAACCTTTAGCTCAAATCTTGGTAGGATTCTCTAATTGTGTTTCTTTAAGAGCTTTTAAAAGAGAAATTGATTTTGTTTTCTGTACTTTTATTTTAAGTATTGATGGAATTCTTTTTGAGTGGAGGTGATGAAAATATTTAGGCTTTTCATGTTTAATTCATAAATTTGTTCTTGCATATCATTATCCAACTACAACACCGAGTTTGGTTTTTATTTGTAGAAAATGTGAGTTATGTATTTGTGTTATGCTTCTTTTGTTACCATGGGCTTAAAGTGATAATTGTGGAAAAATTAATGTAGCATCCGGTATTTTTACGTCCTAATTAAAAAAAATTATTAACAATTAAGTGCTTATGTGATTATGTGCTTAATGTGTTTATGTGCTTAGCATGAGTTACATGTTTTATGTGATATTAAAATTGTAAGTTACATGTTGTATTTTTATTTTGTGAATAATAAAATTTGTTGAAGATGATTTCGGAAAATAAATGACCAAATGGTGAATTAGTATTTTCATATTAAGAGCATTTAGTGGAAATTGTAGAGATTTAACCAAGTGTTGGGATATGAGTGACATGGTGGTAAATAGAGAGGATGATAGGGGGTAAAAGGGTAATTGAGAGTCATGATAGCACTCTTGTAATTTATCCTAAGTTAAGGGGGATTTGGTCATTTTACACTTATAAATGTTGTCTAATTTTCCACCATTGATTCAAGTCTTCCACCTTTGCTCACAACCCTTGGATCATAAGGCCATGTTTGACAAACAAATGGATTAAGGCGGGTTGTGTATAGTCTTCCACTTTGCAAGACCAATTTTGGACCCTTGGATCTTTCCTACATTTTTATAGATTTAATGTGCACCATTGGATTGTGAAAGCTGTGAGTTGAGAATCTCTACACTGCATAAGTCTTCCATTACAATATTTCATCCATTCATCTCAACCCTTATCTTTCTCTCGGGTTCGTGAAATTTTGGGGCGTGACAATTAACAACATAAATATTAGTTTCATGCTATTTTACTCTAAAGGTCATCAATATTAGAGGAGGATACACATCTAGTTGTTTTGGATAATAAAGTCAAAGGGGTTGAACTGTTATGAAAACTCGAAAGGGGTCTATACGGGGGTACCAGTTACCCTAGTTTTAAAAGCCCGAAACCCGCAATGGTAGACCCTTGTTTGGGTGTTGGGAGTGGTTCTTTGTTGACCGGTGGGGGAGTGGAAGAATGGAACACTCAGGGATGGGCTAAAGGTATTAATGGGATGTACCGAAAAAGGGAAAAGTAATTAAAAGTGGATTGTTGGACAATTTTATAACTTAGTTGTATTTTATGTTTAAAATTGATTATATTTGAATGAAAATTACTATTTTGATACACTTATTTGTGAAATGAGTAGTTCTTAGAGTCGTATATGTATAAAACCTTAGGAAGGCATGTTTTAGAGTTTCCTACTGGCCCGTGGTTGTACTCCTAACAATTTCAGGTGGACATGCTCAGACCAAACCTATGGAAGGTGAAATGACGGGCCTTTAACTACTATCTCTATTGGGAGCCTATTTTTTGTAGAAAGTCGGATGATGCTACTTTGTAATGATTTTGTTAGTATTATAGGTTGATCTCCTATGTGTACTGGAGTTATGTAAATATAGCGTATGATTTTTGGGAAGGTGACCTCCACGCTTGTGTATGTTGTTGATAGGGATCAGTTGTGAAATAAAATGGAACATGTACTGTACAGTTTCCCTTATAAATACCAGTACTATGTTTATCTTCGCATCCTGTGTTTTTTAGCATAACTAGTACCAACAACGGGTTAAGGGTGAGGGTCATTTTCTCCTCACGCTAGTTGGTAGGGCAGAACTATATGGAGTACTGGAAAATTTTATAGCTGTAGATGTGTATTTTTGCACAAACACTCGAATCCCTTTCATTGAGGCTCTAGGTCCATAGTTACACGAAGGTAGATGGGTCTTGGCCCATTGTGATCAGGATCAAATCCCTTTATTATAGGGATTTGGTTTCTTTTGATAAGTTTGGTTCCTCATCTAACAAAATCTTTGGCTTTAGCTCTAACTTTTAGATAACTTTTTTGCTTACATCAAATGAGCTCATTTAGCAATCAATTTATGAGCCTTATTCAATGGGCTCTTGCTCTTCATTTTATAGGCCCGGATTCATCCTTTTATTGGACAACTGCCTTTGGGCCTTCTCCCTGTTGGGCCATGGATTTTACTCATTACACTAGCCCCTTTGGGTCATAGTTAATGGCTCATGGCTCTGACCCAAATAATTGACCCGTGGCTCTTTATCTTGAACTGGTACATCCATACATTTATTTATGTATACTTAGATACTTGTATATGTGCAAGTGGGCTGACAACAGCTAGTCATTTCTTTGATTATGTGCGAATTTTAAACTGAATTTGACGGCTTGATTCCCTTAATTGATGCATCGGTCCGCCTCAAAAAAATCACAGTGCCTCAGCCTCATTAAGTGCAACCTTTGGACGCACCCTCTCATCCTTCATATATATATATTGTTTCACCTAACACTTAAGATCCTTGCATTCATAGAAAATGATATTTATTATCCCTGTTCTTAGAATACTATTTTCCCTTTTGCATTTGCTTCAAGTTCTATGCATTCCCGACATTCCCTGTGTTTTGTCATCTTCTCCAGTGAACTCTTTCATTATTGTAGTAAGTATTTCAAAACCCTTTCTTTTATTTATTATGTCTGAATTACATGATAGTTTTGCCCCTGAAGAGCCAACCTCACTTTCACGTGATGAGTTTGTTGAGAACCATACTGAGAAACCCCTTGTCCTTCCCCAGGAGGATGAACATGCTGGTGATTTTTAGGATCTCCTCTCATATAATTCTTATAGACTTCCGGCTGGTCAACGCAAGACCCCCAATGTCAATTCCCTTAGGAAAATGGTGAGCCTCTAGAAGGGGTAACATCTGAGGCCTACAATCCTGAGTTAGACTTTACCCAGGGGGAGGCCGTGGGCCCTCATAACCCTCTTTTATTTTATAATCAGGTTAAACTAGTCAGATTTCCCCTTCACCCTCTCTTCCATTTTGTCTTCTTCATTCTGGGGTTAGCCCCACTCAAGTCAACCCCAATTTTTTTCGTAAACTTTCTATGCTCATCTTGGCAAATCATGATCGAGGTTTTCATTTGGTTTTTGACGATCTTCTCTTGTGTTATCAAATCTTGGAGATCCCCCATCACGTAAGCAAGTTTATGTTGTACCCCTTCAAATGTAGAAACATATGTGGGGGTATTAATGACTATGAAAAGGGGTGGAAAGAAAGAATGGTTTTAGTCAAAGGCCCCTGGTTCTATCATCATTCTGCCTCCTTTCCTATTCCCAGCACTTTCGGTCCTAGCAAATTCAATCCTTACATGATTCTTCGTGGTCACTCATTTTCATGCTTTTTCCGTGATTGCGACCTCCATAGGGTTAAATATATTTATGAATCTTTTGGCGTTAGTAGTGAAGGGTCCTCTTCTAGTAAAGTTCGTAGGAGGGTCAAGCTTTTGAAAAACACATTTTGGTTTAAGCCTCTGCAATGTACTGATCATCCGACTCCTGCTAATTTGCAAGATATGCCTCGGTAGACATGTTTTGTCTGTCCCATCCTTGAATTTTTTAAGCCGACTAGGAGGTTACCCTAGACCCTACCATTCAAGGGACTCCTGCCCAGGTCGAAGCTGCAACTCCCGTGTATGGGTATGCTGCAGTATCCGGATCTGCTGGTCGTCAGATCGTTGCGCCCTCTCAGCCTCAGCCTTATTCATCTCGTCCTCACCATTTTGGTAAGGGTAGGTCTTCGAAGAGGCAGAAATTGAAAAGGAAAGTTGGTGAGGAATGGGAGGAAACCCCTGTTCCTACCACCATCAAGGATATGACAGATAAGGCCAAGTCCATCTAGAATAAGGGAGACTTTTAAGGTCCTTGATGGTCTAGAGGTGCCAAATAGGGCAATGGGCATGATGATGAGGGTAAGCTTCCCCTTGTCTTTCGCCTTTCTCTTCCTTATTTTTGTCGATACTCTTGACCCCTTATCATTTATTCGAATTCTCTGCAGAGATTTTATACCTTGGGGGCTATGTGCTATAATCGCCAGTGCTGTATTGACGAGTTAGCTCATTAGGTTGATGAGGTAACCCATCTCAAAGTTGCCCTGGCCCTAGAAAATGGAAGGGAAGCTACCCGGGTGCAAGAGGCTGCCACTCTGAAGGAGGAGATGACGGCTTTGAGGGAGAGCAGAGCCCAGGTGAATGTTGAAAACGAGGACCTCAAGGATCGCCTGACCCTTGCCTATTCTGAGCTGGAGATGTGCCACCAAGGGGGCCTAGCCATGCATTTGCGTTATGAAGTTTTCAACAACTGTGTTGCTGGTCAGTTCTGGCACAATGGTTTTGACACCGCTTTGAAAGAGCCTGATCAGAGGAAGCTTGTTGACCCTAAGGGTATGGATGCCTATCTAGGTGTTGAGGCTCCCTACAACACTCCTAAGCCGAGCCCAACTGAAGTGTTTTTTTCGAAGTTCCTTGTTGGGAATCCTTCTGTTAACCCTTCGAGTCCAGAGGCTCCACCTCCAGCGCTTCCTGCTACAAAAATCATGGATGCTTATGGGCCAGAATTTAGGACTGGGGCCAAAACCTAGCCTCCGCCCCCCCAGTATATGCAAGGGATGTTGATAGAGCCAAAATACGGATCTTGCATTATATCTCATCCGTGGCACTATCTCCTCCGTAGTAGGACCACTTTGACCCTCTTATATTCGGGCATTTTTTGTTTTGGTTTTCCCTCTGAACATTTGTAGCCCCTTGGGCAGATTTTGTAATACATGTTTTATTTTAATGAGAAAATTTTCCTTTTGTTCATGATTCGTCTCATGTTTTTGTTCATGATTTGAATTTGTCAAAGCTTGTATGCCTTAACTAATACTTATTTTTTTACCAATACATATACATAATATGCCTCTGGCATACACGCTTTTGGTCCGATTGCAAATTCATTTTTGGGACAATCTTTAGGAGTAAATTCCTCTTTTCGTGGTTTAGGCACATGCCTCTGATGCATGAATAATCTATTTTATATCTTAGGAATAAATTCCTCATTTGAATGGGTCAGGCATATGCCTCAACCATTTTATCACTTAGGATAAATTCCTTTTTGAATGGGTCAGACGTATGCCTTTGCCATTTTACGACTTAGGAACTGTCATTTTACAACTTAGGAATAAATTCCTCTTTTGAATGGGTCAAACATATGTCTCTACCATTTTACAACTTAGGAATAAATTCTTCTTTTGAATGAGCTAGGCGTATATATCTGCCATTTTACAACTTAGGAATAAATTCCTTTTTGAATGGGTCAGGCGTATGCCTTTGCCATTTTATAATTTAGTAATAAGTTCCTTTTTGAATGGACCAGGCGTATGTCTTTGCCATTTTATGACTTAGGAATAAATTCCTCTTTTGAATAGGCTAGGCCTATGCCTATGCCATTTTACAACTTAGGAATAAATTCATCTTTGAATGGGTTAGGCGTATGCCTCTACCATTTTATAATTTAGGAATATGTTCATCTTTTGAATGGGTCAGGCGTATGCCTCTGCCATTGTATATCTTAGGAATAAATTCATCTTTTCTTTTTCTTTTTGCAGCAAAATGTCACGTGTTAGAGATAATATAGACATAAGTAAACGCTTGTAGTCAATTGCTTTAATGGCAAGAATAGGCTTTAGCCTCTTTTATTGATATCGCAAGGAAGAATTAAGTTTGAACGTAAATAGCCTATGTCGGGCTCGTAAAACTAGAATCTAGCTAAGGATAGTACCTCTTCAGCCTGGAAACATTTTAGGAATTGAGCTCCATACGACCATTAGATTTTCTCAATCGGTAAGCCCCTCTGCCAATGACTTTAGTCACAGTGTAGGGTCCTTCCCAATTTACGCGAAGTTTACCCATGATACCGATCTCCTTCCTGAGGACCATGTCCCTTACCTGGAACTCTCACCTTTTCACTTTTTGGTTATAGCTTCTTCTGATCCTCTGGTGGTACTCAGCTAATCTGGTAGGTGTTTGGTCTCATTTTTCCTCCAGGGTATTGAGAGTATGAACCGAGTTTTGATCGTTATGGTCTTCTTGATAGGCTTCAGTTCTTATGGTTGGCACTATATTTTCTATGGGGATGACAACTTTTGCTCCATAGGCCATGGAAAATGGGGTTTCTCCAGTGGGGAACCTTGGAGTGGTCCTATACGCCCACAGGACTTCCGGTAATTTATTTGGCCAAACCCCTTTGGCATCTTCTAACTTTTTCATGAGGTTGTTTAGGATAGTCCTGATTGACCTTTCTGCTTGCCCATTGCCTTATGGGTAACAAACTGAGGATGTTCTAAGTTGGATGCCATACCTATCACAAAACTCTCTGGTCCATTTGTTGACAAAGTTCATCCCGTTGTCCACCATTATGACCCTTGGTACCCCGAAGTGGCATATAATATTTGTCCATATGAACTTGATCAGACGCTTATGAGTAATCTTTGCGTAGGACTCTACCTCCACCCATTTTATAAAGTAATTTATGGTTATTAATGCTAACTTAACTTCTCTTAAGGCTTGTGGGAGTGGTCCCACTATGTCGATTCCCCATTGAGCAAAAGGATATGGATTAAACGTGGGATTAAGGAGCTCTGGCGGAGGATGAATGTTATCTCCGTGTATTTGGTATTTGTGGCACCTTCTAACAAAGGCTTATGTGTCTTGCAACAAGTAGGGCCAGAAATAGCCCTAATTCATTACTTTATGTGCGAGGGATCTCCCTCCTGAATGATTTCCGCATGACCCTTCGTGTATCTCCTTTATAATGGTTATGGCTTCTGAAGGGGTTAGGCATTTGAGGTATGGTCCTCCAAAGGACCTTCTATATAGTTTTTCGTTGCTCAGTGAATATCTGGCAGACTTCATATGAATTTTGCATGCCTCGGGTTTGTTTTCGGGCAAGATTTCATCCCTCAGATAAGACACAATAGGGTCCATCCAGCTTGGTTCCCAAGGTATTACACAAACATTGGCCGGTTGATCAGTACTTGGGATTTTGAGGTAATCAATTGGAGCCACCCTGGTTAAGTCCTAAGTGTTGGATGAGGCCATGTTAGCCAACCTATCTGCACTTTCATTATATTCCCTTGGTATCTATTGAAGACTAAATCGATCGAAATGGCCTAACTCTGTCATGGCTATGGCCTTGTAAGGTTTCATTATTTCTTCAACTTCATAATCGCCATTGATTTGTCTAACAACGAGATGAGAGTCGCTGTAGATTTTGAGGCGTCTGATCTGGAGGCTCTGACACAATCTAAGCCCTACTAGCAGCGCCTCATACTTGGTTTCATTGTTTGAGGCTAGAAATTCTCGACGGACTGACTGTTGAATTCTGGTACCATCTAGTGTTATAACCTCCAGACCTACACCATCCCTTGATGCTTTGACTGACCCGTCAGCATATAGACTCCATTCAAGTTCCTCTAGCTCCTGATGTTCCAACTCCGATTTTGCTTATAAAAGGAAATCTGTTAGGGTCTGCCCCTTAATAACTCTCCCTGGAACATAAGTAATGTCAAAGGCTCCTAACTCAATTGCCCATCTGGTAATTCTTCCTGTCAGGTCAGGTTTAGACATTATCGCTTTGATGGGGAATGTTGTTGGGACAACTATGGGGTGTGTCTCAAAGTAATGTCTGAGTCTTCTTTTGGCATTGACTAGAGACAATATTACACGCTCAGTGGTGGTGTATCTTGTCTTGGGGTCAAACAGATATATGCTGGTGTAGAAGACTAGATTCTAGCATACCCTCCCCTGTTTGACCAGTATAACACTCATCGAAGAAATTGATACTGTGAGGTAGAGGTACATCGTTTCCCCTAACTTTAGAAAAATTAAGACTGGGGGGCTCACTAGGTATTCTTTCAGTTCTCTGAATGCATGGGTCTGTTCTGGTCCCTAGACATTGCTTTTTCCTGCTCTAATGGCTTAGAAGAAAGGTTTGCACTTGTCCGTGAGTCTGGAGATGAATCTGCTCAGCACGGCCACCCTTCCTGTGAGGGTTTGGATTTCTTTCTGGGTTTTGGGCTCTTCCGTGTGCATTAGGGATTTGACTTGAGTTGGGCTGGCCTCTATCCCTGTTCTATTCACGATATGTCCCAAGAACTGGCCAGAGGAGACCCCAAACGAGCATTTGGATGGGTTGAGCCTCATCCCATAGAGCCTGACTACTTCAAATACCTCCCTTAGGTGCTGAAGTTGTTCCTCCTTCTTTTTGCTTTTAACCACCGTGTCGTCGATGTATGCCTCCACCGTTTGGCCCATCAGGTAACCAAAAAAAATTTTCACTAGCCTTTGATAGGTAGCACCTGCATTTTTCAGTCCAAAAGGCATTACTTTATAACAAAAATACCTTCCTCCGTGATAAATAATGTTTTCTCCTCGTTGGACGAGTTCATGGGGATCTGATTATATCCTGAGTAGGCATCTATGAATGACAGTCGTTCGTATCTTGTTGTAGCGTCTACCATCTAGCCATTTTTTGGCAAGGGGAAGCAGTCTTTAGGACTTGCCTTGTTTAGATTGGTGAAGTCAATACATACCCTCCACTTCCTATTCTTCTTCTTGATGACGACTACGTTAGAGAGCCAGGTGGGATAGTGGACCTCCCCAATGAACCCAACCTGCAGTAATTTGTTAATTTTCTCGGCTATGATCTGGTTTCTTTCTACCCCAAACTGTCACTGCCTTTACTTTACCAGTCTGACCTCAGGATCGATGTGGAGGTTGTGTTGTGGAATGGAGGTGTTTATACATGACATGTCCAGATCCGACCAGGTGAATATATCTAGATTATCTTGCAGTAGCTTGATTAGATCTATTTTCTCAGTGGTGGAAATAGTAGAACCGATGAATGTGGTTCTGCTATCTCTAGAGGGGCTGATGTCAACCTCCTGGAGTGGCTCTGTTGTAACCTGACCCTCCCAACCTTCTTCAAAATTGTCCATCTGTAATTGCTATTTCTCTTTCTGCTTAGAGTTTTCTTACCCCTCTTTGTCTGGCTTATTCTAGGTATTGAGATTCTTCATGGTTACCGCATAACATTCTTTTGTTGCTACCTAATCCCTTAGGATATCCACTATGTCTACCCCGTTAGGATCAATACATCTCATGACTTTATGGAGGGTCAAAGGTACCCCCTGCATCTTGTGAATCCATCCTCTACCCATCAGGATATTATATGATGGTTTAACATCCACCACCACGAAGTTCTCCTTCAATGTTCTTCTGGATGTTGATACAGACAACTTAATGACCCCAATCGGCTCCACCATCCACCCATCAAACCTAGCGAGGGGGACACTGGCGAGGTGCATCCAATTGATGTCCACCTCAGATTTGTCAAAAGCCCACTTGGTCATGATGTTTATGTTGTTGCCGGGGTCTACCATGACTTTTTTGACCAAACAGTTAGCCACCAGAAGTGAGATGACTAGAGGGTCCTCATGAGGTACTTGAATGTTACCTAGGTCAGTGTCGTTGAAGATGATCCGTGAATCCTCCTTTCAATTGGATGCCTGTCATATTTTGCCAATTCTTCTGAGTTTGTGAGCCTAGCGCATCTGGGATCTCCTGGCTCCCTCGGTCTCTTATTTGATGTATCCACCCAATACCATGTGGATTACCCGTACCGACTATCCTGCTTGAGTGTTATTTTGAAGGGGATATGTCTGTCTTTCTACGCAGGTTTGATCTTTCGCCACATACTCGGATAATTCCCCTTTTGAAATCATTGCTTCTACCTACCTGCGTAGGTTCTAACTATCGTTGGTGTGGTAACCATATTCACTGTGGAATGCGCAATGCTTAGTCATATCCCTACTCCATGGGTTTCCTCATTAGCGGAAGGGGTCTGAATATCCCTTTTCTCTTCTTATCAAGATAGAGTTAGTTAATACTTGTTTTAAGGGGAGTTATCTTTTTCTCCACCCTCTGTTTTTTGTCAACTGGCCTGTTTGATGAGAAAGGTAGTGTTGGACGAGTTGAATTTTGACCCTTGATCCAATCTTTTGTGCGAGCCTCAACAGTGACCATAGCTCTTTTTTTCGTCACCGCTTCCTTTTCTTCAATTCTGAGGTAACCTTGGGCTATGTAATTCAACTTTCCAATGTTACCGGGGGCCTTTTCACCAGAGAGGCGTGAAACTTTGGCCTTGTTTGGTTCGCGGTCCGGTCCTATGTGGTCTTGTCTCAAAATGGCTTTTTTGGGACCGGACACTGTTTGGCAACACGGTTCCAAAAAACCAAGGACCACTTGGGACCAAAAGGGGTAATTTGAAACAACCAAAAATGATGGTCTCAAGTGGTCTTATATACAATTGTCTTAACACATGGGACCATAAAATTTGAAAAATATATATAATTTGAAAATAATATATAAAATTAAAAAAATAATATAAAAAATTTGAAATAATGTATAAATTTTGAAATATATATATATAATTCAAAATTAATATATAAAATGCAAAAAATATATTTAAAATTTGGGAAAATAAAAAAATTCCAAAATAATAGAAAAAATAAAAAAATAATATATAAAATTCCAAAATAATATATAAAATTTGAAAAATAATATATATATTTTAAAATAATGTATTAAATTCGAAAACAATATATAAAAATCAAAATTAATATATAAAAGTTTAAATATATATTTATAATTTAAAAAATAATATATAAGTTTTGAAAAATAATATTAAAAAATTGAAATAATGTATAAAATTTGAAAATAATATACAAAATTAGATATATATATATATATGTATATTTTTGAGAAAATATAAAAAAATTGAAAATAATATAAAAAATAAAAAATAATATATAAAATTGAAACAATAATATAAAAATTCGAAATAATTTATAACATTTTAAAAATATATTATTTTTGAATTTCTTATATTATTTTCAATTTTTTTTATATTTTTTCAAATTTTATATATTTTTCATACTTAATATATTTTTTGAATTTTATATATTATTTTTTTATTTTTTGTATTATTTTCCAAACATAAGACCAAACAACTTGAATAAAACCAAAAGACCAGACAACTTTACCAAACAGACTTTCAGAACACCACCCAGATAAGACTAGATTAGACCGAACCAGATAAGACCAGACCAGACCAGATAAGACCAGACCGGACCGCCTACCAAACGGGCCTTTAGTGCCAGGAATCAGGGTTATCCTGCATGCCTCTACTGCAGACAACTGATCATATTGGTCGATGAAGGACATCTCATTTGTGAATCTGATCAAGAAGCTCTGGAGACTCTCATCTTTTTCTTGGGTCATAGTAAACAGGCTGGAAATGGTCTTATTTTGCCTCTGGTTACCATAGTATTGCTTTATAAAAAGCTCGTACAATTTGTTCCAACTCCCAATTGATCTGGGTGGTTGCTTCTTGAACCATATGAGTGGTGCCTCTGTCAAACTGGTGCGGAACACGTTGCACATGAGGGCTTCGTCCTTTTTCCAGGAGGTCATCTATATCTAATACTAGTAAATATGGTCTGATGGATCCTTGGTCCCATCATACAAGGTGAACATGGGCAATCTGAACTTCTTCGGGTACTCTGCCTGATTTATTTCATCCGTGAAGGGTGACCTAATCATATCAACAGCGGCGTGGGCTGCTAGGTCCTTCATGGAGGGAGTATGGCTCTTTATGTTTTCAAGCACTTGCCTCTGGATCCTTTTAGTCATGTCCTCTAAATTCTTCATAGTTGGAAGCTGCTGAGGCATAGGGACTTGGGCTCGAAGGGAAGAGTTCTCTTCTTGCTGGTGGTCGGTTGTTCTGTTGCCCGTTCCTTCTTGATCATTGTTTGTTCTCATCTCCTTTGTTCCTGGGTGGATCACAGTTAACTACCCCGTTGTCAACGACGTTATTCGGATCTACTGGGTTGGCCGGATTTGGAACCTGAGCCTACCTCAGGCGAAGCTCGACGTTCTGTTGTTCTAGTTCCTCATTCATTCTTTCCACCATTGCTAATCTCTCCATGATGGCTTGGATCTGGGCGACTTGGGCGTTGCTTGCTTCGGCCAGCGCGGAGGTTCTCATGTCTACCATGGATATTTCTTTGGTGAAGGAATGAAGATGGAAAGAAAGGAATGGAGGAAGGCAAAAATCGTAGGTGAGAAAGAAGATCAATGAAAAGTAATCTTCGCTTCCCATAGACGGCGTCAAATGTAGATGCATATTTTTGCACAAGCACTCGAATCCTTTTCATTGAGGCTTTAGGGCCATGCTTATACAAAGGTAGATGGGTCTTGGCCCATTGTGATCAGGATCAAATCCCTTTAATATACGGATTTAATTTCCTTTGACAAGTTTGGTTCCTTATCTAACAAAATCTTTGGCTTTAGCCCCAAGTTTTAGATAACTTTTGGGCTTAAATCAAATGAGCTCATTTAGCAATCGGTTTATGGGTCTTATTCAATGGGCTCTTGCTCTTCATTTTATAAGCTCGGATTCATCCTTCTATTGGACAACTGCCTTTGGGCCTTCTCCTTGTTGGGCCATGAATTTTAGTCATTACAACAGCGTCTTAGGGATTTTTTTCCCGGGGGTGTTAAAATTTAAATCTTATTTTTTACTTTGGTTATTTTCGAAAAATCAAGTATACATATATATTTAGTGTTTTTTGAATTAAAAGTATATAGTAAGAATTAAGCAACATATAGACAAAGGGTAAGTATGTAGAGCAGTGAAATTTGAGAGACTTAAGCAACATATAGACAAAGGGCTCGTTTATGAACCGTTTTTGTTTTTTGTTTTTGTTTCCTAGAAAAACAGAATTATGATTTTAATTCTAGTAGAAGAAACAAAAATTAAAATCATGTTTACTAATTATCTATCATTTTTAGAAACAAAAACAAAAAATAGGAATATGTTCAACAAAATCATCAATAAATGAATTACAATTTGTCTTTTTCAAAAATATTAAAACTATTTTGAAAAAAGAAATTTAAGCTTGTTTTTTTTTTCATTTTCATTTTAGTTATTTATAATTTAACTAATTAATTAATTTTATTTATTTATTTATTCAATTTTATTTATTATGGATTTTATTTTATTTTATTTATCAATTGTATTTTTAATCAATTTATTATTTTATTTATTTTTTATTAATTTGTTCATTTTTATAAATTATCTATTCATTTTATTTTATTTCTTACTATATTTATTTAATTTTATTTAAATAATATTTTTTATATAATTATTCTTTTTTATTTATTTTTTATTTTTTTATTTATTATTGTAATTTATTTATTATTTATTTTCCTTATTTTTTATTATACTTTATTTATTATTGATTTAATATATTTTTTTATTTTTTACTATTGATGATTAGGGTCAGTGAGAGAAAATAAAAAGAGAAAACACCTATTTTTTTACTTTCTCTTTCCTTTGTAATGAGAAGAAACGTTTTCTCAACTCAGAAAGAATAAGCAAATTAAGAAACGTGTTTTTATTTTAATTTTCAAATTTTAGGAAATAAAAACAGAAAATAGAAAACAAAAATGGATCCTTATTAATAACATTCTTCCTACAGCACCATATGTGATACATTATTATTATTATTATTATTATTTGGCAATGTGTAATTTGAGTTAGAATTGATGAAAATTCATATGTATATATAAACTATGGAGGAACAAGGGAATTATGTTTCAAAATTGATGCTCAATTACTATTCCATAAGAAAAGTATGATAAATAACAAACAATTCATGATGTGTTTGGCAAGATTGTCACATTATTCAATTTATGAAAAAGAAGTGTGAACTAAGATTCCTTAAAGAAAGTGATGTTATATCAAACTCTGTAAGCACATGGCAAGGACATGGAGAAAAGTCCATGAACCAACCAAGTCCCTCCAATTTCATTAATCCACACACAAAAATTGAAAAAGGTCTGTCATGTGATCATATTGCCTGGGAAATGAGACCTCAAACCCCAAGAACAAAATGAAAAAATAAAATAAAAAATGGCACACGTGAAATTAATAGTGACCCCATTCGTGTGAGTGATATATATATATATATATATATATATATATATTAAAAGCAAATTAATATTAGGACAATGGGTTGGGACAGTGGAACAGTGGGGTGAAGCGAAGAAGATGCTGACTAGTAGGGTCTCCTCCCCATGCAGATGTACCTTTCCAAATATTGAGTAGCAGATATTGTTGTCTAATAAAGGAGACACTCACTTTAATTTCATGGGTATAATAAATGAATCAATTGAATGATACAGACACATGGGAGAGACTGTGTTTGAAATGTATGTTTTAATTTGACATATATATATATATATATGGTACAATTTACCATCCATGCATGCATTGGTGATGTGTATATATTGGTGCATTTGGTGAGTCATTTTAGTTCATTATAATCAGTACTTGTGTTTGGGCATGGGTGAGTTCAAGCACTTGGTGGTGGTCAAGTTCAAAGAGGAAGTTGTGGTGGAGGAGATCTTAACTGGGATGGAGAAGCTTGTTAAGGAGATTGATGCTGTCAAGTCCTTTGAATGGTTTGTTTCTTTCATATGTTAGTTAATACACACACCTGTGTGTGTCTATATATATTTTTGCATATTTCTTCTTATTGAATCAACTTCTTTATAGCATTTTACAATTTCATGTTGGGTTCTTGACAGTACTAGAGATATGTTAGGAGTATTGATTCTACTTGGTTCTTAAATTTTCTAACCAATATCCAAAACTTTAGGGGCTTCTTTGCTCCAATTTTCTAGGACAGTTCTCAAAAATTCAATAAGTAAAAAATTATTTTTAGATAACTATAAAAAGGTACAGAGCTTATTTGGTTCAATTTTGTTAAGACAGTTCTAAAAAATTCAAAAAATAAGGATTTGTTTATAGGACCATAGTTGAGAATAAAAATTTGTTTGTAGAGTAGTATAAGAAAACCAGTTGAGCTTTCTATTGATTATTTCAGTTATAACTTGGTTCTTATTTATATTGGTATGCCATTCTATAAGGACAGTCATCGAATGCAAAATTCATCTCTCTCTTCCATTTTAGCTCATTGGAAGTAGTTTTGTTAAAATATGGTCATAGCTGATTAATTTTTCATAAAATTAACCAATTTTAAAGACATTGTGACAAAACATATTCTTTGGATATAGTTCGTCTTGATTTACTTTTTATTAAAACAAATTTTAAAGTCACGTTACACTAATTTTGTAGAAGTTTATAGAAAATGAACATTTTTGTTATTTGTCTTTTATGAAAATGGTTTAGCGGATGTCTTGTGAAAATTGTTCAGTGCTATGTATTTATATTTTATTCGGAATAAAAATATTTAACACTATTAGTATTGCTTCAAAGTAATGAGAGTGCCATTGTTAACAGGGGACATGACATTGAAAGCCCAGAGATGCTTAGACAAGGCTTCACACATGCTTTCCAGATGACATTCAACAGCAAGGATGAGTACACTGCATTCCTTGGCCACCCTTCTCATCTCCAATTTTCTGCAACTTTCTCCACTGTCATTGACAAGTTTGTGGTTCTTGATTTCCCAACTCTTCTTGTCAAGTCACCACCATGACCAACTATGTCATTCAACAACTACCTACTACTTTTCCAACATATAATAGTATATGTATGTCTCTATGTGTGAAGTTGTGTGTGTGTTTTGGTTGCATAATTTGTGGGGGACTATGCACAATGTGTTTTCAAGGTTACTGAATGTTAATTTCAGCCTTGTATTTAGTATGTTCCCCTTATCTATGAATTGGTGATTTTTACGTATGGGATATTTTGTAATGGAATGATGATAATAAACTAGATAAAGCAGACTGTGTGTGTGAAATTGGAATATGATAAATTTACCTTTTGACTTTGTTACCTCACCAATCTTTTTAACTCTATTGAGAAAGAAAAAAGAAAAAAGAAAAAGAAAAAATAAAAAAAGAGAGAAAAGAAAAAAGGAAAAACTTTTGACTTTGTTCGCTCACCTAATCTTAACATGACTCGAACAAAAAAAAATCTTAACTACCCTCCGTATTCAAGTTCTTGTGCAATGTCCTTTTATCTGCCACTTTACTTGGATCTCAAAAAATCAAGCATGGACAGCTACATATCTGAATTTGCTATATTTTGGAACTAGAAATGGGTGATTTTATATTATTTATTTTATTGGTATAAATTAAGGAAGCGTACAAAAATAGTGCAGCAGAGGAAGGTTTTAGTAGTAAAAAGCTTTAGTCAGCAAACTATACACAACTATATATAGATCTGTAAACGGGTCGGATTCGGATCGGATCTGTCCTGATCCGATTCGAATCCGATAAGTTCAAATCCGATCTGATCCGATCCGATAACCCGATAGATTTTTACTTAATTGATCCAAATCCGAATTTTTTCATTTTCGGATATCCGATCCGATTAGGTAAAAAAATATTACAAAAAATTATTAATATTTTTTTATTTTTATTTTTTAAGAATATTAAACACTAAATTATGTATTTTACAATCAATGCTTATAATACATAACTATAAAAACATAAAAATGAAAAAACGAAAAAAAAAAATGAAACATAATTAAGTATACTATTTAATATTTATATATTAATAACATAATATATATGTGTATATATAAAATTAATCGGATCGGATTAACATAAATCCAAATCCAATTTGTTAAGAAATTGGATTATCGGATTCAAATCCTGATCTAGTTATCTGATTTTATTTTCAATCCATATCCGGCTAATCGAATCGAATTCGGATCAAAATCCAATCCATTGACAGGTCTAACTAAATAGTTAGATAATGGAGGTTAGAGAAGACACCATTATTACAAAAGGATGGGAAAAGAGAAAATTTGGTGCAGAGGATCTTAATAGTCCCACAAGAACATGGCTAAAATTTCAAAAGTGAACCATTTGAGAGAGAAAGTGTAATTCTCCATTTGAATATGGTATAAACAATAGACAGAAAGTAATATTCATCACTGATAGATACAAAGTAGATTCTCTGCTTTACCATCTTTTATCCTTCAAATCCCCTCTTATCATCAAAACCATTTATTGAAAAAATCAAAGAAGAAAAAAATAATTATACAGAAAATGCGGAAGTTGAATTGTTCACATTTTCTCCATGTCCTCTTCCTCACCCTCAACATTCTTTTCCCAGCAACCAAACAGTTCCCAACAAGCTATTGTGGCAAAATCAAAATCTCAACAAATTCATCACTTTTGAACCAAATGGTCCTTTGTAAATCTCAAAAACTCTACTTTAGAACCTCTATTGGTCTCTTCCCTATCTCCTCCATTGACTACACTACTAAACTCCTCACCATCTCTCACACTTGCTGTTCTTCTTCACAACACTTTGTCTCTCCTTCACTTCTCTCAGCTGGTTTTCCACTTCCTCCAAAGCCCAACTCCAATTCTCTGCTGCTCTTCAACTGCTCAAACAATAGAGGTCATATAAGTAATTGCACTCACTTGCATGGTTGTAAAGGTTATTTTGGTAATTGTGAGCAAGGACTTAAAGGGTTTTCTTCTTGTTTAATTGTGGATGATCTTGGAAAATTGGAGGGTTTTAATCCGAAGGACTTGAATTGCTCACATTATAGCTTTGTGTATAGAAGGAGTACTTTAGTTGATGGTGACTTTGAAGGATTTGAGTTAGGGACTAGGGTTTCTTTTGATGTTCCTGATCATGTACCTAATATATGTGATGAGTGTCAAAAGCCTAATGGGAATTGTGGGGTGGGATTGAAGTGCATTTGTCATCCAAAAGAGTGTAGTAAGTTTTCTTATTAATTGCATTTTATTTGTTTATTTATTTTTTTTTATTTTTTTTGCTGTTTATGATTTGAGGAATTTAATGGTGGTTTTGCAGAACATAAGGTCATATCTATTGCTGTGACAATGAACTCTTTTGGTAATATCCTCATCTCTTTGCTTTCCTTGATTGTTGCAGTGGTTCTATAGAAGTGTTCTTGAGGTAATAAATCAGAAACATCGTTCTTTTATGTTTATGTTCAATGCCTTTTTTGACGCTTATTATTAATGTTGCAATCATGTTATTTTGACCGATATGCTAAGTGTGGTCTAGTTCGTAACAGTTTTAAAATGAGTTGTTAGTCACTGTGCTCGTTCATTATCATCACCCAAATCGATACTCATTACCGTGACCGAAATCGATAATGCAACTTGTAACCATGGTTTTACTATTTAATAATTTGTTGCAAAATTAGTACAGAGCCTTCGAGGAACATTGGAGAGCTATCGAATAGTGCTGCAATATATAAACCAAGTCTAGCCATTAGGCAGTAATTCAAGGGATGTGAGATAGAGAAGTGTCTATCCTTCAAATTTCATATTCTAAGTGAATGAATCCCCTCTCTATTTTCAATGAAAAGTGAAAATTCATTGGATTTTCAAGACCTATTATAGAAGTAGTGAAAAATGTATATATATGTATATATATATATACATACACACTTTTTACTTTACCAATCTTGCCATATTAATTATGTGATGCATAGTGGATTCAATGTCTCCCAACGGGAACTCGTGGGTACGGCTCACAATTCGTGTCGGTGAGTCTTGTTCGTATCGGGTTAAGATCGTGTCGTGTTGAAAAATATTTAATTAATATATATGTCAAATATGTTCAATTCTAACCCAACTCACAGGTTATTCGTGTTGACTCACGTATCGACCCATGTAACCTATTTAGCCTATTTATTATAATATATTATATTAAATTTGACACAATCCAACATGAAACGAACTATTTAACTTATTATTAGCAAAATTAAATTGAATTTGACACGATCTAGTAGTAGTGTATTGATATATTTCAATCCATGACCAATTAGAGAAAATAAATAAATAAATATAAATATAATCGTGTCAAACGTGTCGTGTTCGGGTTACTCGTGTCGTGTTCGGGTCGACCCTTATATTCTCATATCGTGTTCAGGTCGATCCTTACAAAGTTTCAACCCTTTTATGATCAATCTTAATCCTTTTAATTCATGTCATATTCATATCGTGTCTGGCAGCTTTACTTATGAGACACTGAGACAATCTATCACCTTTCCAATTGAGCACTTTATCTTCATCCACATGCAATATGAAAAAAAAGTGGCACACTATAATATCATCAAAAAAAATTTTAATCTTTTTATTGGTAAGTGCATGCATACATTTCACTTGGCCATTGAAATATATGGTATCTGGTAGGATATATTTTTGTAGGGACACCTCTAATTAAAGGCCAATTTTCTAGCCAGTTTTAATTAATCAAAAGATAGTGTATGGCCCATTTACAAGCCAAATTGGTCTAACTAAAACCCTATATTCTTGTAGGCTGATCAAAAGTGCATCAATGAGCGTGAAAAACTGATCCTTCCTGTGCTATGGGTTCATATTTTCAGTTTTAACTATGCATATGTAGAAGAAGTGACTTTCTCACCAATGTAATATATTCTGACTATAAAATATATAAAGACACTTTGTATAATTTGGGTCAATGGTAGTTTGTAGTTTGTAACAACATTGCAGCTTCACTGTTTCATTCAATAAATGAACACTTATTATTGTGTGAACCAATATTATTATTTTTTATTTTTTTTGAAAAGAATGTGTGAACCAATTTATTATTTACTGCAATGATATTCTATTACTATATTTTTCATTTTGCCCTCTGCTACTTGGTAGCTGTTGATTTTGCTTCATATATATTGCCTTGTACATGCCAGAAATTGGACAAAGAGCAAGAAAGTGATTTTCATAATAATAATTGTTTTGCCAAGACAAAAATAATGGAAATCATGGTCAATTTGTACTGAACAGGTTAAATGCTTGTTCTATATAGAACAACTAATCAATTTTTCTCAATTAACTTGAAGAAAAAGATCCAACAGTGACTAAGGTTTTAATAAAAGACAAGCTATCATTTGGAAGAAAAATATATATAAATAAACTTATAAGATCATTTAAGAGGTTGATAACTGCCACCATTACAGTTAATCCATTACAGTTAACAACTTTTGCTTAAATTTTCTTTTATCTGGTAAATCACTTTCACGCGCAAACTTACTGCATTTATACCCTGTTTATGTGAGATTCCATATGCATTATAATTTACAACTTTTTTATTTTGCTACAACACACCAACTAGGGTTGCACACAAAACCGAGAAAACCGAACCGAAACCGGCCGTTCGGTTCAGTTATGGTTTTTAAAATTCAAAAACCGAAATTTTTTGTTCGGTTTCGGTTTCAGTTTTTACCCTCCAAAAACCGAACCGAACTGAACCGGTTTTATAATATATTATATATCATATTATATATGTATTATCCATATCATATTATGTTGAGACTTGAGAGGGTGCATTCGTAATTTTGTATGAAAAAACAACATAATTTTTTCACATCATTCTCCATTCACTCCTTTAGTCTAACCTAGTATCAAACATTATCACACTCACACAGCCCCCACTGACCTCCAGTGGTGTGTTGGTGTGTAAGCAGATTTAGATAACTAGTGTGGAATGTAATTTTGAACAGCATACTTCCATTCCACTAATTATGGATTTGATTTTGTAATTGTAATAATTGAAACATGAACTATTTTATGTAATTTAGTTTATTCTTTTAATTATATTATTTTTTCAGTTATGTCGTTATTTTTTTTAAACGCAATTATAAAAACCAAAACCGAACCGAAAAAATTGATTTGATTTTGTTTGGTTTCTTTTACTAACAGTTTGGTTACGTGTTTCATTTTAAAAAAATTAAAAAAAATGGTTCGGTTTCAATTTCGGTTTCGATCGAAACCTAACCGTGTGCGCCCAACCAAAACCGAACCGTTTGCAGCCCTTCCAACACCAGGCTCCAGCCACTCACCAATCACCATATAGAACTTGAATATCTATCACTTACCAACTCTTATTCTTCTACAAATATAGGATTTTATGCACTATTTTTCAAATCCATGCAAGACAGGACAATAAATTTTTTCTCTTATAACCTGGTATCAAGCCAATGGTATTGTGTCCAAATCACACATTCCCTCGTACTAAAAATTGTTACACAAGTGGGAAAAAGAAAAAAAGAAAAAATCATATGAAGGATATATTGAAGAATTTAAATATTAAGAATCACGTCATCTTTAACTCTCTAATAACTTAAGCTTCGTTTGGTTGGAGTGATTTGAAAGAATTTGGAAAGAAAATAAAGGATAGTAGTATATGTGTTTAATTGGGTTGATATTTTGAAGAGAAAAGAAAGGATTTTGAGATATTTGAAGGGATAAACATATAAATACAAAATCCTTTTTCTTGGTTAATATACTTTATTTACCGGGGGATAAAAAAAACTACAAAACCTTTGGTTGTTATCCCTCATTAAATGAGAAGATTTGGAGAGAAATGATATCAATTTAAAAAAGAAATTGAAATGACAAAACTACGTACCATCTATACTTAAAAAAATAACTGTATTAATTAAATGATATAATAGTAATTTGATTATGATCTCTTTTTTTTTCCTCTCATTTAACTTATCCAAACAAGAATAATATCATTTCTTTTCTTTTCCTTCATAATCTATTCAAACATAAATTTAAAATATTGCTACCCTTTTTTTTTTTTTCTTTTCTCTCATAATTAATGTTATCATTTTTTTCTTTTCTTTTCTTTCCTGCTCATCCAAATGAAGCCTTAAAGTTTTCTAGAATAGAAGAGCTAACGGTCTATTTTTCGAAGTTTTGATTCAAACAAATTGCTTGACATATCGTTCCTAACAAGGTTTATATAAAAATAATCAGCATAAGTATCTAACATGATTGAAATGCCGCTTTATTTATTTCGGGGTAGGGCTCTTAATTAATTTTGATTTCTTTTTTTATGAATACTTCAAATTTTACACAAGCACAAACATTGATATTAATAATTAATATCTTCAGATATGTAATACCATGTTGATAGTGCGATTTTGCTTGTAATGATACAACAAATAGTTAAAACCTCCATTTTCATTGAAGTGTCTAAACCCCCTCACCAACAGTAACATATATAACTATTAATCCCCATATGATAATGGCAACATGACCATGAAAAGGAAAGTCCTAATTGCTCTCATACTTGTACCCGAAATTTGGGATTATCAGTAACAAAATGCAAAGCAGTTGAATTGGTCATCTTGTCATGCGCTTAAAATGCTAATTGAAATACAACCTAACCAAGGACTGAAATTCAAATGTTTTTGTCAATTTCTACATTTTATAATATATTATATAACAACTTCAATCACTATGATTGAACACTGAGTTTATGGGAATAGTTGCTAAGGTCGGTCTGGGACACTGCTATTGATGGTATTCCAATGTACAGGGTGACCCAGAAACTTAGATTATTGAAAGCTAATCTGAAGAAGCTTAATCATGAGTCTTTCAGTGATCTATCTGCAGGGGTTAAACAAGCCCAGAATGAGTTGGCCTCAACCCAAACTGCTCTTGATACTGGCCCTGGTAATGTCATCCTTAGAGGGTAGGAAAAAAATCAGGCATTGACATATTCTAGTCTTTGCAAAGTGGAGGAGCAACTATTCCAGCAGAAAGCCAGAATTCACTGGTTGGCTATGGGTGACCAAAATACAAAATTCTTCCATAAATGCATCCAACATAGACAAAACAGGAGGAGAGTTTCATCTGTTGTAGTGCCTAATGGGTGGTGTCAATGGATAGTGATGACATTAAAAGGACCTTTCTTTCTTACTTCCAGGATCTATTTTGGTAGCAATCCCTCATTGTTACCCTGGTATGAATGCTCTCTCTCAATTTTTCAATAAAACCATTGATGATGAAGCCTCTGAAAGTTTGTGCTCAATACCTACTGATGCTGAGATTAAACAGTGCATTTTCTCTATTAAACCTAGCAAATTGCCTGGCCTTGATGGTTTTAATTCCTATTTTTTCCAAAAAATCTGGCATATTGTAGGTAGGGAGGTCTCTTGTGCAATTAGACAGGTTTTTGAAAATGGGAAGTTGCTTAAACAAATCAACACTACATTTCTTGCCCTTATCCCCAAGGTTCCTAATCCCAACTCCCCATCTGATTATAGGTCTATATCATGTTGCAATGTACTTTATAAATGTATCTCAAAACTTCTTGCTAATAAATTAAAACCTATTTTGCCTACAATTATTGACAAGGCTCAAAATGCCTTTGTTAAAGGTAGGAAAATTGGTGATAACATAATTCTAGCACAGGAGCTTGTGAGAGGGTACCATAAGGATATTGATTTTCCAAAGTGCACTCTCAAGGTGGATCCTTCACAAGGCTTATGATTGTGTTGACTGGTACTTTGTACTGGATGTGCTACAGATCTTAAATTTTCCTCCTATTTTTGTCTCTTGGATTAAAACTTGTATCTCAACAGCCACCTTTTCAGTAGCTATTAATGGTGAGATGTGTGGGTTTTTCAAAAGTATTAAAGGCCTACTACAAGGTGATCATTTATCCCCCTATCTCTTTGTCCTTGCCATGGATTGTTTTTTCATCTATTTCTAACCTTAAGACATCTAGTGACCCTCTTTTTTCCTTCCATAAGAGATGTCATGCTACTAATCTATCTCACATATCCTTTGTTGATTATGTACTTATGTTCTTTAATGGGGATATGGGTTCTGCCCTTACTATTAAAAGGGTTGTTGATGCATTTTCCAACCTGTCTGGCCTTCATCCTAATCCTAGCAATAGTAACCTATTCTTCTGTGGGGTTCTGGAACCATCAATTGTTGACATTTGTAACATGTTCAATGTTCCTAGAGGGTCATTTCCTATTAGATATCTAGGCTTGCCCCTTATCTCAACTAAACTGTCACAAGTTGATTGCCAGTGTCTTGTTGATAGTATGCTTACTAAAGTGGCTAATTGGACATCTAGGGCCTTGTCCTTTGCTGGAAGATTACAACTAATCTAATCTACACTATCTACAGTACATATTTTCTGGGCTAATATCTTTATTATTCCTACTAAAGTGTGTAAACAAATTCGAAGGGTGTTGCAAAGATTTCTATGGAGTGGGCAAGATCTGGCAAAAAATAAAGCTAAGATTGCATGGGATAAAGCGTGTATTCCAAAGAAGGCTGGAGGGTTGGGTATCTAGGATATCCAAATGTGGAATAAAGCATCCATCATGAGACACATATGGACTCTATGTTCACATGATAGTGATAGTATATGGAGAGAATGGGTTATGAAGAATTTAATCAAGAGAAAAAGTCTCTGGGAGCTCAAAGTCCCAGGGGAATGCACATGGTTTTGGCGAAAGTTGTTACAAAGTAGACATATTGCACAACCCATGGTTAAACATGTTATAGGAAGTGGGGACCAGACTCTTGCATTATTTGACAATTGGCTTCCATGTGGTTCTATTTTTAAATTATTGCAGGATTTCCCTCCGGGACAAAGATGGCACCTCAACAGATACCTCAAAGTAGAGCTGCACACGGTACGGTTCGGTACCGGTTCCTGCAAGAACCGGAACCGAATCGAAATTTTCGGTTCCTTTAAAAATGGAACCGGTACCGAACCGTAGGGGTAAGGAACCAAACCAAACCAGAACCGAATTTCGGTTCGGTTCCGGTTCCTAATGCTTTATAATCTGTACAAGTATATTTGATTGATAGTGTTTGAAAACCATTTCAAAGTAGTAATTTAGTCTATTACAAACCATTTCAGTGTCAATTCAGCATTAACACAATACTAATTTAGTCTATTACAAACCCAAAATGCATTAGTCTAATAATCTATTACAAACCCAAAGTAAATTAACACTGTCTATAACTATTACTCTATTAGACTATTACAGCAACATCAACAGCCATTGCCACAGCCACAGCAAAAACTGGGCAGTAGGCTAACAGTAGCAGTACCAAAAGATTGAATCAAGTATCATCTGCCAAGTACAAACAGAAGGAAATAAGAAGAGAGAAGAATGGGACATATGAGATTTTAGTTGATGAATTCAATTATTCACATAAGCTAAAATTATACCAAACACAGCTGCAAATACTATTGTTTATAAAATTATACCAAACACAGCTAAAAAATCTTATAAATCTGAAATTGAGAGTTTCCTAGGAAGAAAAGCATGCCTTGGAGAGCACTTCATTGCTTTCTACCAAGAATGACACCAAGAAACATATTGCCTTCTTCACTGGGATGTGGAAGACTTTAGGTGACTCTCAGTCTAAAAGGTAGTCTGAAATCTGAATGCCTTTGGTGAGTCAGCCCATTAATGGACATCATGACTTTATGGTGCATTCATTTCCTATTGAACCCTTCCTTTCAATGAATAAAACTTTGGCACCTAGGAGAAATAGCTTCCAAGAAACCACTATCACTCTCATGGTTCAAAAATTCTATGTTTTTCATCTAAGCTTTTCCATGAATGACTTGACTTTTTAAATGCTGGACCAAAACAACCAGTGAAACTGACTGCACTATCAATTCATTCAGGCTCTTAGTTTTATCCAACTCCTGGGTACCTTCGAAAGACATGCAAAAAAATAGTTGTGCTTCTACATATTCAGTATTAACTTATCAAAAGCACAAACTGGAATTAACTTAACACACAGAAATTGGTCTCTCAAGTTTGGTCTGTTGGTTCTGTTGAAAGGCAGTCACAACATATACATATACATATACATATACATATACTCTATTATGTTAACACTAAGAAACTGGAATTCAAAAGCACAAACTGAATTGGAAACTGAACTGGACAGAAACTGAAAATTTCTAATTATTCATAGTTCATACACAACAGGATAACATTTGACTCTGTTTTGTCTATTGATTGCAAGACAATGCCGTCAACAAAAATGAAAGAAGCAGATAAGAAAGATCTGTAAAATAGCAAGCATTAATGGTGAGGTTAACTACTTCAGATACAAGAGATAAATCCTTGCTATTGTTAGTAAGCAGAACTGGAGTTACATTTTAAGCAGCAAACAATAGTGTAAACTGAAGCCCTAAACCCCCAAAAATAAAAAATTGTAACCATTGAAGCAAAATTATGTGAAGCAATAAACCAAACTGAAGCCCTAAATCCCCAAAAATTATAGCTTCAACTGGAGCCCAAAACCCCCAAAAATCAATTCAATACAGAAATTAAACGAACATGGAATTACCTTCACATATTTAGATGATAACTCCTCCGACGAGGCGATAGTCGATTTCAAACACAAACAGAGATATAGAGACGAGATATAGATATATACAGTTGCTGTCTTGCTGAGGTCTTGACTCCTGAGGAGTCCCGCAAGAGATGCAAGTGAGAGAGAGCAGACGAGCAGTGACTGAGTGAGTGAGACTGAGAGCAGTTGTGTTTCTTTGTTAACCCTAAAAAAATTGATGAGTCTCTTATATAGTGATATTATATAGTGTATATACATATATAGTATATATATATATAATACAGTCTAGTAAAAGGGTTAAGTGTGACCGGTCTATGGCTTTAGGCTTTAGGCTTTAGGCTTTAGGCTTTAGCTTATATATTATGTAGAGATTTTCAGTTCTCCACCGGTTCTGGTTTGATTCGGTTCTTCAGAGCCAAGAACCGGGACCGAACCAAAAATAATGATTCTTCAAAAATGGAAATCGGTACCGAATCTGAAGTTCTAAGAACCGAACCGCCAGTTCCAATTCCTCGGTTCTTATATGCACCCCTACCTCAAAGTCTCTTCATTCATGACTAATGGGCACTGGCCTTGGCCTAGACAATTCCTTAACCTTATTAACCCACATTTTGACCTTTCAACCCTTTTTTACCCTAATACGGTGATCAATGATAGAGTTCAATGGACCCCTTCACCTTCTAAGGTGTTCACTATTAAACATACTCTTTTGTCCATTAACCCACCTCCTCCCAATTGCCATTAGCATAAGTTAGTGTGGTTTCCCAATAGAATACCCAAACACTCCTTTTGCCTTTGGCATGCCATCCATGGAAAATTATTTACCAAAGATCAAACAGGTTTCAAGTATACTATACAACCAAATGTATGTGTCATTTGCCTAAGTGCTGTTGAGAGCAATGAGCACCTTTTCAACTAGTGCTCATACTCAAAACTGATTTGGAATGACATGCAAGAAAAATGTGGTTACTATACATATTCAGATACATGGAAACAATTTCTTCTTTGGGCCTCATCAAATTGGAAGAAAAAAATTGGGGGAAAGCAGAGTCCTAGTATGGTAATTAACACTAACAAGCTTTGTATTTAATATATGGAGAGAAAAAAATGATCGCATTTTCAAAAATAAATCATTACCTCCAAATGTTACCTTCAGTGCAATAATTTATGTTGTTCGGATGAGGTTGTTCTCTAGCGATCATAATCAAAATCAGAAAGAGAATAAACACTGATGGTGTTGATGGATTAACAAGTACAGATTTTGAAGAAGGATAAGGATAGATGGAACAATAGTTTAAGGATTGACAAGTGAAGATCTTGATCAAGGATAGATGGAAGATGAAAGAATATGGATAAGGAATAAATTAACCAAATTTGAAAGGATTCGAATGGATGAAGAATAAGAGAGAACATGTATTGAAATTTACCTCTTCTACCTCTTAATCAATCTATGGATAATTCCTTATTGGCATGATAATAATTCAAAGGATTGATTGAAGATGGACTGGAAGATATTAAAGAGATAGATGAAATGGAGAAAGCCCCAAATGCAATGGCTGCCGTTTTTGGTTGCTAAATTAGGGTTAGGTCGTTTTGTGCTTTTTGTATATATCATTTCCACTTTTCCTCTTTGGGTATTTTTCTTATTTTGCCCCTTCTTTATTTTCTGTTTGTTTTTATTCTTTATAAAAATGGTTTATTTACCGGAAAAAAAAACTTCAATCACTATGGTCATACCTGATTTATATAACTAATTGCTTATTATGACATATTAATTAGATGAATGTAATTTCATAACTGCCTTGGAGGATTTATTATGCTTCATCTTATCCCATGATGATAGTAAGTCAGTCCAGTTCTTTTTTTTATAAGACTTTAATATTCATCTGGTGGTGAGCAGATTCTATAGATATGAGTCTGCTATAGTATCAAATAGAGGTGGCAATTGGGCGGGTTAGGACCAGTTTAGGTTGGGTCATTAACGAGCGGGTCAGTAACCCGTTATGACAGGTTGTAAATGGGTTGGGTCGACCCGCGGGTTTACCCGATCCACATTCAATTTTTTTTATATAATAAATAAATATAGTTCAAAGTTCATATTTTTTAAAAATAATTATATATATATATATATACACTCACACAATTAATTGTAAAGTTTGAGCCTTCATCTCTTACATCTTTCTTCTTACTATATACACTTCTGAGTTTCTGTTATATTTATTTTTCCCTAATCCAACCCATTGTGGAACTCAATTAACAGAAGAAAAAAATTATCTTTATTTACTAAAAAAAATTCAACTAAAAATAACTCAATTAAAATAAAAATAAACATAATTGATCAAGATAATATCAAAACAAACACAAAAATCCGTAAAACATACAACAAAATCCATAAATTTATATCATAGCATTGGAGATTTATCCATTTAGCTTACATGGATAAAACAATGACCGTATTGTACATTAGGCATATTTGAAGCCTATATAGATAAAAGCAAATCCTCAAAGAAAAAAATCATGAGATCTGATTTGATTTCCCAAAATGATAAAAACTACAATAAATTTATCCCTCAATTGCTAGAATAAAGATTGCACTTAAGGCATATTTGAAGCAAACTTTGTAAGAATTTATATATATGCTATTGAAAAGCCCAAACAGAAAAAACACCAATTACATGGCATGAAGCCCATAGCCTATTGAAGCCTAATAGAAGAAATATCCAAACAAGGCCCTAATCAAGGTCAAAATCCATAATCGCCCTGTTTCAAACTCAACTCTCAAATCATCAAGTGATCATCACTCACCCCTAAGACCTGCAAAATTTGTAAGTATTTATATATATACTATGTATATACTATATATAAATATATAGGACACAACCGTCCAAGCAGTTATAATAGTTTAAGTGGTCTTGGCAGAGCGGGACTAAGGTCCGTCATATACCGTAACTCTCTTCAGATTAGAGTGATTATAGAAGAATTTGATGCAAAATAGGTAATTTCAATTGACTGAAAATCTTAACTGAATATTATAGTGATTCAAAAATACATTTGACTATGATAGACGAACTTACAAGTGGATGTCTGACAATCCATCTGGGTTCGGAGGCTTAGCATGCTTTAAGAAGAGGAAAGAAAGAGAGAGGGATTACAAAGTAGAAATAAATTTGGAAACTAAAACCTAAATTGAACCATTACATTTGACTGCTTTATATAAAGGATACAACAAAGTTACTGTGGGTTTTGCACTGTTGACTTTTTGACTTTTGGGGCAGAGAACTGTTGCCTTTCACTATTGACTTTTTGACTTTGAGGGCAGAGAACTATTTCCTTTTACTATTTATAATAGTAGTATGTCGGTACTGTTAAGCACTGTATTTGTCATTTGTGCCGACGGTTTACTATAGCAAAAAGTCATTATTCACTATTCTTGTCTTTTTGTGTCTTTCTTGTATCTTTTGACTTGAGCTTGACTTTTTCCCTTCCTTTTAATCTTTAGACAGATCGAAGGGATCTTGGGCATCCTGGTATGGCCTGTATTTGGATTCTGTAGATGATTCATCTTCTTCATCACTGTTTGAAGCTCCTTCTATTTGGGCAAGGAGCTTTTCCATTTTCTCTTTGAGCTTAGCTTTGGAAGTTGACTTCTTGGAGGCTGATTTCTTGACTGCGGTTTCTGTAGAGGAACTTGATTGTGCTGTTTCAAGGACTTGTGTGACTGGGCTAGCCTTGAGTGACTGAGAAACTTCTTTTGGGAATTCTAGTTGGATTTGTTGAATGATTCTTTCGATTTTGAAAGGATCCCACCATTTGGTATAATAGACTTTACATACTGTGCCAGCATCACCTTTAAGGCTGAAATGCCATTTGAAAATCCAAGAAATTTTGTATTTTTTGGCGAAAATTAGTAATAGGGGGAATTGATGGTCATGAGAAGGGATTTTGAACTTAGTTTCAAAATAGTTGATTTGTTCCCAGAGGATTTCAAGGATAACATTATTATCTGGGTCATGGTCATTCCACCACTTAACAAACCAAGAAGGGAGTTGACTATTAAATTTACTATCAAAATTGACGAATTAAGAATGACTAAAGGTTTCAGTTTGAAAAAGAAAAATTTTGAACCAGGCATCTATGTAGTCATAGTAGGTGAATGGGAGTGAGTTATCTAACTTTTTAAGTTCAGAGGGATGTTTTCCCCATTCTTTAAGGGAGACAACTCTCAAAATGTATAGGGAGTGGTAAATGACTTTGGTTGGATCATTGCGATTAAGGACATGTTTGATGAATACAAATTTGGTTTTGTAAAGGATGTCTCTGTAATATTGCAAGTTGTGACTAGGGGTGTGTGATATCCAATGAGAATTTGGGGGGGGGGGGAATTGTTTTACTAGGGCAATTGGATCATTTGTGTGAGAAAAATGAAGTTCGATGAAGAAAAGGGTATGATAAGTTTTTTGAAGATATTCTAATCATCTTGGAGGGTTGTATCGAGGGAGAGGTGGAGTATTGGTGACTGGGGCATGGATGGTGAAAGGATCATGCGGAGTAGTTAGTGCTGAACTAAAGGTAGGACGCGGACCTAAGGGAGTCCCTAGGCTTGTGAACTTGTTTACTAAAGCGAGGGAAGTAGAAGGTTCAATTTTTACTAGGGGATGAGGTCTGACCGGAGGGATCCCTCCTCTAGGACGTGGTTGTGGTTGTCTGTTTGCCATCAGGGTTCTGTAAAAATTCTCTGGTAAGAAAATCTGGGATTGAATTGTCACATCCACGAATGTATTTGATATCAAATTGGAAAATGCTTAAAATCGACTACCATTTGGCAAAAATATGCTTAGTAGCTATATTTTTAACATCTTTTTCTAAAAAATATTTGGCATTTTTGCAATCAACTCAAAGTAAAAAAAAAATTTATTTAAAATATCATCTTAGAATTTACTGATACATAGAACAATTACAAGAATTTCTTATTTAATAGTGTTATAATTACTTTGTGTTTTGTTCCATGCTCCAGAATGGTAACGAACTAGCTGTTCTGGAGAAGTAGGGGAGAGTTTTTGTTTTAAAATGCCTCCATAACCAATGTTGGAGGAATCGGTTTCAATGATTGTGAAAGAGTTGACTGAAGGAATTCCTAAGCAAGGAAGTGTTTTGACATATTTTTTAATGTCTCTAACAATAGTTGTATGAATATCAGTCCACGGAGGGGGGTTTGACTATAAACGATCGAAGAGTGGTTTACATTGTTTTCGAAGATCTTTGTAAAATTCAGCAATGTAATTTAAAGAACCAAGGAAACGTTGTAATTGAGTTTTATCAAGAATTTGGTTTGGGAATTTGCCTGCAAATTCTATGGATCGACTGATTGGGTGGAATTGTCCTTGAGATATATCATAACCAAGAAATCTAACTTTGGTTTGAAAAAGTTTTATTTTAGAAGCAGAGATGACTAAACCATTGATTTTGATGGTGTGCAAGAAATAATTAAGATGTTTCCAATGAGCTTCAATGCTATTGGAAAATATAAGAACGTCATCAATGTAGACTATGGAAAAATGACTGAAATGATTGAAAATATCATTCATAATATTTTGGAATTCACTTGGGGCATTCTTAAGGCCAAAGGGCATGACATTCCATTCATAATAGCCAAAGGGTATAGTGAATGTAGTTTTATACTTATCTTTTTCTGTAATCTGAATTTGCTAGAAGCCGGACTTAAAGTCAAATTTGGAGAAAATGGTTGCTTGCCCTAATCGATTAATTAAATCTCTCTTGTTAGGGATAGGGTATATTATCCATTCAAGGACTTGATTAAGAGGCTTGTAATTAATGACTAGACGTGGTACCCCTCGTTCTATTTTTGAATTTTTCTAAACGTAAAATGTTGAGCAAAACCAAGGTGATTTACTGTGACGTATGATTTTCTTTTGAAGAAGATCATGGATTTTTTTTTTTACAAAATTCTAGAACTTCAACATTCATTTGAATTGGCCGGGCTTTAGTTGAAATATTTTTATTAGTGAAAGACTTTATAAAAGGAAGACTAACAATATGTTGTTTCCTATGCCAAAAAGCATTGGGTAGTTCCGAACATATTTCTTGAATAAGTTTATTTTCATATTATTTTATCTGATTTTGAAGGGTAGGGTTTCTTAATTGGGTTTCTATTCGTTTTTGAATTACTTCTTCTTTTAAAGAATTTAAATGTTGTTCTTTATGATGGAGAATGTAAATATTTTTAGAAATTGAAAAATCAATTATGCTTTCGAGTTTTTTACTAGAAGATTTTTGTAAAAAAGGGAAAAGTAATATTTTGACCAAAATGTGTTGTAGAGAGACCATCATTATTTATGGTAAATGGGTAAAGAAGATATAAAAATGGAAGGTCAAGGATGACTGTATCAGTCATATTTTTTACTAGGACAAATGTAGTTTTGAAACAGACATTATCTTGACAAATATGAGCTTTGGATAATTCATATTTGATTTTCATTGCACTACCATTAGCATAACTGAGTTTCTCAATTGTTTTTCCATACTATTTGCTAGGAATCAGGCCTTCTTGTATACAGTTAAGATTAGCTCCAGAGTCAACTAGAGTAATGACATTTTTTTGGTATTCCTTATTAATAACTAAGGTGACTTTTATTTTCCATTTTTTAAATGAGGTTTGGTTGATCAGATTCAAATCATTGGTTTCCTCCTCAAAGTATAAGGGATTTGTGTTGTCATCATCCTCATTACTGTCAGAAGAAGAGGAATCAGAAACTGAAAATTGGTGTGAAGTTTTAATTAAATCTTTGAGTTGGGTGTGAAAGAGGGTTTTTATATCTTGATTTTCATTTTTCAAAGTTTTGATTTCTTGTTTAACTATGTTGACTTCTGCTTGGAGGTCTTGTATAGTGACTTATTTCTTAGGAGTAAAACATTCAAGAGTTTTGTGAAGACTAAAATTTGGTTTGTTTATGGTAAGGGGTTGAGTATATTTGTTTATTGTGAGTAATTTAGTAAGCTTTTGAAGATAAGAAATTTTTAAATCTGGGTCTTCGACTTTACTTATGAGGTCTAGAAGAAGATGTTGTTGCTCTTCTGCCTTTGTGAGAAAATTATGGGTTTTATGTTTGTGTCTATTCAGCATATTGACTGTTTTTGTACAACAACTATCTTTGCACCCAAAACTAATATCAGGTGAACTGGGACAGGAGGCAGAAGATTCAGAAGATGAACTAGATTCAATTTCAGTATCACTGTCGCTTGTGTTTTTTAACTCAAGAATTGTGTAAATTTGTTGTTTAGTTTTATCAGGGATTTCTAGCTGATTAATTTTGTTTTTTACAAGACAATATCTTGCGTGATGACATTTCTTACTACACTTATAACATGTAACTTTATTTAGATCAATTTTATTGTTTTTTTCAAAAGGTTTTGTTTTCCTCGTATATTTTTCGTTCTTTTTAAACTTTTGTTTATCATAGAATTCATTATGTTGGAATTTTTTATTATATCTTTTATAAGGGCGAGTATAACGTTTTGGGAAGGATTTTATTTGTTTTGATTTCTTTGTTTGCTGAGATGGTGCAATTGGGGGTAATCCATATTGTTCACAGAATGTGCTCATTTCATATTTAGTCTTCTTTTTATCTTTACTAAGTTGATTATTAATTTTCATATCTATACACATTTTGAGTCCTACTTTCTGGATTAGACTAATAATATTACCGTAGGTTAGACTGTCATATTCAATAACACCAATTGTGTTACTCAGTTTTGTGCGTATTTTATGAGAGAAAAGGCTGGGCAATCCATTAAATAATTTTTCTTTCCAAAATGGTTTATTACTATCTTCTCGTAACATAACACGTGACAAGAAGTATCTTTGTACCATATAAAATCACTTAATGTAGGGCACTAAGGTTACTAAGTTGATCATGAATTCTAGAAGTAATGTCACTTGGTCTACCAATGAAATGATCTATAATCGTTTAAATTAATGTATTGACTCCATCAGGGAGCTCGAGGCCAATTTCTTCATTAAAAATAGGGGTTCCATCTTCTGTTTTTTGCACTGCATGTGTTATATTGTCTCTTGCTTCTTGGGTAAGATGTTTATCCCACCAATTTCTTAACATGCCAGAAAATCCAGAGGCTAGTAATTCTACAATATCGGGTTGAGGCATATTGTGATGTGTGAGGTAACTATTAGCTGTCATAGAAAGGTGATTTAATTTGTTTTAAGTTTCTTGTTCAGAGAGTCCATCAATATTCCATTCATAATTTTTTTTAGATGACACAGAAAATTGGTTTTGGAAGATTCTTTTTTCATATTGAATATCGACAGGATTAGGTTGGGAATACCAATTTTTTGTAATACTGGTAGGGTTAATTGGTCGATGTGTGATCCTATTGATCTCAAAGGCATTTTCTAACTTGCGTATATCTTTATCTATGTCTTCGTCGGATTAGGTTTCAGAGTTATCAGTATTGTTATGAGAATCAAAATTGAGAACTGTGAGAGATTTTTCATCTTTGATTATTTGTGATTCTAAGGCTTTTAATAATTTATCAATTTGGACAGAGGAGTCACTTGTGCTTGGTTTGTTAGGTAACCCTTGACGTTTTGTAGGAAACTTGATTAGAGGGGAATCAATAGTTTTTGTCACAGGGGTAGAGGCATCAAGTTTAGATTCTATTTTGTCCAATTGAGAACCTAGCGTACTTAAATATTGATTGGTGAAATTGTTTTGTTCAATAATTTTTTTAGTATTAGGATCAATTGCTGATGTGACAACTTTAAAAGGGGAGGCTGGGAGTTTTGTTCCAATGTGGTTAACAATTAGGTTTTCTAAAGGAGGGTGACTATAACAAATAGTTGTTTTATCATGTTTTGTCCATTTATGTTTTGTAAGAACATTAATTTTTTTGTAGTAATTCTCAAGATAATCAAATAAACCAATTTCCAACTCGTTTGTTATCAAGAATTTTTGCCATTTTTTTTGTAATTTTTGTTCTCTCCTCATGTGTGTAACTTGTTCTATATAATTGACGTTTTGCTTTATTTTCTTTGGACTTGGCTTCAACTTCTAACTTTAGAAGGTCATAGGAAAATGATTTAATTAAAACACATAGTTGTGGATTAACAGTGTCGGTCTTAAAATCAGTTTGTGTAGGGGAGTGGTTAGAGATTGAATCTTTAGTCTTTATGTTTATGACATAACATGGAGTAGATACTTGTTCATCCTTTTGAATTCATTTTAATTTATGATCACGTCCGGATTGGTGGACTAGAGATTTTACAAATTATGTATCATGGTTAGTAGTAGTTTCTCTAATTGGTAAGGGGTGAACATTTTATAGTTTGAACTAACGGAAGAGCAACTGTGTCTAGATCGATCAAATGTTAACTTAACAGCTCCATCTAGGAATTGTTGTACTTGTTCAAGATTTCGAACATCATTCTCGATTTTGGTTGGGTGATTTTTATTTTCAAGTAACCATTCATTTGGGAGGGAAACATCTTTTTAGGCAAAAAATTTTGGTATACGAATATTTGCATTAGAAGTACTACTTTGAATTAATAGAGTTTGATCTTTAGGACTTTTGACTAGAGCATGAACATTTAAATTGGTTTTCATAGTCTTGTACTAAATTCTGTAAATTAAGCTTAGGGGTTGGGCACCTGCAAACATGGCATAGCCTGAAGTTTTGATGTTTAATGTTAAAGTTTTTAGTATGTGAGGGTCACTTAGGCTTAACTTGAAATTAGGAAAGCAATCACAGTAGACCGGACCATTACATAAGTTGGTTTCAATGATACTAATTAAGCTTTGATTATAGTAGAGGAACCTAACATCTCTTAGATAGAGAAGAATCGATGCATTTTGTCCTAAAATAGTTAATGGATCAACTGCAACTTGTACAAGACCAATATGGATAAAATTGTATCCTCTTTCGCGGTGTTGTTTTATAGTTTTTGGAGAAAATAATTAGCATTTTTCGTGTTCTTTGTTTATAGCATATACTTGTTCAACAGTTTTGATTGTGTATTCTGTAAAAAAGGTTGACTTAATGAAACTGGTTTTGTAAATTTGATTTGTGGGTACCCTATGGATATTCCAATCATTATGACTTTCAAGATCAGTGTAGGTGTGTTCTTCTTCATTAATTATGTCATTAATATCTGGAATGAAAGGTAAGTTTGTTCGACTAGGTCGAGAGGAGGAAGATCTAAATAAATGACTCATGATTAATCAATTTGCCTATTATCTGAGCATTATAATGTGTTTATCATATTTTCAATGTTTGTTGCATTTCATAACACATACCTTATCCCAACAACATCACCGCTTATGCCCTAAAACGCCTAAAAGCTCACCAAGGGACTTAATGTTTGGTTTTACGATTTAAGGGGATGTGACATTAACAAGCAGAGAAAGAGAAGATGAAGAACAATATAAATGAACAGATAAATGACTATAGATTAACAGATCTGAGCAGATTACTAGATAAATCCAAGAAACTATATATACTATGTATATACTACATAGTATATATATATATACACAAAAAAAAAAAACTAAATCCTTGAAAAAATCCCATTAGATTTTATCTGTTTTTTCAAAAGATCTCAATATTAATATAGGATGAATATACACACACACATATATATATATATATATATATGAAATTACATAGGAGATGGTGAAACAATCCTAGAGGAAGGGGGGTGAATAGGCCTTTTATAGATTTATTGACAAATTAAAATTTAATTGCGAAATAATCGATTTTAATCCAATTCTCTAACAAGCTAAATCATGTAAAGATTGATCTAAGTGCAGAAGATAAAGCAAGAGACGACACACGTTATTTTTACATGAAAAACCTTGGACAACGTTCCAAGTAAAAACCACAGATACACTCTGGTATCGATGCACTATTAATCAAAGAAGTTTACAGACTCTATAAAGTTAGGACTTACAAATAACTTTGATTTTCCGTTTTTCATTTCACGTCTGAAAGTCTTGAATCACTCGCGCTACCACGAAGTTCTCGCGCCGATCTCCGTACTCTGACGGCTCCGCTTCTTAACGGATCAAAGAATTACGAAACCTCCTGCTCCAATCTCTGTACTATGACGACTACATTTCTCAATGGATCGATGCAACCACGTTGCAATAAGTGATGTGATGATTTTACAGCAATCAGATCATTCAATTGTGCATAAAGATCTCACGTGTAGGAGCACAATTGAATAATCACCAAAAACTAAAGAAACCCTTGATATAGAATGATCAAGCGATCTCTTTTTCCTTCTCTTTGCAGACGGATCTGATCTATGAAAGTATTGCAGAAATCTCACAAAAGCCATTCCAAAATCTGTAGAGAATCCTCCTATTTATAGAGAGGAGAATCATATTTTGAGTAGACTTGTTTTCATCTTGGACTAGGATTCTTCCCTTGTGTAATCCTCTTGTGATCAGGAGTGAATCTATCCAACTTTGGTGTAAATATACCTTATATACGTGTTAGGATGACTTGGAGTGTAACCACCAAGTCATTGTAGTTCACAACAAGTAAAATTGCTTCAGTCTGAATTCTACAGGTCGGTGGCATCTGCCCACCATTACGCCTATGCGTAGGAAATTCTACGCCTATGCGTAGATAACCCTACGCCTATGTGTAGGCATGGGCGTACCCATGTGCGCATGTTTATGCAAAAACCAACTTTCTAGTCATTTTTTTGGTTGTTGTATGCGCTGGCAGGCATAGCAAAAATCATGAAATTCACTTTTTGAAATTTTATTTTCATTTACACCCCTTTCATTCCTCTAACATGTTTCCCAAAGTTTCGGCTTTGAAAAATATTCGTTTCCCCCTCCGTAATGCATTTTCGTGGTCCAAACTTGTAACCTCTTCATTTCTCTTGTAATTTTCACTACTTTAAGTTTGATTTCAGTTTGGCGAAACTTGTCGATACTTTCGCTTGACCACTTTAATTTCCTAAACTTACCCAACCTCAGAATTCACTAAACATGGTTATTGTCTAGAACATGCCAAAAATAAACAATAAAAACAAGTGTTTTTACAATATATAAAACTTTTCCCAAACTAAATCCTTGAAAAAAATTCATATTTATATTATATACATATATATACATATACATATACATATACATATATGTATACATATATGTATATGTATACATATATGTATATGTATACATATATGTATATATATATATATAGCCTATAGAGAGAGGAAGAGAGAGAAAGAGAAGGGTTGAGATAGAGCATAATCATGTATACAAGGGTAGAGAGAGAGTGTGCGTGTGACGAAGCCGAGAGAGGAGAGAGAATGTTGAGTTGACCGGAGGATTCGTGAAACACGGGTTTAAACGGGTACCCACGGTCAACCCGTTATCAACCCACATTTTCACCTTACCCATTTAACCTAACCCGTTGTCAACTCCCTTATTAAACCACTCACCCGTGAACCCAAAAATTGAGGGAGGGTATGGGCGAGTTGATGAGTTTGGGTAAAAATTGTCAGCTCTAGTATTAGATGAGATTTGATCCGCAATGGACAATGTGATAGAGTAACTGGACTGGATTAAAGTCCCGGAAAGAAAGCATGCATTAATTCAATAGACAATCATTATCATTCTTTGTAATGGTACTCTCAAATTCATACAAGGTTTGCTGCTCACTCCTCGCTTAAATGGAAATAAGCCTTTTTAAAGTACTAAAATGTCATTAAATTTTATTATTAGAACTATTTCTATTATGTGTTTAGCGAAATGCGTTTTTAATCTATTTCAACGAACAAGTAATGGTAGGAGTAAAATCTTAATATAATTCAAAAAAGCCAGCGAGATCCAAGCAAATTAAATTTAATGTTTTTTGTAATGAAAAGTACAGGATATTGTCACTTCTCCATTAGAGATGGGATTTTAGTGGCGAGGGAGTCTTATCTACGCATATCAAAGTAATATAAGTGTTATGGAGTAAACATTGAGGCGGTTCCAAAAATTGATTGTTATATTATCAAATCAAAATTTATGGAGTAAACACAATGAGATTTGAAAATTCGATTATTATGTAATTATTCAAATCAAAATGATGTTATTTAAATCATAATTTATTTTTTGGGGAAAGACTTGGGGGCTTGCTCATAAAAGGAGCTGCATTTTTAGGCTGCCAAACTTCAACTAGACCAACTATGCTCTTTGTCAGCGAGAATTGAACAACAAAAAAGTAGGTCAAGTTCTCACAAATTGGTTGGTTCTTCATTTCAATGGACTTAATGGGCTTCTCACTTAATAATAAATTAATGGGTGTTTTAGAACCAGAAGCAAGGTACAAAGACTAAAGTTTTAAAAAAATTCCAATTTGGTGGCCAAGAAAATTTAATCAAGAAATGCGAGCTGAAAAGAAAATATTTTAATAGGGTAAATTACAGTTTCACCCTTATAGATAGGACATATTATAGGTTGACCCTATAGAATGGATAATTACAGTTTTACCCGGTCTAATTTGTTTTTTTGTATCATTTTCTCCCCTATTGTTTGGACTTATTACAGTTTCACCCCTCAAGTTCTGACAATTACAGTTTGACTCATTCAAGTTTGGTTTTTTTTTATCACTTTCCCCCCTGTTGTTTGCATTTATTACAGTTTGACCCCCTTCTCCAGTTTACGATGTCATCCCATTATAAGATGTAAAATGACTATGTTACCCCTAACTCAATGAAAATACGATTTTTCCCTTTTTTTTTTAATGGATAACATTGCCCTTGTATTTTTTTTTATAACTATGATGTCTGGGGAAGCTTACGTGCACTAACGAATTTTTTATTTTTTTTGATAACACGGATCGGGTAAGGCGGTCGTGACCCTAACGAATTGTTGTTGTTTTTTTTAAGATGATCTTAACGAATTGTTTGCACCTAATAGGAATCGAACATAAGAACTCATATTTTTTGAAACACCAAGTCCCAAGTTTTTTCCAACTAGATCAACCCGCTTGGGTTAAAAGTTTGCCCTTAGGTGAAGGTGAAGCTTTGTTTCATCATTGACTATTTTAGGGCACCCGTGCAAGGCGACCCCCCCCCCCCCCCCCCTTCCCCCCAAAAAAAAAACGGCCATGACCCTAACGAATTGTTTGCACCTAGTAGGAATCGAATATGAGAATTCATACTTCTTGAAACATCAAGTCCCAAGTTTTTTCCAACTAAGTCAATCCGATTGGGTTAGAAGTTTGCCCCCGGGTGAAGTTGGAGCTTTGTTTCATCATCATCTTCTTCTACTATTTGCATCTTCTTCCATTAAAAAACAAAAAAGTGAGGACAAAAAAGTATTTTCATTAAATTAGGGGAAACATAGTCATTTTCCATATTAAAATGGGATGACATCATAAATTGTAGAAGGGGTCAAACTATAATAAATCCAAACAATAGGGGAAAAGTGATAAAAAAAATCAAACTAGAGTGGTGAAACTATAATTATCCATTTTAGAGGAGGTCAACCTATAATATATCCTATCTACAGGGAGAAAATTGATAAAAAAAAAAAAACCAAACTAGAGTGGGTGAAATTATAATTATCCATTATAGAGGAGTTAACCTGTATTATATCCTATCTACGGGGTGAAATTGTAATTTACCCAATAAAATAAAATTCATTTGATGTTGAAATTATTTTCCCCAACTTCTGTGAATATGGGTTTGGACCACTTTGACCGCCATGTTAGGCAATAAGCCACTTTTGTAGTCTCTTCAATTGAATGTTGAATTTATAAAAGAAGAGAAGATGGTTTGCATTCAAGTGAAAACAATGTTACTTCACACCCCGGGAAACTTGGTGGTCCTGAGGCTCCTCACTTGGAGGTTAGGCCATGGGGCACACATTAATCCGCCCAAATTTTTTCTTACCCAAATCAAAATTCGCTCTAGCAGTATCGGTTTTGTTCACGATAATATTATAATGGATAACATGGTGTTACGTATCAGACAACATGGTGAACCATAATCCAAATGCGAAGGTCCAATCTTTAGTGATCCGAGGAGCTCAACCAATTAGGATTTATTTTATTTTATTTTTCCCGGTGCATATATATCGGAAAAAATGCATAAATTCTGATAATGAATTATAGAGTGCTTTAAGATACCCGACCCCTATAATCCATTAGGACTTTTTTCAGAGTGTATGACTGAAAAAATGCGAATTATGGAGTAAGAGAAAAAACCAAATTATATATAATTTTTAACTTGAGTTGGGAACTTTAACCCAACATGTAAGTTTGTGACCCTGTAAAAGATGGATCCTCTTCTGCGTTTTTTCTCTCCAAATATTTCTAACTATTAATTCAAAAATAAATAAATATTCACATCATCTAAAATATAATTGACAATTTATAAAGATACCTTCGTATAGTCAAAATTTTAATGCAGTTAAATTTTTTAAATGACGTGGATGTTCTATCCACGTGGAATTGAGGAGATCATGCTGCTGCACTTTGTGTTTACAGATGATACTGTTAGCCTAGAAAGTAGGAAAGGTGTTGAGGATGAATGAGATGGAACAATGCAATTACTCAAACTTTATAGACTAGTGTTCTCAAACTTTATAGATTAGTTTGGGTCTGTTTGGTTGGGGTGTTTTTGTGTTTGTTTATGTGTTTTGTGTTTATAAACTTGTTTGGTTAGTGTTTTTAGGATATGTGTGTTTAAAAACACTTTTTTACTTTAGGCAAATTTTAGGCATATGAGAATAAACATGAATTTGGTGTTTATTGAGGTGTTTACCACTTACACTTTCTTCACTTTATAATATATTTTATTATTTTATTATTTATATTATTAAATTATTATTTATTAATTTATATATTAATTTATAAATATATTCTATTTATTTATTTATTATTATTTCATTATTTAATTCATTTAATTTATAAATTATTTATTCATTTTTAATTATTTAAAAATATATTTTATTAATTTAATATTAATTTATTATTATTATACTAATTTTTTATTATTATGATGAAGTATTTATTTCTTATTATATTTACTTATTATTTATTATTATATTTATTTATTATTTTTTATTATATTTATTTATTATTTTTATTTATTTCATTTTGTTTATTATTTATTATTTATATTATATGTTTAAATATGTTTTATGTAATTTATTATTATTATTTATTATTTAGTCCATTTTTTATTATTATATTTATTTATTATTATTGTATTCATTTATTATTATTATTATATTATATTATAATTATTATATTAGTATTTATTAATTTAGATATTAATTTATAAATATATTTTATTTATTTATTTATTATTATTTTATTATTTAATTCATTTTATTTATAAATTATTTATTCATTTTTAATTATTTAAAAATATATTTTATTAATTTAATATTAATTTATTATTATTATACTCATTTTTTATTATTATTATGCAGTATTTATTTGTTATTATATTTACTTATTATTTATTATTATATTTTTTTATTTCATTTTGTTTATTATTTGTTATTTTTATTATATTTTTAAATATGTTTTATGTAATTTATTATTTATTTTATTAATTTATTATTATTATTTATTATTTAGTCCATTTTTTATTATTATATTTATTTATTATTATTGTATTCATTTATTATATTATATTTTATTTATTATTGATTTTTAATTTTTTAATTTCAACCAAAAAAACATCCCTACCAAACATACTTCTATTTTTGGATGAATAAATAAAAAAATAAAAAACATATTTTTTGTTTATTTCAACATAAACACAAACACAAACACAACTCTACCAAACATGACCTTTGTCCCAAATGTTCTAACGTATGGAGTTGTATTAATGTGTCAAGTACAATGCTGAATGGTCATTGTGATTCACTGGGAATTGTCAATCACGTCATACAAATTCCAATGTCTGACATGGAGAGCCAATATTAATAGTGAACCTCATTATTGCTCCTGCCAAGTCAATTAGGGCTACTATTTAATTCATCTGTGCCAATTACTAGTGGAGTGGATTAGTTGAGCAAGTCAAGAAACAAATAAGAGAAAATATAGATTGATAGTTGTTAGAAGATATTAAAAAATTAAAAAATTGATAAAAAAAAAAATAAAAAATAAAAATACATTTGAAATTTTATTATGTAACCGAAAAGATATTAGGTATGCCGGAGATAAATACACGTCGTACCACGAGCTAATAAAAAAAAATATATAATACATGAAGAGATTCTATCACTTATGCGTATAAATCACTATTTGTCCTAATTAATTTATGATATCAAGTCAGACTTATCCATGTAACCAATAATTTTCTCTAGCATCCATGGTTTAGATTGGAACACAATAACAAGAATTAAGAGTTTCATCCTCTCATAATGATCTAAATATTGTCCTTATTAAAACCCAAGTGTCCAAATTCATGAAATACTTGAACAATGTCAAGACGGTTTTAGAAAACAAACAAAAAAGCATTACTATATGCATTAAATGAAAAAAAAGAAAAGAAAAAAGAACAGAGAATTAGAGAATTTAATATCAAGACCATAGATATCTGCAAGAAATTACCCAAAATTTAACAGATTTTCACATTCTGCCTTTTGTGTTGCACCAGCCAAAATTGTGCTATGTAACAAGTGGGGTCCAATGGTACCATTATCAAGAGATTCTCAACTTTATTCTCCTTTTACAGCTCAGAAACAATATCATTAAAATCTTTGAAAAATACCCAAAAGCACTCTTTCCCTATCTTCATTTAAAAATTTAAAAATCCCCAAAAGCACTTCTAAATATCTTCTACCCTTTTTTCACTAATCAATACCTCATTCTACATTACACTTCTCTACATTAATTGGTCCAACTATGAGATTTCAAAAAAAAAAAAAAAAAAAAAACATTTCAACAATCTATATTCAATTTCACATTTGTAAAACTCATATGCATAAGCATTTAACTTTGGTTAAGCACTCCAAATTATTTAAAAAAAGACCAAAACATTTCATTAACCTATCTTCAATTTCACATTCCTAAAACTCTTATGCATAAGCATTCAGCTTTGGTTATGCACTAAAATTATTTAAAAAAAGACCAAAACATTTCATTAACCTATCTTCAATTTCACATCCCTAAAACTCATATGCATAAGCATATAACTTCAGTTAACACTCCCAGTTATTTTAATTCTACATAATCAACAGAATAAATATCTATTCATTTCAGTATTGCCAACAAAAAAAAAAAAAAAACTGAATTATGTTTATGGGCTCTTACAGGCATAGATGAGCAATGAGAAATCAACCTTGTCCTGCTCTTTCTGCACCAATTTCTCCTCCAACCACAACCTACTATCCATGCCACTCCTTGTTCTGAACATGAACACAGCACACCCTGAAGCTGGATTGAAGAACCAACCATGAACATCCCACATCAGATCAACCAACAACCCATCAACAAAAATGCTCTGATTCCCTCTGAAATTCCACTGCAGCCTCTTTACACGAATCACCGTCTTCTTATCGATGCAAACCAACAACTCCGGACGCTTCAAACCCTCATTTTCGCCGCTGCAATGGATCAAAATGTCATGTGAAGCCCCCGAATCGCAGAACTGAGCCTTGGTGGCATAGAGGGTGTTGCCAGAAAAGTGTTCTCGTCGCGAAACCAATGAGAATTGAGCGAGTTTCGTGCCAGTTTTGAGCTTTTTTGTAATGGTGTCTTGGGCCATGGTGCCTAGAACTAGGCCTAGCTGTGAATCAACCATGACTAGGACATAGTACCCATCAATGGGTTCGGGGCCATTTTGGTACTTGGCATTTGAGAGGTCCCAAAAGACCTCAACTTTGGAGGTGGTGTTGAGCTCAAGTGTTTTGGCGCCTTTTTTCTTCCTGAACAGCCTTGAATTGGTGTTGAGCTTGAAGGTTGAATTGGGATTGGGGTGGTCTTGATCACCAAAGTTTATGGTGAGGCCTTGGGACATGTTGGTCTTGGACCAAGTGGCTGTGATCATCAAGGGGTGGTTTTGGGAATTGAGGGTGGTTTTGTATATGTATGTGATTGCATTTTGTATAGATGGTTTGAGAATTGGGGATATACAAGAATGGTTTGTGTAGCTAGAACATGAAGCTTGATCAGCCACTTGTATTGCATATTCACCAAAACATGAAGCTATGTCTCTCATTGTTGGAGATCAGAGAGATTTGAGGTTGTCTCTTTGGGCTTTTCCTATGAAAAAAGATTGAATTCAAGGCAATGAAATTCAAAATGAGAGTAAGAAAATGAAATTCAGGTTCCTGACAGACTCATATGTCTATTAAATATGTCACTCTTCTCTCTTATATATATATATATATGTATATATGTTTAGATATATAATCTGCATCTCATGCATGGTTCGCCGTAACGGTCGTTATGTAACAGTTTTACGGCTTGCCGTTACCGTTACGGGCCGTTATGGCACCGTTTCCCATTTTCCGCACCCGTTACGGGCCGTTATGGTGATCGGAACCCCGATTTTTACCGGTTCCGAAAATATCGTAACGGTTAACACAATTGAAGTTTTTCAAAAATTTGGGTTAAAAAATTTTCTATTATGTATATGATATGATAAATGTTACTCCATCAGTTACAAAGAGAAGATGGTCTACTTATGATGAATCAAATGTCCACTGAAGATACAGCTCAAAATTGACAATCTTTTCATGAACCCCAACCAGAGCAACAAGATCCACCATGAAATTCATTTTGATGGTGAACCATGTATCTTTTTAAAAATTATTTTATATTGTTGGAAATAAATTATATCTTTTGTGATTTAAAATTTTTATTTATTTAAATTTAATTTAATAGTATCATAACAAGTATATCATAAACATTCAAATAACGACGACACCATTAGATTTATTAATAACTCATTTTTTAATATTAAAATTCTTTAAAAAATTAAATAAAATTCACTTAAATCTACCAAAAAATCATCTCTATTCATTCATGTTGCCAAAAGTATCCAATTATAATATTTTGGGTAAAATGTGCAAGAATTTAAAAAATTCACACTTACAATAACCGCATCCCGTTATGTAACCCCGTTATGAACCCGTTATCATTATACTGAAACTATTATCGTTACAGTAACAATTACCGTTATAGCTAACCATGATATCATGAGAAGGAATAAAACAGAGACAGAAACTTCCAAGGATGATTTGTTTAATCTTTGGACAGATCATCTTAGATTTCAACTATCAAAAAAGAAAGAAATAAAAAAATGAATGTGAATGATGGAGTTGGAATGAGTCTTGAGTCTTGCAATGTTGCGCAGTGCCATGATTTATTTAACACCTTTTTAAAATGTACAAAGCTTGTGAATTATTAATTTATGACTATATGAATAGTTGAAATTGGATAGTAAATGAAATTCTTTTTGTGACAGTGAAAGAAAGAAAAGCTTTGGTTACGGTCAAAAGCATATTCCTTTCAAATACTACCTCCGTTTATAAATATTTTTTGATTAAATATAAACAAATAAATTAAAACGGCAAGAGTATTACACATGGGCACTGTAGATGTCAAAAAATGAATAACACACTAATGACCCTTTTTATTTAAGTTTTGTCTCTTTTATACAAATACCCTTAATGGGCTTTGAGCCCATTAGGGCAATCTTATTGTCATTACATCATTATTACATCATCATCTTTATTTACAAAGAATGATAAGCTGAAATGGGCCTGACGCCTAATAACTTTGTTGGGTTGTTAGTTCGATGGACCTGATGCCTGATGGGCCTCAATGGGCTTGGAAATTCACACACTTACACAAGCCCTCTTATTGGTTGTGGGCTTTCAGTCAGGCAAGCCCATTACCGAGAAGACAAAGTGTGGGAGGAAGGAAATATATAAATATATATCATCCTATCGGGGTGACGTGACAGGTTCATTAAATAGGACGGTTATGCCATCATTAGTATTTTGGATTCATGGCTTAGGTGGCCTTGATTCGCGCGATGGGGGCTTGAGTTTTTGGGAGCACCTGACCGCTTTAAAACTCCAACTTACATTACATCCCGGTTTGATCTCCTTAAATCTAAAATTTGGGGACAACCCCTGAGGATGTGTAGTAATCACCTGACGGGTTCTAATTTGCAGGCATTATCAACAGAATGACATAATACCATGCTGAGGATCCCGACGCATGTCCTTAAGAGGAAGGCCAAGCGAGCAACGGGCCCTCAAGCGAAGCTTCTGGAGGAGAAGGCCGAAGCTTAGAATCTCCTGGCAATGGAAAGGTCAATGGTGGAGATGAGCCATCGGGGTGGCAATCAGATGTATAAGCGCCTCTGCGACACCGCCCAGTATAGGATCGGGTTTGGCTGGAGCTCATGCTTCAAGGACATCCAGAAACCTGTTGAGGAGAGGGACTTTGCCTCAGTGGGGGAACTGGATGAGTCTTTGGGCATTGCTCCGCCGTATGATGATCCGGTTATAGGTCCCGATGACATTCGCTTCAGTGAATTCCACACCAAGCCTCTTCCGGGGCCCAAATCCGATTCTGATCCTTCCGTTCCCGATGGGACTATTGTTCTTGTGGGTTCAAATGCAGGGGGCACTGATAATGGTACTTAGGATTCTTTATTTGTAAAGCATTTTGTAAGCCTTGGCCATTGGGGCCCATTTTTTAATGAAAAATCATGGTTCATGTCTAGTTAACTTTTTTCAATAGTTAGATTATTTTATTCAAAAATACTGTGTCTTTCGGGAACTTCAGGACATAGGAGAGGCATCACCATAGTTGGGTTTATTTTCTTGTGAAATTTTGCTCTTTTCAGGATTTTCTTGTGAAACTTTGCTCTTTTCAGGATCAATGTTGTGTCTTTCGGGCACTTCAGGCCATGCGAGAGAGAAAGCAACACGTGATTTATTTTTTACAAAAATATTGATCCCTTCAGGATCGGTGTTGTGTCTTTCAGGCACTTCAGGCCATGCGAGAGACAAAACAACACTTGATTTATTTATTTTACAAAAATATTGATCCCTTCAGGATCGGTGTTATGTCTTTCGGGCACTTCAGGCCATGCGAGAGACAAAACAACACTTGATTTATTTTTTACAAAAATATTGATCCCTTCAGGATCGGTGATCCTTTCAGGATCGGTGTTGTGTCTTTCGGGCACTTCAAGCCATGCGATAGACAATGCAACACTTAGTTTGTTTTGGAACTTTGATCTCTTCAGGATCCGTGTTGTGTCTTTCGGGCACTTCAGGCCATACGAGAGACAATTCAACACTTAGTTTGTTTTTGGAACTTTGATCTCTTCAGGATCCGTGTTGTGTCTTTCGGGCACTTCAGGCCATGCGTGAGATAATTCAACACTTGTTTTTGGAACTTTGATCTCTTCAGGATCAGTGTTGTGTCTTTCAGGCACTTCAGGCCATGCGATAGACAATACAACACTTAGTTTGTTTTAGGAACTTTGATCTCTTCAGGATCAGTGTTGTGTCTTTCGGGCACTTCAGGCCATGCGAGAGACAATGCAACACTTAGTTTGTTTTTGGAACTTTGATCTCTTCAGGATCAGTGTTGTGTCTTTCGGGCACTTCAGGCCATGCGAGAGACAATGCAACACTTAGTTTGTTTTTGGAACTTTAATCTCTTAAGGATCAGTGTTTTGTCTTTCGGGCGCTTCATGCCATGCGAGAGACAATGCAACACTTGATTTATTTTTTATAAAAATATTGATCCCTTCAGGATCGGTGTTGTGTCTTTCGGGCACTTCAGGCCATGCGAGAGACAAAACAACACTTGATTTATTTTTTACAAAAATATTGATCCCTTCAGGATCGGTGTTGTGTCTTTCGGGCACTTCAGGCCATGCGAGAGACAAAAAAACACTTGATTTATTTTTTACAAAAATATTGATCCCTTCAGGATCGGTGTTCCCTTCAGGATCGGTGTTGTGTCTTTCGGGCACTTCAGGCCATGCGAGAGACAAAACAACACTTGATTTATTTTTTACAAAAATATTGATCCCTTCAGGATCGGTGATCTCTTCAGGATCGGTGTTGTAGATTTTTTACAAAAAGATGAAAGTATAAGTAAAACTTGGCCCTTTACGGGTAGTACCTCTTCAGGAGAGAGGTGATGATCCCGAAGGGGCTGACGACCCTGATGGAGTTAGACGCTTTTGATCAGACGCTTGATCCTTTGATTGGGCTTCAATGCTCACCAAAACTGTCCTTTTTCGCCTGACGGTTTCCTCTTCTTCGATCCTCAGGTATCCTTGGGCTTTGGAGTTTAACTCCCCAATGCCCGATGGCGGGCGCTTCACCAGGGACTGATGGAACTTCGTCCCTGGAATAAGGGCCATCCGGATGGCCTCAACAACAGAGTGCTGGTCACAGTTACTGACAGAAGAAGACTCAATGTTGAAACGGGATAGAAAGCTCTTCAACGACTCTCCTTTCTCTTGGATCATGGTGAAGAGGCAGGATATGGTTTTCTTCTGTCTCTTGTTCCCATAGTATTGGGCAACGAAGAGCCTGGTCAACTGTTGCCAACTACCGATAGATCGAGGCGGCTGCTTCCTGAACCATAATAGAGCTGCGTCGGCGAGACTCGTGGAAAACACCTTGCATAACAAGGACTCGTTCTCGGCGTACATGATTATCTTCTGATGGACCTGGTAAATGTGCTCCTCGGGGTCCTTGGTACCATCGTAGGGGGTGAATTGAGGCATGACGAACTTCCTTGGGAAAGGTTCCCGGGTTATCTCGGGGACAAAGGGTGATTGTACCAGCTCAGTAGACGCCTGGGCGGCCAGGTCGTCGATGGATTGTGCTCTTAGATCCCCGAGGATTCTCCTCTGGAATTCATCCATCATTGCTTGAATCTTCTGTGGGGTAATGGATTCATCGGCTGGGGGGCCTTTCCTGAACGCTGGGAAGATTCGGCGTGCTCTTCCGGTCCGTCGCTACCTCGCTGGTTCAAAGAATGGTCAAGCACCGCTGTTGGAGGGTCGGGCGCTACTATCGAAGGAGCAGCTGGTGGTGGAGCCAACCTCGCCATGAGCTCTGCATTTTGTTTCTCCAGAGCCGGGTTGCGTTCCTCAGCTGCCATCAAGCGTCGAAGGATTTGCTCCATAGATTGGGGAACTCCCGCACGACTGTCCGCAGTGGTTAGAACGTCTGCTTGCCAACGAGTAACTGACATCTTTGCCCAAGAAGTAATGAGTGGAGATTTTAGGAGGCGGTGAAGAATAATAGGAGGTTGAACAATAAAGCTCAGTTTTAAGAGATGGGAAGAAGGAGACGCTTCCCACAGACGGCGCCAATGTGTAGATGTCAAAAAATGCATAACACACGAATGACCCTTTTTATTTAGGTTTTGTTTTTTTTATACAGATACCCTTAATGGGCTTTGAACCCATTAGGGCAATCTTATTGTCATTACATCATTATTACAACATCATCTTTATTTACAAAGAATGATAAGCTGAAATGGGCCTGACGCCTGATAACTTTGATGGGTTGTTAGTTCGATGGGCTTGATGCCTGATGGGCCTCAGTGAACTTGAAAATTCACACACTTACAGGCAGTGTGGATGGAATTAATTTTATGGTCCTCTCTCTCACATATACACACATATATGTGTATATATAAGCATTATTAACTTATATATGGGCTAGGGAGTTTTGGTCCCCACAAATTATAACTAATATTGAGGAACCAACTCCTCTCACAACACAGAATCTTAAGGGGATATTGTAATTTGTAATCTACACAGGTTTTCTTATACGGCTCCATTAACTATATTACAATCACAATAAACAACTAAAAGTAGAAGTAGTGCAATCATATTTAGCTGTTTAATTAGTTCTTGAATCTCTAATGGTTCACTCTTTTTAACTTTATTTACTATAAATCATTATATCATATATTTACTGTTACGAAAAAAAACATTATATACAATAATAATATTGTATATGTTGTCATGGGACTCGATTTTTATTATGATAATGAAATAATAAACTCGAATAATATTGATTTTAAAAATAAATACTAATATTCCGTAATAATATCAACACATTTCAAAAATATTTTGAACCCAACAAATGCAGAAATGGGTCAATATTGTGCTTCATATATATCTACACATTAGAAATATAAAAAAAAAATTCATTCAGTATATGCATTTTTATTGAAGGTAGAAATATAAAACTCATTGAGTCCATGCAATAAAATATCAAATTAAAGCAAAAGCATAGTGCTATGATAATATTGAACTTAAAGCTGACTGATAGGTGCATAGGGTGAAAAAGAAAGAATAAGTGATTAAAATATAGGATGCGTTTGGGAAAATCTATTTTTTGTATTTATTTTCTGTCTTCAAATATAAAATTTATTTTTGTATTTATCTTTATTTTTTTCAGCAAAAAACTAAAAACAAAAAAATGTTTGGATCAAAATTTATATTGAAAAATAAAATGGTATTGGTGGGCGGCGGTGGTGGTAGGTGACTGGCGCCGGGCGGAGGCGGCGGCGGCGGGGCCCAGCGGCGACCAGAGGTGGTGGGGGGTGGTGGTGGTTGGTGGCGGCAACGATGGGGGCGGTGGCGGAGGTGGTACCCTAAACAGTGAAAAAACTCAAAAAACAACTAAAAATTGTATTTGGTGTTTTCACCACTTTTATCCACTATTCACAGAAAACAGTTTTTTGGGCAAAAAAAAAGGGAATAGTAAACGCGTTTGTCAAACGTGTTTTTGTTTTTGAAATGAGTGAACAGTAAAAAAACAAAACAGTTTTCTGGGTATCCAAACGGACCCATAACTTGTATGTAGGGGAGGCAATGGGGCGGGTATTCCCCGCCCCGTCCCCGAACCCGGTTTAATTTCCCCGCTCCGTCCCTGATTATTAATTTTATTTTCCTCCCCTCCCCGCCCCGTACCCGGTTATCCCTGCCCTGCTACCCGATTATATATAATTTTCCCCCTTTTTTATATAAATTTTTTTTTATAAAAACCAATTTCTGAAATTCGTTCATTGCAAAAATAATAGATGAAATGTAAAAAATTAAAATCATTAACTTTGAAATGTAAAAAAAATATAAAAAACAGTTTATGAACTTCATTCATAGCAAAAACAATAGATAAGATATATATGTGGGTTATGTTTGTAATATGTTAAATATATAAGGTTATTTTAGTAAATAATTAATTAAGCGGGATGGGGCGAGGCGGGACGGGTCAGTTAATCGGAGTGGGTTCGGAGCGGGGTGAGGGTAACCCATACCCGCCCCGTTTATAATCGGGTATTTATTTTTTGCCCCATACCCATCCCAATTAATTTAATAAAACGGGATAAACGGGACGGGTCGGGATAGATCCCGTTAGGGGCGGGTTTTTTGCCATCCCTATTTGTATGCCTTTATAAAGCTGAAAAGAAAGATCATAGAAATGATGATCAAGATAAAGAAAAGAAATTATGATTTAGAACATGCAAGGTGCCATGTAATAATTACACCTTTTACACCCATATATATATATGTGTGTGTATAATATAGGTATAAAAAAATAAAAATAAAAATAAAAATAAAAACATTTGATGAAAATATGTATGGAAATGTGAGAATGGATAGAGGACGGAGAATCTGTACATAAAATAAGCAATTGGTAGGGGTCATTATTACATGTCTTTAATTTGGTACAGATGAGATGGCACGCTTTTGCGGTATGGACCCTAGATGGTCTGGTCGTAGGGTATGTCTACATGTCATGGCCTCACATTAAATTAACATCAAAGAGAGAGATCAACTTTCGAGCAATGGGAGGCCCTGCTTGGTTTGTTGTAGTTTTCTATTTTCTGAAAAATATAAAAAAACTTGCTTAGTTTATTTATTTGAAAACTCAATTATAAAAAGTGATTTTTTTCAAAAAGAATTTATTTTTATTATTCTCAAAAAATTATTTATTATTCTTAAAATTATCGAAAACAATTTTAAGAGATACAAATCAATTAGTTATTTTATTTTTTTAGGGGCAATATTGACATTTGTGAGGCGTATACCATCAATAATATCTATGCAAAAATATATATATACATATTAGGCTCAAATCATTAAATCTATAATTCAAGAATTTAGAATTTCATCATTCTCACAAATTTTAAATGCATGAATAAATATATAAATACCTCGAGACAGGGGTAGAGCCAAAACAATTTGTCTAGCGGGGCCAATGCAAATTTTTATAAATTTATTAGTAATTATTTTCTTTTTTTAGGCTACTAGAAGAATGTTTTATAAAAATTGGGGATGGATTTGCAATTTTTTATAAATTTATTGCTAATTTTTTTTAATTTCTTAGGCTACCAAAGGAATTTTTTTAAAATTGATAGGAGCCATATGTAATTTTTATAAATATATTTATAATATATATAAATTTTTAGGCTAAAAAAAATTAAATTTGGGCAGGGGCCATGGCCCCCCTATGCAAAGGGTGGCTCCGCCCCTGCCTCGAAATTTAAAAATTGATTTATCTCTCTAGGGCTTTTGCAGTGTAGAACTCTTCGGACTTGTGGTATCGTTAATATGTATAATTGATGGAATATATACACTTTTATAGATAAAGAAAGGACGAGTTTGCACATAAATTCTAATTCCTATTTGAAGCTCTAATTGCTATTTCCCATTTAAGTAAAAAAATAATAATAATAAAAAAAAACCCTTTTTTTTTTTTTTTATAGTAAGAAATAATAAAGGAAACACTTCTTTTTCTATATAGTAATAAATAATAAAGGAAACACTTATTTTTTATATATCTATCTAAATTTTAAAATTGACCAAATCACATAAAAAACAATTTTGATATCTATTATGGGGCCGCTAAACTAATATGTCATAGGCTATGAAACACTGACACGGACACGAGACATGGACAAAACACGACACGGACACGGCGACACGATAAATTCCAAAAAAGTAGGACACGACACGTCTCCGACACGTTTATAAAAAAACATAATTTTTTTATATATGCATATTATATTGCATGACTACTTCATTTATCACTTAAATAATGAGAACTAATAAACTTATAAAAATAAAAAAAACAAATATGTTAAATGAAATGTCTGATATGTTCAAAATTCTTCATTTCACTATCATCCAATGAATCAAATGCATATCCTCTAACATTTGACATCTTAGTATCTCCTTTGTTATAATATAAAAAAATTCTTGATTGAAGACAAAGATTGGAATATACAAATACCAAAATTTCAGCTTTTTGTGGTGATATCTTATTTTTTATTTTTTATTTTGTTTTTGAAAGGTAAAATTATATAAGAACCAAGGGCTAGAAGCCAGTACAATTACTTAGGGCATACCCTAAGGGGGAGAAACAGGAAAATAAAATAAAAAAATCCCCAAATCCACCAAATAGCAAGAGACCAAGCTCTAAAGGAACAATTCTTATGCGGAAAGTAAAGATTAAAGACCAAGTAGAAGAGGAGAGTTTGAGAGCCTTCAAGAGGTTGGGATCTCCAAGAGATCAGCATGATGAAGAAATAATATGTGTTCTTATTCATCTCACAAGATGAATAAGAATTGTTCCTTTATATAGTGGTGATATCTTATTCCTCTCTATATAGTGGAGAAATGAATAGGTGTTCTTATTCATCTCACAAGATGAGGAGGAACAAAGATGTTCAAGTATCTTCAAAGCCAAAAATTGGATTAGGGGTGTTTAAGTTCTATAAGTGATCCACCAAATTAGTCACTCCATAATTTCTATATCTTTCATGGAATCTACCGACCCATCACGTGTTCGACATGTGGATATGCGTGTATCCTCTGTGTGTCCACTGCGTGTCTAATTTAAAAAAAATTCAAGATACGCGATTTGGCGTGTTGGACAAGTATTTTTGGTGTGTCCGCGGGTCCGACACGGACATATGTGTCCGACACGGGTACGACGACCCTAGACGAAGTGTTTGTGCTTCATAGACCATAGGTTAAAAAAATCATGTGATACACAGTAAAATATTACAGGTACCATATTGCTTGGCCAGAGTGATGGCATGATTCATCATATTGTCCAATTCGTATACCATAAGTCTAACAAATCATGTGATCCACAATAAAATATTACATGATTCATCGTATTATCCAATTCGTTGTCCGGTTTGTAATGTTATAAGAAGATATTGATATCATTACGCAACAACGATAATAATCACTTCTAAAAGCGTTCTCCCTAATTTCCTTTCTCGACTAAAGACAGAAATTAATCCCATCTGTTTCCCTATGATCTCATGTTTTGAACCTTTAACTTTCCATTTCCATCTCCAGATCCTTCTCCTTGAACAAACCCTCATTGCCCGTAGTTGTCAAATGGTTCACTCCCTACAACTCATTTACATTCACCGTTATGGTTTAAAAGCTGGACCCATCCGAACAATGCCTTTCCATCCCGTTTATCCTATCTTCCATTTGTATGCTCAATAAATTTGGAAAAAAAAAATATAGTTCAAACTTAAACTGTATTTTTTTTTTACCTAATTCCAATTCAAAACTATCAGTTTCATTCAACTGCACATGCCATAATTATTTTAAAATATTCTTCATTTGTATGTAATGCTTTTATTTAGTGCATGCACTTAAATTTTACTTTACTCCTTCAAAAGTAAAACAAAAAAATAAAAACATTAGTAAATTTTGGAGAATAGTGAACACCTATCACGTAACATGTTCAAAAGACGATTTTTTGGGTCTAGGTCTCAGAGATTCATCCTTGAAGATTAGATTTTATTTTATTTTATTTTCAAAAGGTAGGGAGAAAAAGCCTTCACTTTATGATTAGCACCCAACATTTCAATCCTTATGGGCCCGTTTGGGAAGACATATTTTTGTTTTTGTTTTTATTTTTTGGCACTGTTCGAGAGCACAAAACATGTTTGACACCTCATTTTACTGTTCATTATGTTCTCAATTTGGAAATTATTTTCATGAATAGTAGAAAAACCAAGAGAACATCCAAATCATGTTTTCTTGTTCTCTTTTGGGATTTTCCAAAAAAAAAAATGCAGAAAGGAAATGAAGTCGGTGATACGTATATGACCTAGTTAGACATTCAGGATCCAATCAATTGATCTTTCTCTTCATTGAATCAGTCGGCAACCGATGTGCGACTCCATCACCGTCGGTGAGAACTCGACGGCTGAGGAAGTCTGTAGAGTGGTGGATTTGGCGCGAGAGTTACAGGAATCAGTTGCGTCTTTCATCGCAAAAACATCCCGCGAAGAAGAAGTCTTCTGCCAATAAGCCTTCTCTCTCGATTCTAACATTTGCAATCTAAAACAATCCAACTCATTAAAACCCAATATACATACACATATATATATATATACATATATACACACACACACACATAAATATATACACACACGCGCCAATTGACACCACCACAACCACCAACCCAATTTGACCGGAACCCTAACCCCCAATTCCCAATTTGAAACCTCGAACCCTTCGACCTCCACCCCCAATTCGAAACTCTCCACCCACAATGACTAATCTTGGAAAGAGAGAGTCCGTGGGAGAGAGGAGAGCCAACCCCCTGTTTTTTATTGCCGGCGATCTGTGGGAGAGAGGAGAGCTAACCGTGTGTGTGTGTGAGTGTGTGTGAGAGAAAAACAAGAAACATGTTTTGGCCCCAAACATGTTTTTTGTTTTTGTTCTTTTAGGTTAGAAAACAAGAACAAAAACAAAAATTGTTTTTGTTTTTTGGTTCCCAAAACAAGAACAAAAAACAAGGTTTCCAAACGCATCCTATGTTTTTTTTTCAAATTTATTGCTAACCGGTAACATAGCACAACATAGTTGGTGCTAGTCCAACATTGAATCCAATTGGAAAAACTGTCCAACGTATATGTTAGAATATATTTGGGCTTAGCCCATCTATCTAGATAATCCTAGCCCATTTAATATTACTTTTACTTAATTTATATTGACTTGTTCTCTACACCAAGTTTACTTGTTTACCACACATTCTCCCCTATATATAGGTGTCATCTCTATTGTAATTCATATACTTTCAATATACTTTGAATACAGTTCAATATTTATTCTTCTTGTTTATTGTATTTGTTATATCCTTTCCATTATCATATTATTAAAGCATCTTTTCTTCTAACATGGTATCAGAGTCTATCGATTCTTGGTAGTTCCTTCCGCCTATTGTCATCTCTGTCGGGGATGACACTCCATCTTCCATCCCCGGTGGCGATCTTCAATTAAAACCCTAGACTCTCAATCTATCTCTTTCTCTTTTCTATCTCTACTCCTATTTCTCTCTACAACCTCGACTTGAATTTCATAATCTTGTCTTCTTCTTCTTTCACTCAATCACAAACCCTAATCACCCATTCAATTCTTTTCAACTCTCTCAATTTCAGTCATATATCCACCTATACACATTCATATACACACCTATAATTATGTCAAAATAGTCTATCACTCAATCATAAAACTTGTGATGTTTTCTGATTTGGCAGTATTATTATAACCTAGTTAGTGCATTATCTTTCATCCACCTTACTATGTACTCTGTCGTGAATTCACCAGAGCCACCCACCGCGACAATGAACCAACACCGTCTCCGCACAACACCAATGCCTCCATCTTCTCATGATCAGACTTCTCACCCTTCTAATCTCTACCAGTAGCTGAAAACATAGTCGTTTATTTCGATCCTATTTCGAGCAAATCCAGTCATCTAATCACCAAAACGACAACACTAGTAGTCGACCCATGTCCAGACAAAGCCACGACCGCTGAAAATAGGGCCAAACTATATTATACGTGCCACCACGCGCCTCCAGAAGATCGACGCGTCTAAATCATTGGTGTCACCCACCACACATGCCTTCATCCACGAGATCCCGGATGCACCTTCATGGCGTGGTCCCTTCGTCTTACCATCAAGTCATGAAAGCAAATTGGGGCACCGTCACGACAACGGTAAAAACGACAAGGAACCCTTTTTCTCTTAATGAAGTTCATTTATCTGATCCATATATTTCACTAACTTTACAGCTGCAGAAGAGGACCCGGTGGAAGGCGAGGTACACACCACTCCTTTACCCAACTGGTAAGACATCGGTGAGTTAGACGATGATGATGACGTAATGCTGGTCATTCCTTAGAAAGGCAATCACAGTTTTGAGGGTAGTGATGAGCTATGCAAGAGAATTCGCAAGCCGAATGGGAGCATTGTTTATCGGTTATGACTGTGCGAGGGGCTGGACGTTCCAATAAAGGTGCCCGACCCATGTAGTGGACATTGCCTGATAAATGCATCCACTTCTACTAGTGACCAGCTAGAAGAGGATGATTCATAGACAGGATTAGTTGCAACACAAAATAAGGGTGTTGTGGAAGTTAAATTGGCCAAGGCAGGGGAACTGCCTCTCTTGGTATCCCTCAACCATGAGTTACCTGCTGAGTTCAATGAGCACCTAGTAAGCTTATTCTGGGAGTATCAGGATGTCTTTGCATGGAGTTATGATCAGATGCCTGATCTTGACCCCGACTTGGTCGTGCACCGCTTAAATGTGGGACCGGGAGTAGTACCGAAAAAGCAAGTTGCACAAGTTTCCATGCTGGAGATAGTAAACCATATCAAAGAGGAAGTTCAACGCTTATTACAGGCAGGGCTCATCAGGCCTATCCAGCATCCGACGTGGTTGGCTAACGTCGTTCCAGTGAAAAAGAAGAATGACAAGGTTCGCGTCTGCATTGATTTTAGGGACATCAATAGGGTGTGCCCTAAGGATGAGTTCCCTTTACCCAATATTGACGCCATTGTGGATGTCACCGCTGGGCATGGGATGTTTTCCTTCATGGACGGGTTCAGTGGGTATAATCAGATTAAGATGTCTAAGGAGGACACACCGAATACTATTTTTCGTACTATAATAGAGAACTTCCATTTTACTGTCATGCCTTTTGGTTAGAAGAATGCATGTGCGATGTATCAGAGGGCAATGACCGCTATCTTCCATGACATGATCCACGATTCGGTCGAGTGCTATGTGGATGACTTAGTGGTTAAGTCAAAGCTGTCAACGGATTATATAGATGACTTAAAGAGGTTTTTTAACCGATGCAGGCACTATCAACTGAAGATGAATCCTACTAAGTGTGCCTTTGGTGTGACCAGGGGAACTTTCTGGGTTTCGTTGTGCATCAAAGAGGTATCTAGGTTGATGATGACAAGACTGCAACTATAATCACCTTGGACCCACTACGATCATTGAAGTAGCTTAGAGGATTTATTGGCAAGATTTCCTATCTGCGATGCTTTATCCCTGACCTCGCCGAGCTTATGTAACCATTTCTGCCACTCCTGAAGAAAGACGCAGTGTACATTTGGACTTCAGAATGCCAGTAGAGTTTTGAGGGTATAAAAAGGATCCTAGTAGCACTAGAGACTATGACCGCACCCAAGAGAGAAATGACTCTGCGACTTTATGTTTCAGCTACTAATCACTCACTGGGGGAAATCATCGCCCAGGAGGAGGACGGGTGCGAGAGGCTGATTTATTATGCTAGCAGGGTCATCCGTGGTACCGAGCTCAGGTACACTCAGGCAGAAAAGCAGTGTCTCGCATTGTTCTTCGCCACAAATAAGTTATGGCATTATTGATCTATGCACACGGTGGAACTCATGACCAAGAATGAGCTAGTGCGCTATATGGTGACTTATCCTCCTTCTGGCGGACGTTTGACTAAATGGTTAATGGGTTTGCTGGGGATCGATATTCAATGTCTCCGACCGACAGCTATCAAGGGTCAGGCATTAGCGTGTCTTTTATCTCATTTTTCCTGCCACAATTGCACGACCGACTTGATGATGGCCGAAGCTGAGGTTTGGGAGTTGTCATTCGATGGTGATTGTAGTTCAAGCAAATATGGGGCCGACATTGTCCTTACGCCAGACAACAGTGACCCACAAGTCCAACTTTCCTACTAGCTTGATTTTCCCTATTCAAACAACGAAGCCAAGTATGAGGCGTTGTTGTTGGGACTCAGAGAGGCTCAGAGGCCAGGTATCCGAAGGTTGAAGGCTAAGGGTGATTCCCAGTTCATCCTTAAGCAAGTCACTGACGAGTTTGCTGTGAAGGAGGCAAATCTTGCTCCCTACCGTACTTAGGCACAACTTTTGCTTCAACATTTTGATTTTGTTGACTTTATGCATATTTTACGATGTAGGAACCGCTTTCCATATGCATTGGTGACCTTTGCTTCAAAGATAAGACTCGACCAGGATAACTTGTCATTGGAGGTACGAATGTGCCCTGTCCTTTCAACAGTGGAAGGTTACGACCTGGTAGTGGTAAGTGATTGGCGCAGCGCAATCATGCATGACCTTACAAAGGGGACCACCGATGCACCACCAGCCAAAGGTTTTATGATCATCAAAGGCAATCTCTACTTCAAAGGACCAGAAGGGGTGTTATCTCGTTACGTATCCGAAGAGGAAGGAGGTACCATCATTGAAGAGACTCATAAAGCAGTATATGGCGTGGAGGATGTCAGCCTTTACCAGAGGATCTAACGCAGGGGTTTCTATTGGCCCGGGATGTTGGAGCCACCAAGAGTGTGCAAAAGAGTTGTGTGTTATGTTGTCGTACCCCTTAAAGCAGCGAAGGCATTTTTTAAACTAATTTGACTGACTGGCAGAAGCCTTATATCGAATTTTCGCAGGAAGGCAAGTTACCTGACGCCAAGGTAGACGAGATAACTTTTAAGAAGAAGGCAGCACGTTTCATCTTTTACGAAGGCGCGCTCTATTTTAAAGGTTTTTGTGGTAAGCCGTTGAAGTGCATCAACTGTGAGCAGGCGATGGTTGTCATGACTGAGGCGCATTAGCGCGACCATCAAGGTGGCGCGAAGTTGTATCAGCATCTGGTTGCTTGCTGGTATTAATGGCCGGTGATGGAAAAGGATACCACGGTACATGTACGATGTTGTGAAGCTTGTAGGAAGCAAGACAACCTTATCCATGCCCTAGCCATCAGCCTTCGCTCTCTATCCACTCCCTGGTCATTCCACACTTAGGCCTTGGACATCATTGGACCAATCACGCCCAAGTTCGGAGGGCATGCTTGGATCTTGGCAGCCACTGAGCTCTTCACCAAGTGGGTCGAGGTTGTTCCCTTACGAAAGACTGTAGCAACTATCGTGGTCAAGTTTATCAAGGAGTAGATCATTTGTAAGTTTAGGATCCTGCACACGCTATTGTCCGACAATGGGACTTCTTTTATGAATAAGGACGTAGGAGCACTCCTGGAATAGTATCAAGTGCTACACCGCACATCAACGCCTTACTATCCCAAGGGCAATGGCCAAGCGGAGGCCACCAACAAGATGCTAATCAGCATTTTGTGCAAGACATTGCACGATCACAACAAAGGTTGGGTTGACCAGTTGTCGATGGAGTTGTGGGCTTACCGTACTTCCAAGCGACGTGCCACTCAAGAGACTCCATTTACCCTAGTGTATGAGATCGATGTTGTTTTGCTCAAGGAGTTAACTGTTCCATCTGCCCAGTTCGCAGCTTCTTGTGGCCTGTTGTCAGTCAGCAAATGTGATGTGTTAGAAGCCTTGGACAAAAGGAGGGACACAACCTCAGTGGTGGCAAAGAAGTATCGAGCCAAGATTATAAGGGCTTACAATACTTCTGTTAGAGAAATGATTTTCACTAAGGGAGACTTAGTCTTGAAAACAGTTAACGCCGTAATAAGGGGTCAAAACCTGGGGAAATTTGCACCTAAGTGGGAAGGACCTTACACCGTGAACAAGGCCTCACCTAATGGCTACTATGAGTTAGCATATGTGGGAACCGGATTCAAGACGGGTCCCCTTAATGCCAAGTGGATCAAAAAGTTTTATCCTTCAGGATTTTCAGCTTGCCCATCTCTGACTTCGTCGCGCCAAGCCTCATCCTAGGCGGTTCATTTTATTTTCTTATCTAATTTACTTTACTTTGTTTCTTAGTTTTTTGCATAAGTTAGATAAGCTGTCAGGGAAAATGGGCTCTCTTTTTCACACAGTCCTTTCCTTTAGCCTTTCTTTCATTTAGTCCTTTATATATATAAAAAAAGGAGAAATATAGGCATACATATAAACAAAAGAAAAGATATCTTTATTCAATGTAAATTTTTATTTACAAAGCATATGCATTACACTGTCTTGGAGTCATTACAAAGTACTTTCCTAGAATATACAAGGTGAAAACTTGAGCCTTCACCAGGACAGATTTCCATGGGAAGGAAGGATAGCCCTGGGGTAAGTTTGGGGTCTTCTTTCTCATATAAAGCCCACAGGGGGGCACACGTATAATGTCAACATTGCCTCCATCCATTCGCATTGAGTAGTTGCCAGACTACGCCTTCCACGCGCCAACCTACACACTTTTAAAAAAACACATAAAGACACACGCACGAACAAACAAAGAAGGGCATATGCAATCGTGTACATTCACATTAAAGGGGAGACTTTTCCCATAAAAGCCAAGCCAATAAGTATGGTTTCCCTGAAGGTTGTCTGCATTCAAATATAAGTAAAACACATGTTTCACGCATACATAAAAACCATACCAGGTAACCACCAAAGTTAATCAAAATATATAAATATGTGTTAGCATAACAAAAAATGTGGTTAAAAGTGGTGAACCACACTTCCAAGGTAGGTGCCCGCCTCAAGGATGGCGCAATATTGTGCCTGTATTAAGTTTACATCCCAAAATAAAATTTGACTATGTAAAATTGTTTGAAATTGTTTTAATCATCAAAAAAGATTTTTTAAGGTTGTAGGTCAGGATTAGAAAAAAGGGGGATCAAGTCAGGTCTTCATGGCAGGAAAAGGTTAGCATCCCTCAGGCGGTCCTCCACATTCTGCCCATCAGCAGCCTCCATTAAACAAATAGCCTCTGCCTCCTTATGTGCTCCCTCAACGTCGGCTCTGTCAGCATTCTCCCATAGCACAGTTGCATCCTTTCTCATTTGGGCCGCCTCTTCCTTTAGCTTCTTGGACTCAGTTGGGCGTTCTCCCCAGTGAGGCGTAGGACACCGCCATTATCCCTAGTGTCACAGGGGTCAAGTTTCAACACGAAATTTTCACCCTATGATGGCACTTGACACCAACCAAGTTAGCTAATTCTCACACTTAGTGCCCTTGAGTTACACTAAGTCTTGCACAAACACACACACACAGTATATGAAATGTAATATAATAACAACACCCACGAAGTTACAGAAAACCACAACAATGGTTTTCTAACCTTTTACTATAAACACAAATAGTACAAAGGATTCCTCTCACTCAGGCACACTACACCACTCACAAGCACTATCTCTCTCTGAAATTCACTGCCTAACAAATGCTATACATATGTGCCTATATAGGCAAATACACAAAACTGCCTATCTGTGTAGATGACAACCCCATTCACTTAGGCTGTGTTGGCACCAATCAGAGGCTGCCAACACTTGTCACACAGTTGGACTCTTCAACTGCATCATGTTGTGGCATCTTCTTGCAATGCCACATGCCCCTTGGTGGTTGTGTGTCATCAAACTGCCCAACTGCATGTCTGAGCCACACCTAGCCTTAATCATCCTTCCATATGTCTGAGTCATGTTGCACCATCACGAGCCATCTGAACCAAATATATGCCAACATTGCATAATGTTTGCCTTTGCTGAGCCAAATGCCTTGTCCCAGCTCCTCTTAAGCCTACGCGCACTTGAAAGCATTGCAAAGATTGAATCAATGCCTTCACCACCGAGCCAGCACCTAGCCACACCCATGTCTTGGTTCTGTCAATGCCTTGGCATTATAGGCATGCCTCTTCATGCCCATGTCTTAAATCAACACCAACCATTGTTTGTCTCGTGTCACAGCCTTGCCCAAAGGACAAGTTGGCCTAGCCAAAATTTAGTGTGCACATGGCTTGCCAAGCAAAGTGCATTACATGCACACCAATGCATGACAAACTAAGACATCACCTTGCCAAAGGCAAGTTGGCACACTCGTGGGTATGCACACATGGCTTGCCAAGCCATGCATGCTCCAGCATAGCCCACAATGTCAAATCGAGCCTCTTTGCCAACCGTGCCACCGAACCATGTCAAACCATGTCTTTACAAGCCAACAAGTTTCCCTATACATGCCTTAGCCAAGGCTTTCCCATGGCCTTGCTAAGTGCCTGAATGCTTACTTGGGTCAGAGACCCACCCCTCCCTATATATGCAGAATTCACAAATACAGCTCTGACCAAAACAAATATTAACCCTGCTTGAGGAGTTATAATGGCCTTTTTTGAAGCTCCCGAATTCCAAATCCAGATTTTCTTTGACAGGTCATCTTCTTATGATATAGAGCATCCTCAATTAAATTTCCATAAGTTTCCAACATTCCAAAGCTCAGCTTCCAAAATTGGACTTATTTACCAAAATTACCACTGTGCCATCCTCCCATGTCACACTGGCATGCCACATCCTACTTCAAGACTTCACCGGGTAACACCTAGCCTCGATCTTATCCAGGCGTTTCACGAACGAATCCATGTTGATCCCAAATTGTGTAGCTTGTTCTGCGAACCTCTTTGCATAACTCATGGCCTGAATGTACACATCACCAACTGTGGTCGTAGCAACTTGCTGAAAGTACTAGACGAAATTGTCAAGTATGGCGGCATGTGCATGTTCAATGGGGAGATTGAAACCATCAAACATACTTGGGTGAGCAGATGCAAGGCGGTTCAAGATAGGAATCGAAGGGGCGCTGTAATAAAAGGATCGCCATCTCTGAAGATGTGAAAGAGTGAAGATGGGCATGACATTTGTAGGCTTGGAAGATGACCCAGCCACAGTAGAGATAGAATGGGGACCGGTTGCCGATTCTGGATTTGGGGTAATGTCGTTGGGAGCCTAGGGAGTTGACCGGTTGCCTTCCGGAATTGCCCTCCTTTCATCATTAGAAGACAAATTCACACGAATTGGGTTTGCTGGACTAGATTGAGGAGTCCTCATGGGAGTGTTGTGACAATAGGTTGCACGAGGAGGATTGCTACGAGTCCTTTTGGAAGGCGGAACGTTGGGGGATGAAACTGGGCGCTTCCTGGAACGGCGAGATATCAAGGGAAAGTCATCTTGACTGTCTTCTTCTTCTGAGATGGGAGTTTTTTGTGTTGTGCTTCTCCGGTGTAAACGATCTGAAAGAGGCACATCATCACTGTCACTACTCGAGGATGTGCAAGAGGAATATGAACCGTTTTTGCCTACCATTTTCTCATTTTCTCTCATCTCTCTTACTTTTCCCTCTTTTCTTTTATTTTATTTCCTCTCTTAGTGTGAATAACTTGTGTTGTGAAGTGAATGAAATATAGGTGAGGATAAGGGGTATTTATACCTGAGGGGGTTGACCCTTGGTTTCTAGAGGATTGGGAAGCCCTTGAACCTGCATTCAATAAGGACCTAACGCATACATTTAAGTCATCTGAAGTTGAAATTCTACGTGTTGCTTCCCAAGATGCACTACAAGAAATCATGGTTTTTGAGACAGTCAAAACCGTCTCTAAAATTCCAAAAACCATCGCTAAAAGTCATCATGCACCGTGCTTAAAAAAAGCGTCTTAGCTACTCTTTTGGGACGGTATTTTTGGAGCGTCACTAATAAAGAAGTTTTAGTGACGGTATAGACCGTCGCTATTAAATTTACTATTAGGGACGCTTTATACCATCACTAATGACACCGTCCCTAATGAGTAACTTTTTGGGACGGTAGGTAGTGTCACTATTTAATTTACTATTAGGGACGCTTTATACCGTCACTAATGACACCGTCCCTAATGAGTGACTTTTTGGGACGGTAAGTAGTGTCACTATTTAATTTACTATTAGAGACGCTTTATACCTTCACTAATGACACTGTCACTAATAAGTGACTTTTTGGGATGGTAGGTAGTGTCATTATTTAATTTACTATTAGAGACGCTTTATACCGTCACTAATGACACCGTCTCTAATAAGTGACTTTTTGGGACAGTAGGTAGTGTCACTATTTGTTATATTATTCTGTCACAAATATTTATTTGCCACGATTTTGGAGTGTCTCAAATAATTATTTTAACTGTCATTAATAATTCATTTTTCCCATATTACCATTTCCAATATGAATCATAAAATTATAAATACCTAAGTCGTAAAATAAATAACAAATATAAATTTGGCACAATACAATAAAATAATAAACTTTCATAAATCCATTTAGATGTTTACATTAAAGCAACACCTATAAAGGAGCAACATGTACAAAAGAAATAAGAAGCTCCATCCAACACCTACAAGAGAACAAACTGTTCAAAAAAAAATTAACCATCCTAACAACTTCCCATCACTAAAAGAGTTTCATGACCAAAAAAAGGAAGACAAATAGTCTAGAAATTAATTCAAACTTCATACAAAAGTGATCACTCCCTCTCTCACTATAATCATTTGGCAATCACGTGGAAGTGGCGGCGGCGGTGTCGGTGGCAACTGTTGTTGCTGGTGGTGGTGGTGGTGGTGCTGTCATTGACTGGTGGTGCTGAGAGTATTGGCAATGCACCGAGTTCTAGATTTTCCAAAGGATCCCACCTGCTGAGTCTTAAAGCTGCACTCTATATATGCTGCTGCACCGATTTGTTTCCTTAGCTCCTCCCCTATATGATTTGAATCAGTCATGTTTACTTTCAGGTGGTGTGGACAAACTTTAAGCAATATAGATACAAGTTTCAAACACATACTTGAGCAGATGTTATGACATTAGACTCTATGTGGTCCGCGAGATACCCTCTGTCTGCACGAAGATCTGAGAAAAGAGACATATAGTTTGACGCTATCCATAAAATGCCTTAATACAACCACAACTACCCCTCATACACTGTTATTTGAAATCAAATTGACTATGTGTAATATATGTTGTCGCATACCTCCGAAGTTCTGGCATCCACTGATTTTCGAAAAATAGAACTTTAATTAGTAGACTATATTAACCATCTTTATAAGCAAAAGTTCTCTATCAGATATTGGTAAAACATATTTCAACCTTAAAACTTCACTGAACTTCAATATTAGAAGATAATATGTAGAATTCAATCGGAATGGAAAAAAAAACCCATTGTTTCTCTAAACATGTATAAGCAAATTTGATGACCATGACACCCTATTTCAACTATAAAGACCACAACCATCAAACTTGAAGACCATGGAGAAGTAAAGAGTCCCATTTTTTTTTTCACTAAATATAATAACACAATTGCAAAAGGAAAAGTAAAGAAAAGTTAAAAAGTAGATCAGAAAAGAAGAAAAAAAAGATATTGGCACTAAAAGAAGTACCTTATTGAGGACATTTTCATAGCTTGCCCTACTGATTAAAGAAAAAGCTAATACAAATATGTCTGCACCTCTATAACTCAGTGGCCTCAACCTGCTATGATCTTCCTGGCCTTTATCAATAAGGGGGAACAAAAAAACATAAAAAACCCAGACATTGAGCATCAACAATACCATAATTCCAAATCTTCAATCCACTAGCATCATATATAGCAAGAATTAGGTGTTGTAAAGAACTCAAATAAAGGACATAGTACCTGCAGTGTCCCAAAGTCCCATGTTAATAATATTTCCATCCACAGCCACATTAGCACTGAAATTGTCAAAAACTGTTGGTATGTAGTCCTGCCACAAAAAACATCCCAAAAATTGTATATGAGATAGAGATTTCATTTTCAGTGTTTCTAAAATGATACACAGGGCCTGATACTAAAATGCACACAACAAGATTACCCAAAATAATCACTTAGCACAACATTCAAAACAAACTAAGGCGTTTTGAGATGGAGCTATACCACATCTTCTTCTGTTTTATTTTTCCCCCACTTAAAGATGCCCAAGGCTAAGGCGTACTCTGTTCAAGAGAAACATAATAATCAATTGACAACATCAAAATCTGTAGCATTTTGAGATATATGATCGGGTGATGTGCTCCTTTTTCTGCTCCAAAATCAACGACAATTGATTATTATGTTTTGAGATATATGACAACATCAAAATCTGTAGCATTTTGAAATATAATAATACTCTTGTGGAAGAAGAAGAATATGCAAACTACAACAAGTTGAGAACCTGAACGAGGAGAGTGAGGGAGTTGTGGATGAGCAAGTGACCGCCTCTTGAGATATATGATATGTTGGTGTAAGAAGATGGATGATCGGCTAGTGTTGAAAGATCGATGAAAGTTAGGCAACGAAAATCAACGACAATTGAAATTTGGGGTGTTGAACGAGGAAAGCTTGTTGAAACCACAATAGCAGATTGGTGAACGAGAGAAACGGCTTGGGGCCTTAGAGATGACGATTTCAAAAGGTGAGGGTTTCCAAGTTTGTAGATATTAGGGATTTCAAGAGAGAGAGAGTGTGAGGGTTTATAACTTATAATATTAAGATGCGTTTGGCTGGAGGTTAAAAAGTTGCCTAAAATCTTTTATTACTTCATATTTTAGATAGCGGGAATATTCAAAATTTTGCAAACAATTTAGCGGTTAAAAACCTTAGACATGTGTTTTGGTAGTAAAGAGTTTATAAATAATTATTATTTTTGTTAAAAAGAAGTAAAATTATAATAGTAAAAAATAAACGGGAGTCTCTTTAATACAAAAAAGTAGTTTAATTGAGTGAAATTGATAAAATCCTCAATTCAATGTAGTTAAATTGAGTAAAATTTAGTTCAGTTAAGTAAATCCCCAACTCAAAGTAGTGAAAATAACTTCAATTGAGTGAAATTGATCAAATTCTCAATTCAAATTAGTGATTTCAATTGAGTGAAATAGAGTAAATACCTAATTTAAAGTAGTTTAGTTGAGTGAAACTAATAAAATTCTCAATTCAATGTAGTGAAATTGAGTAAATCCCCAATTCAAAGTAATTTAATTGAGTTCAATTGAATAAAATTGATAAATTCCCAATTTAAAGTAGTATAATTTATTGAAATTAAGTTCAATCTCCAATTCAAAGTAGTGAAATTGAGTAAATCCCTCAATTCAAAAGTAGTTTAATATATTGAAAATGATAAAATCCCAATTCAAAGTAGTGAAATTGACTTCAAATGAGTGAAATTGAGTAAATCCCCAATTCAAAGTAATTTAATTGAGTTAAATTGAAAAAATTCCCAATTTAAAGTAATGTAATTAAGTGAAATTAAATTCAATCCTCAATTCAAAGTAGTGAAAATTGAGTAAATCCCCAATTCAAAGTAGTGAAATTGAGTAAATCTCTCAATTCAAAGTAGTTTAATTGAGTAAATTTGATAAAATTCTCAATTCAAAGTAGTGAAATTAAGTTCAATTGAGTAAATCTCCAATTCAAAGTAGTGGAATTGACTTCAATAGAGTGAATCGTCAATTCAAAGTAGCGTATATGATGAAATATTATAAATATTTTACATTTTTATAATATTACTAGCCAATATCATGTGCTAATGTACTATACTCGGGCCAAATTATTCTTTGGTCGTGTGAGAAATTAATTAGAAAAGGAGGTGACAAAATGGGGTCTTTTAGTGACGGCTTGATTGGACCGTCCCTAATAGACACCCTTTAGTGACGGTTTATTTGGACTGTCACTAAATAGATCCCTTTTCATGACGATTTATTTGGACCGTCACTAATATACACTCTTTAGTGACGGTTTATTTGGACCGTCACTAATAGACATCCTTTAGTGACGGTTTAATTGGACCGTCACTAATAGACATCCTTTAGTGACGGTTTATTTGGACTGTCACTAATAGATCCCCTTTAGTGATGGCTAATTTGGACCATCACTAATAATCGACCTTTAGCGACGGTTAGTTTAGCCCGTCACTAATAGACCACCTTTAGTGACGGTTTTTAGCCCGTCACTAATAGACCGTTCCCAAAAGCCTTATTTATTGTAGTGAGGAATCAAGAAAAAGGAGGTCTGCATCTCTAAATACCTTGGAAAGACTATCCTGTAGGACTGCCAATGTAGGTGCAGTGGACCCTCCTTCCCCAGAAGACCTTGGCCTCGTTTCACTTAGATAAGAACGAGACCCCACTGATACGCTGGCCCTGATTCAAAAAAAGGGGGTCCACTCAACAACTAATAGTTTGAATCTCTTACTCTATTCCATTTCATTTTATTTTCACTTACTTTATAATTCTTGCCTATATTAATACAAAAAAAAAAATGTGTATGCGATTAAATAATGTGTATGAATATAATAAATGACCCACTCAGGAGAGGGGACAAAGGGTGTTACTAATGAATTTCTATTCTAAGCACAAGATTAGGTCACTTACATTTGAGGAAACACTGGTGAACTCTGGGATAGGAATTAAGGGGCCTGGTGCATCTTGGGTTGGAATTGGAGCATTTAGCTGATCTGGAACTGAAAAAGCTTGTGGGGCAGGAATCTGTTGCACTTGGTGTTTTGGAATCACATTACTTTGACCATGAGGACCAACCAGAGGAGCTAGGGGAATAGTGTGCACCACCCTTCTGGACCTCGATCTTCTTCTCGTTGGAATCTTGTCACGAGTAAAGGGGGAACATCATCAAAGTCGTGATTGACAAGATAACTGAAAGTGCCTCTGGGGTAGTCAATGTCTGAAAAGCGCAGCACCAAGCCATCTTTAAAAATCTTCCTCGCAGTGGCCCTACAAGCATCCGAGGTGACAAAAGTTTGGATAGCATCGAGAGTGGACCTCCAGAAAACATCATAAGAAGGGGTTATATCCCCCCGACGAAGGTGCGAGGGTATCTCAAATGGGTTAATAGGAAGAAAAAGGCCTGGGATATTGGTTGACAAAAACCTATTAGAGTTGGGAGAAAAACCGGATAAAGGGAATGCTTCGGTGGGTACACTTTGATCAAAACCAAATTGACGGCCAACACTATGAGGATTGTAGTGGGCATAGGAGGTGTTATCTTTAAACCATGAGGGTAGGGAGGACTTTGTAAGAACCAACAATAATTCAAAATCTGACATAGAGGATTCTGGTATAACTTACAGTAAATGGGGAGCTTCACCAAATAGGAACTGTGATGGAAAACCTGGGAGGATGGCAGAATAAGGCCTGAAATTGAAATCTCCCTCCAAATCGAATACGCAGGCGAGATCATCTCTGAACACAATGTTCAACCACCTGGTAGCACAATTAAAAGCCCAAAGATCTTCAAATGGGTCGGTCGCCTGCAGATTATGAGGAGTAGGAAAGAAGATTAGGAAACGTTCCATTATGAATAATGATATAAAGAGGTTGGATACGGGCGCCTTCACCTCATAACGACCAACGGAGCGCTGCATGCCCAAGGTGACTGAATCAAGTCACTTGTACAGGGTTCCAAGGAAAAGATAGCCCAATGCCACAGTCCTGCTAAGTGCCAACTGAGCAGCCAAATTGAAAACTCGCTTACTCATGCAGTCACTATGATGCCCTTCAAACACATGGTGGGCAAGTCAGAGTGCAATAAAGGCAGCCAAATGATAAGTGTGATCAAGGGGCATACCGCGGGAGTTATCACAAGGCAGCTCTTCACCAGAGGAAGGATTGGTATATAAATACTTCACCCAATTTGCAAACTTACACTTGCCTCTCCTCTTGTCTTTTGCTTGTAGGTAAGAGGCGTGGGTGAAGGAAGCTTCAAGAAATTCAACAGTGCCATGGCACTCTGGAGGGATTGTATTAGGGTTGAACAAATGATCCCTAATTAAGGGGAGATACATCAAGGACTTCACATCTTCTAAAATTGGGGTAAATTTTCCCCAGGCGGCAACTACAGTATGGGTGTCCCTATTCCACCATGACATTAGGGCTTGCACAGATGGAATCGATCGATAAATATTTACTCAGAAACTGGAATCGATGGCAGTCAGGATGGAGGCGCGACGCAGAGTGGCAACATGTTGTGGCCGTGAAATGACATAACGACACCATCTCTCCCAATCCAATACCGGTGTAGTGTGGCCATCAACCTAAAGATATGAGTAGGGATAATCATCCATTTTAATAGGAAATCGCATGCACTGTGCCGGCTTTAACAATTCGCCCTCCTCCGCAGCGACATCGTCTTCTAGTAGCAAAGGTTCACCCAAAATAGCCGATTCGAGGGTATGTTGTCGTGCCATGTGCTGAAAGAAATCTAACTCTCGGTCGAAAAAGGGGGCACGCCGCCACTCTTCATCGCCAGGAACTACTATGTCATTCGCCATTGTTGTGATTTTAGGGCTTTTCTGAAAAAAGGGTTCTCTCTTCTCTCTTTCCTTTCTTCTTCTTTTCTCTTTCTCTTCTTTCCCTCTTTTTTTCCTTCTCTTCTTCGATTTCACTTTCGCTCTCTCTAGTTGTTTGCTCTATGATTCACTTCTTCTTCAAACTCTTTCTTTTTCTCACAAAATACCTAGAAAATTGCAGAGCTTTACACTTAGGGCCTGTTTGAAAAGTGGACTTGGCCCAACTTGTCTAGGCTTTACCTGTTTTTGAAAAACCAGTTTATTTTTATGGGCTTTGGTTTTTGTTTTTTTCAAGTCCAAACAAAGTTGCAGCTGTCAAGACCAAGAGACCACCTGGTTTTCCCCTAACTTGTTCTCTCGCCTCTCTCTCACAAACCCTTCACAGTGTAAAATTTGAAAAAAATATGTAAAAGTAGAAAACAATATATTCAAAAAATATATAACATTTGAAATAATTACCCTAAATTAAAAAAAATGTATAAAATTTAAAACATAATATATAAAATTAAAAGAAATTATAAATTTTGAAAAATATATACAAAAGTAGAAAAAAATATAAAATTCCAAAAATATATAACATTTGAAAAATGTATGAAATTCAAAACAAAATATATAAATTAAAAAAATTAACACAAATTATGTGGCTTGTTATAATTTTTTTGAAAAAAAGTAATATCAAACTTAACAATTTTCAAATAATATACATAAATTCATGCAAAGTATCAAAATAATTCTTTTAAGGAGAAAAAAAAAAGTACTAAAATTTAAGTTGTCTGCTTGGACTGTTTGTATACTTTTTTAAAAAGAATTTACATATTTTTGGAATATATATAATTATTTCAAAATTTATACATATTTGAAATTTTGTAATTTTGAATATTCTTTTTGGTATATTTTATTGTAATTTGTATATTTGAGCCGAATAATTATTTGGTTCTTTTTGAATTATATATATAATTGAATACAATTTTTAAAAGAATTTGATATATTTTATTGACATTCTATATATATGTTTTTGAATGTTATATAATTAATTCGAATTTTATACATTTTTGGAATTTTATATTTGAATTTTCAAAGTTGATATCATCATTTGGTATTTTATATTATTTGTAATATTATATATATATTTATCATTTTATATTATTTTTTATTTTATATATATAATTATATCAAATTTTATACTTCATAAAATATATAGTTGAATGTTTTTTTAATATATAATAGTCTTTATTATGATATAAATACTATATCCAATATTTTAATCAATCAGTTTTAGAATAGATCACTTATTGGAAGCAGACAGTTTTCCAAACATGGTTTGGTTTTAGTTTTTTCAGACTAGACCATTTATCAAACGGAATTTCAATCAGCACCAAAACCAAACTAGACCACACAAGACCAAACAAAACCAGCCCAGACCAAACCAAACCAATCCAACCAAACCACTTTTCAAACAGGTCCTTAGTGAGTTTTTCCCATTCCTTCAAAACGGAGAGGTATTTGTAAGCCACCTTTCTGTGCCTTCTCCAACCGTTATTGCACGGATTCCGGAGGTGTGCGCCTAGCGAAGCGTCGCCATAATGGGGGCGAAAAAAATGTGTCTTTTTGCAGAGGGTTGCCATTATTGCTTTTTCCCACTATTTCTTTTCTGTGTTTTGGTACTAGTTCGTTTTTTAGAAGAAAACTGTTCACTCGAAGTTTTAAACTTACCCTGATTATATACTTACATATATATACATATATTTGGAAAAAAAAACTTTTATTTTAAAACAAATATATATATATATATATATATGTATATGTATACATAAATTAACTTATTAACCCCAATTTTACTCTTTACTCTTTTGCCCTTTACTTTTACCATGTTACTTACGGTGATTTCTAATCAAATAAAAAAAAAACATTTTTTGAAAATTACTATCTTTTCACATCCTCCCATGTGGTTTCCTGAATATATGCGCGTATACGAAATTTTTGATTAATTAGCTTTCCCTTTATTTCCCTTTGTTTTATTTTTCTTCATTTTTTTCTTCTCATTTTCACATTTTATTTGTTTCTCAATTTCATTTTTATTTCATTTACCTTACTTTTATTTTATTTTATTTTTTGTTTCTTTTACCTTGTCTTTGCTTATTGTTTGTTCCTTGTTGTCGTCTTTACCCTTCATTCAACCATATTTACTTTGTTATTGTGTTTATTATTTTTCATATTAAATATGTATATATGGAACTTGCTGTGTGCATGCAAGACCCAACATTGAGGTGGCGCCTTACATGCACAGAGGGAAAATTGTAGGCATATGTATTATTTTAGGGTGCTCTAGACTCGTAGAGGGGTCTCTTTTAGGGTACGGGGCTACTGGGTAGAGCCTTGGACCCGCCCCACTGAAGTTGGTATATGTGATTGACAGAATGTGTCCGGTATCGAGACGGATTACTCGCGGCAGCTCGTGGCCTTCTAACGTGGTCCTTTTGTGACAACGTAACTTGTGGACTGAAGAGCAGACATGGGAGTAGTACCTCCATGGTCTACGGGTCCTGATGTTATAGTAGTATCCCAGGGGCGTTTACCACCATTTTGCATAGCTCTAGCGGTATATGCATGTACTGTGAAAGCTATTGAAGATTGATCTGTTACACGACTAATCTGGCTGTGGCCATTGATGCTGCGTAGCCATGACACGTGGACAACACGACACCATACTTATATTTTGAAGGGATTGGAAAGAGCATGTGGCATGGAGGTTAAGAGTGTAGTTTAGTTATAATAAGGGTCCATAATGTAAATTCCACCCATTTTCTTAATGTGGAAGGAACATTCCTTATTGGCCCATATTATCACCCTCATCATTGGTTGGAGACATGTGGAACATTAGTAGGACTTGGGGACCACCTCATTTTAGGGCAACATTTTGAGCAAGTGACCTATAAATAGAAGGCAAGAGTGCTTGCCTAGGGATCTCAACTTCATTCTTCTCATTTTCCTTTCTTGGAGGCTACTCCTCAAGGATGGCTACCCACCCACATTCTCCTTCCTCTATGCATTTGGCCATGGAAGTTTAGCTCTCATTCACTACATCACACCATTCTTCTCTATTTGTTTCCCTCTTCTCCTATCTCTTAGTCTTTAGTTATTTTAGGGTTATTTCATTTTAGGGATTTTAGCTTTACCAATGCTCTCTACCCACTCTCTAGCTTGAGATAAGGCTACACTATTTGCTCTATCCACCTTCTCTTTCTCTTCTCTTCGCGCTCTTTACTTGAGATTTTGACCATGGACCTTGACCCATCTGTTCTGGCATGCTAGTGGAGTCATTTCTCCATTTTTATCTTTATTGTTGCTACCTCTGCATTTTTTTACCCACAAATCGACTATAGAAATAGAGGAATTATATGGGATGCGAAAATGGATGAGCTCAAACATGCTTCCAGCCTTATGGCCTATCCCAATGATCTGTCTTGTATGTGGATATTGCACATGACAACAAGAAGAGGAAAAAATGATTTTTAGTCCAAGATCACATAATTGACCAACAGAGATAAGATTGACAGTCAATTTTGGAATATAGAAAGTGGTAGAAAGTGATAGAAATGAGGTGGATACAGGACCTATATGACTAATGTGTAATTAAAATCCATCTGCAGTGTTAATTAGTGATGTGTGAGGGATAGTATTTTTTAATAGGCAAATGGAGAAGTCAACAGTAATATGGTTACAACATCTAGAATCAAAGAATCAATAATTACCTGTGGTGACAGACATAACATTACCATGAGGAGATAAAACTTGTTTGAGAAGAGTAACAAGTTCATTTGTGGAGACAGATGGATTGAAACTTTATAAAGGACAAGATTTCTCCACAGTGGTAATAGTCATAGATTTAGATGACTAGAATTATTTGGCTGGAGCTCCGCGAGATGAGTTTGTGCGAGACTGCTTGTAGGGATTCTTGAAACAGTCATTCTGATGGTGATAGGGCCCTTTCCTACGATAGTGTTTGCAAACTCAAGTAGGACAATTCAGAAGAACATGAGTATTTTGATGGCAGTAGGAACATGTCTGCTGCAGAGAGGATTATTCACCATGTTTGGGATGATGAACAACAAGGACGACATCAGTAGTCTGAGATTTGTTGGTTCCAAGTCTGGTTTCTTCTAAGAGAAGTTCAATAATGGCACTATCTAGTGACGGTAAAGGGCTTATGTGTAAAAGAGAGACTCGGACTGATTCGAAGCAATCATGAAGAGCCATTAGAAGCATTATGACACGTTGTTAGTCTCGATAGGCGATAAATTTTCCAGCATCATAAGGGCAATCTTAAATTGGTTCAAAGAGTGCAAGTTTGTCCCAAATGGCATAGACTTCTGACACAAAATCATCAATTTATTAACCCGGTTGTTGATTTTTAACTAACATGGAGATTGGTTAGAAGTTGATATTGATGAGCAAGATCTGTGTTGGTGTATTGATTCTTAATAAAATCCCAAACTTCTCTAGCAGTATTGAAACGACTAAACTGTTGATAAATGGATGGAACTGAAGTGTTACGAAACCAGGTGAACATTTGGCCATTCTTGCTATCCAAGTTGTCTAAGCGTTCCACAAACTTGTCATTAGTTTCAGTAACTTCTCGGCATGGTGTGGTAACATCTCTAGTAATAAGTCGCCAAAGTTTGCAACCTTTGAGAAAACTAGTCATGGCTTGAGTCCAAAGGATGTAATTAGGGCCATTGAGAATGGTGGAGATGGGGTGAGAGATTTCGAAACATTCCATAGTAGTGGAAATTGGACTCGATCCGGGTTGATTTTGGATGGAAGATTCTAAATCACGAAATCAAAAATAGGGGCAGAACTGAAGGTGCGATCAATCGTGAAATACTTGAGATCGATCGCAAAAGTGTGATTGATTGCAGATTTGTTGAGATGGATCGTAGATGCGTGAGGTGCGAACCAGATTGAGATTTGATTTGGTTGATTGCTTTGTCTCCGTGTCTGGGTCTATAGATTTCTATAATTGAGGAGAGACATGTGAGAGGTGGGAGTGAGGTTGGGTTGGAAAAGGTGGAAAAAGTGGTGGTGATCTTAGTGATGGATGGGTATTGTGATGTGATGGTGGACGATTGTGAGATTTGGTGTGGGGGGTTGTTTGAGAAAGAGCAACAGAGAAAGACAAGAATGAAGAGTTTTTGAATGGTGGTGATAATGGTGAGATCACAATGGCTCTGATACCATGATAAGAGTATAACAGAGAGAATAAAGGCGAATAATGTATATTGAATTATGTGTCTTTACAATAGAGTCAACACCTATATATATAGAGGAGAAAGTGAGGAAAATAAATCAATACGGTGTGGAGAACAAGTCAATAAAAATTAAGCAGGGAAGTGGGGAACAAGTAAATACAAAATGAGTCTATCTAGATGAGTTTAAATCCTAATATATTCTAACAAATATTATCCAAGTCTATTACATCTTTACCACGACCATAACAAAAACTAATACACGTCGAACCATGATTTACACTAATTAAAAACCTATATGGTGTTTGTTAGTTCAATTGTCAACTTCATGCACGCCTAAACTGCTAAAAATACTTTTTCCATTCTCTTTTCTCCACATAAGCAAAAGGGTAATTTGGAGTTAAATTCTCTGAAATTTAGGTCAGGTAGAAATTGGTCAATGTCTTTTCAGTCCAACAATCCATTGAACTTTCAAATTTCTTGCAATGACACCCCTTGGAGGGTTTTTGGAACTTGAAATTACTCTTGTACCCTTGCATTAATATAAAATATTTATTGATTTATTTAGAGGACCAAACAGCCCTTATGCAAATTACATTTCACAAATCTCTCTAAGGTGGTGTTTGGGTATTCCACTCTATTCAAACCCTAATTTTGTATCCCCATAAATTTTGTATCCATATAAATTATGTTCAAACCCTAATTCTGTATCCCCATAAATTCTGTATCCATATAAATTATGTTCAAACCCTAATTCTGCATCCACATAAAATATGTTCAAATCCTAATCCAAACCCCTCAAATCATAAATTCTGTTCAAACCCTTGTGCAAATTTACTTTTCACCCTAATTATGTTCAAACCCTTCACTCAATTCCCAATTTCACCTTCTTCCTCTGTAATATAAATTTGCTACTTCCTTTCAAAATGTATATATATATATATATATATATTCACTACTTCACCATTTCAATTGCCTCCCAATTCAGATCTATTTATACATACACATATCTATATATAAACATATATATCTGGGTCATCCTCAACACATTTGAATTCGAATTCAAGAACACAGAGAAAGTCATCAATGAATGACTTCAGACTGTTAGCGCGAGACTTCGGCTATAAAAACCCAGGGCAAATCGAACCCAATGGCTTCATCCAAACCCTACCTCCGCCTCCTCCTCCACCCACCACTAATCCGACGCCGTACCCACCACCGACCTCCTCCACCTCCACCCTGGACCACTTACCACCAATCCATCGTCGCTTTGTATCCACTTATATATACGTACAAATGTATATATATACATATAAGTGAAGAGATGAAGGGGACGGTTGATAGAATTTTTTAGAGAGAGAAGAGATGAAATGAAAGGTCTGATGGGTAGGGTTTTGGTCTAAGGGCATTTCAATAACTTCATACTCAATATATTTGTCTCATATAATAAGTGAGATAATTCAAGGATATTTTGGATTTTTCATCACTTCAGGAGGATGTTACTGCAAAAAAATTAAAAATTTAGGGGACTGAAAAGACTTTGACCAATTTATAACTGCAATTGACCTTAAATTCACAAATTACCTAAGCAAAATAAGGGACATACTCAAAAGACAGTTGTGACATAAGCAATGTTAACGTGCACACAACAATTAAAATGAAAACAATGACACTGTACTACTACTATATCAGAATTTCTACTCTTCACGCCTTGCATCACATCTACAAAATTCTCACCAACCAAACAGATCTTGGCATCATCTATTTATGGCAAAGAAAATTTCCATCTCAAACCTAAAACCATATATAGAAACACCTATATACAAATATATATATATGTATATATATATTTAAAAACTCTTTTCACATGCCGTGTAGAGTTTTGAACATGGCCCACTTGTTTATTTTAGAATTCAAAGAGAACTATTAGAGGGAATTCAAGAACATGCCCAGTAATTAGTTCATGGACTAGCATTTTTAGCATAATTTAGAGTGTGAAACAATTTAGCAAATAAATATTATGTCATGCACTCGGTAGCTGTCACACCTACTTGATTTATGAAATAAAATCAAACAGCAATATGACATAAAGAATTAATAGCTGAAAGAGAATAAAAGATCGAAAAATCGTAGGGAGAAAGAAAAAAAAAAAAGTGCCCAACGTGATATAAAGTAAAAATAGTTACAATCACGATTCGCCGAATTAATAGCTGAAAGAGAATAAAAGATTGAAAAATTGTTGGATGAATAAAAATAATAAATAAATAAGAAATGAGTCTGATTTAATTTTAAAGTAAAATCAATTACAATCATGATTCATTGTATCGTCCGACACGCAACTTATCTCGCTTTTCGTAATATTTTTTCAAAGTTAACCCGAGAGGATTGACCTAGCTGGAAAATACTTGGATCTTGGTGTCTCAAGAAACATGATGTTTCATGTTCGATTCCTTACTAGGTGCAAACAATTCGTTAGGGCAACGACAGTGGACATAGTCCGAGCCTTACCCGATTCGTGTGGGGGGCGCTTTCCACGGATCTCTTGGATTAGTCGAGGTGCGCGTAAACTGACCCGGACATCATGGTTATCAAAAAAAAAGAATTCAAAGTGATAATATAGTAGAACCGATCCTCGCATTTAACACCAATATTATTAGAGTCCGTTAAACTATTATCTAACCGCGACTAAAACTGTTGCATCAGACTGATAAACATGATATATATATACACACACACACTCATTACCGCCGATGCAAGAGTACGTGCAATTTTCTAACCTAAATAACCTCTATAAAAGCTGTGATTATTCACCAAATTATGTAAGAATCAAACCACTCCACACATATTTCTTCCTTCCTGTGATCCCATGACATAAATGCAAAATGAGGAAACTTATAATCTACTATATAATAGCATGTGAAAATCCAAGTCTTCCAAGCTAAACTTTATATAAAAAAATATAATAATAACAGGAATAATAATATCAATAATGCACTGTCCTACATAGCATTAATGAAACTTGCAAGTCAAAGATATATTAAAACACCATATAGAGAGCAGCTGAGAATTTTAGACTAGTTGCTTCTAGGAAGTTATTGCAATCTGATTAATTAGTTTCTTGTTAACAAAAAATGTCAGCTATAATTGTAGAAAGTGACTTTAAATTCCCTGTTCCTAAACATCTCAAGATTAGTGTAGCCCACTGATTTCCAAATGTGCAACATATATAGTATATATCGTACACAGAATATGTATATACACTACAACACAATTATATATACCTGATTGTTTTCCACACAACTTTACTGTTGGTAATTAATATAGCTGTTGATAAAGTTTTTGGATAACAGTACTGCTATTGGAAACAACAAATGGTCTTCTAACATAAACATTATCAACTGCTGTGAAAGGAATAATATATGTATTACTACTTAACAAAATAAAATCAATGTCACAGCAGATTTAAGTTGTGACGGATTATAGTCTCATATCGAATTTTGATGGGGGATGATTTTGGGTATAAATGTACGGATGTTACCCACATAGCAACTTAAACTTTAACTTTTGTCTCGAATAACAAAACACCTTACTCGAGATAACTGATATCAGAACGGGCTCAATCCTTAATTTCGTGCTATGTCAATTGCCCACACGAAGGTGTGACAGCGTTGCAAAGACTGGGTAAGGGAAAATGGGGCTAATTTTTGTCTCACATCATTATAAATGGACTAGATGTTAGCCCCACCAAACAACTTAAAATTTTAGGTCAGATAGCGAAACCCCCCATCTGAAACATTAAACTACCTATATTTCACCATTTTAAACTTTAACAAAACACCTAACCCGTAATATTAATCTACTACATTTCAACATTTTAAACTTCACCATAAATTGTCGGTTCAATCCACGCACATATGTTTTTTCACTTATTTATTTTCTGGGTACATGTGCTAGACCAACTAAGACGAATTATAAATTTGTAACCAACAATAATGACTAATAAACTAGTTTGTCTAATTCAACAAGGTAAAGGTGAATTCAAGACTCAGAATCATAAAATTGATGGATATGAAAACACTTGTCTTATGAACTCATCACTACATAACTAAACATGTACTACTCATTTACATGAATACAACAAAATGCAGCAAATAAAACAAAATGCATCAATCAGGGTCTTAAGTGTTTCAAAAACATGAATACAAAGTCATAACAGTCTACTTCATTTACATGAACAACAAACAACTAATTCACTTTCTACTGAACATCACACACACACACACACACACACAGAAGTGTCAATTTGATCCATACTGAGATCAAAGTTCTAAATTGGTCATAATAGCAATAAGTATAGCCAGTTTTCACTATAACTGCTTCAGTTATCCATTTTCAAGATTCCATACAATTTTGCAAGTACATTTCATTTTACTAGACTATATAACTACTGAATACAATAAATTAATACATGAATGGTAAGCAACAACATCAGCAACTGCAACACAAAAACACAAGATCCCAGAGAGAGATATTATCGAGACACGTAAGGATCGTGCAAAAAGAAATGAATATATTGTTAGACAGTTATGTAAATGCATGGAGAATAGAGCATGACAACAACTGTTCAATGTGGTACTGTTATGGAGAGAATGGATATTTGGTCAACGAGTGTGCGTGTGAGTGACTGAACCAGAGGGTATAGCGGATGGCATGGTCCATAACCTAGGCCAGATGGCCATTTTTGGTTGAAAATATGAAGAATGGTTGGAAGAGCAGCAATGTTAGGTTTCATACCTGTAACTACACCACTATTAATGACGCTTCCCTGCATGCCAGGCAATTCAAGGAAAGATAACATATTTCAATAAACAACTACTCAATTATACGCAAGCCATGTTTGTGTCATAGTGTTTCAAGCGTCTGCTCTATACACTTGTAAGTCGAACACTTCAAGACTACATCAATCTGTGATACCCATTACCTTATATATATATATATATATATACACGCTCGCACACAAACGATCAGATCTAATAGAAATAAGTTCTATGGTTATATCTTCAAAGTCGTTTGCAGGAAAATAAAATTACTGAAATTATTTTCTGAAAACTATTCTATCTAAAAAAACAACAAAGATGTGCAATTTAGCAATTCCTCCATACAGCAAAATCTGTGACATAACTCTAGAGCCAGATCAAGCAAATATGGCTTTAGTATTGTGCCCAAAACTTCAATAAAGTTCAACCAGATTATCGAAAAGGAAAATTCAGAATACTCGACTTCTGTTACTAAAGTATTTGTTCTATTAAATCACAATTTTAATCTCTCTATATATTTTCTCCTTTTTTTTTTAACTACGCGAAAGATTAACCTAAATCTGTTCAATGCAGCTGTATACACCACAAATTAGGTGCCAGGGATGGTTAAAAGTTAACCCAAGCTGTTGGGTGGGGTTTAGACTTTACCAAAGTTCTTCCCTTCCAACCCAAGCCCAACCCAGTCCAACTCTCAACCAGAATGTTCAGACCGATCTCAACTTCATTCAAATTTGAACCCAGGCTTCAACCAGAAGGTATGAGCCCCATCTCATCTTCAAACAGATTTGAACCCAGTCCAAACCTTCAACCAGAAATGTTGAAACCCAAGATCAACTTCAAATGAGCACGAGTTCAATATCATATTAGCTTCTAATTCACAGAAGTCCAAAGACCATTTCACCTCAAAATCACAAAGAACCTCTCAGCATAACAATTTCTAACCAAAAGATAAAAAAAATAAAGATCTCATGGAACTTCTGTAATCATCATGCTTGACTGAAGTTGGAAACTTCATATCCCATTCAACTTTCCAAAAATGTGAGCGCAATCCAAATAAATCACAGTACATCTTTTAAGAAATAACACCCACTCCCTAACACCAAAGGAACCTTTTCTGTGGTGAACGAATGTTAAGTTCGCAAATGCACTTTATCTCATTTCATGCATTAAAACACTGCTGGTAGCCTGTTACCAACTAATCATGCATTAAAACACTTGTGCCTCGTCCTATTGCAACTTTTTCAACATTCATTAACTTAATTTATTACTGGAGAACAAACTGAAAAACATCCTACGCATCACTAATAACAACTCAATACAACAGGAGGAAACCAATAAGTATACTACTTCCTATTAGGTTATAGACTCAACAACAAAAATTCTCACCAGTTGACCATGAAAGAGCTGAATTTCATTTTTAGAAAAAGATGACAAATTCCAGAAAAAAGAAAAAGAAAAAGGGATAAGGCGGAAATCTTTGGTCTCTTCAGCAGTGGCATAGCTCCTGTGAAACAGAACTATCTCGAAACAGCTCCCTCCTAGATGGGGCTCACATAGTTGGCAAATCTACCTGTCATCAATTGAAAATCAAATACGATGTTGAGTTTCAATTTCTCAGTTACTAGTACCAAATCTTAAATTAATTCGAAAAAGTGAAACTAAATACAGCAAGTGCTGCATATACTATCACTACTTATTTTCCCCTATTTGAAACTCACACCCCACTTTGCACGATAGAGACTGGAGCCCTCAACCTCTTACTTTTGGAAAATGGAGAAGCGCCACTAGGATACACAGATGCAACATTTGGTGGTGGTTGTCATTTGTCACTACATTGTACAACATCAATTTTAGAAATCGAACACCAAATCTTGCATATCCCTCCCTTTTTACGGCCGTTTTAGTATAAGGTATGTTTTCTCATGGGTATAACCTTTTTCTGAATTATATAGCCGAGTGAGGTAGGCATATCAGATAGAGCCTACACAGCCAGCTCCGGTTCATCAGTCACCAAACTACCAGCCTTGGAAAGAAGATTTCGCTTGAGAGGCTTAGTCTTAGAGGAGGACCCTTTCTTAGATAGAGCTGAAAGACCGACCCCCCCTCTCCCCCGGGGTCTCTCTCTTTCTCCCTCCCTCCCTCCATCTATACATAGAGTGTGGCCCTGTGTGTTTGCATAGGGAACTAGGACTCCTTAAGTAATAACGCTAATTGGAGCTGCTCGTATTATTAACCTTTTAGTCATTTGCAACTGATTAACCAGATGGGGCTTTATGGTTTTGTTTGGTTTGGGCTTTGGAAGAGGATTTGGTACCGCGTTTTTAGGTCTTTTTACCTTTTAGATTCTGCTTTATACTCTAAATTAAATATAAAAAGGTCAAGAAATATGTCTTCAATTTTGCCCGACTTGTATGGAGTTTCTATGTTTATCCTTCTCAGCCGCCTATTTTCTTTTATAGAAAATGTAAGAAAAACATATTAACACCAAACATAATCATTTTAAGAATATATACACATGTAAAACCAACAATAAGAATGCCACCACTGACAAAGCACAAAGGCACGTTCACATACCAAAGAGAATTCAAGTAAAAGTTTATGGGGAGAAAAAAATCCATGTCGAACAAAAATGAAACATGATTTATTCATAGCTTAAATTTAACAGGAAATACAGAACACGTAAATCAGTTTTTGCATTCCCTTCTATTATTAGCCATCACTGCTACACTATTTAATCTAAAAAAAAAAGAAATTCAAATAATTTCATCCCATGTTAATTTTGAGCATCTCTGCCTCCTATGCTCCATAAAAATCAATCTTCCTTCTAATCAATGCATCTATAGATCTTCTGTGTAGATTTCGGTACCGCTTAAGTTACTCTTGATAATCTTATCACGGGTTCGTCACCTAATTTCTCCCACAAATTTTGATTTATAACCCTGACATTTCTAATCTCTCCCATCATCCATCTTAACATCCTCATTTTTGTTACCCAAAAGTTTTAATTTCAACTAAAATTATATACGTTTACCAAAACACTAAAACAAAAGCTGAAAAATACTCTAAAACCCCAAAAATTTCCAAAAACAAACATGCTCAAAACACATTTTCAATTCGAGTTCATCAGACCCCAAGAAAACACTGAACACGCCAAATACAATACATGCATGTGTGTGTATATACTGAAAAATAAAATGGGAGAGAGGGTTACTTTGGGTATAATGGTTAACTCCGGTAGGAAGCTTTGAGACAAGACAAGCTGACGCAGTGGCGCTGTGCATAGGAAGTAGAGAACTCAATTCTCGACCAAACCTTCAAGTTACAAAATTAACCCGTATTAAATTAAACCAAACCACTTCACATACTAAACATGTATATATGTTTGTGTGTGTGTGTGTATATATATATATATAGAGAGAGAGAGAGAGAGAGAGAGATTGCAGAGGGGAATTACCGAGAAAGGTGAGGAGAGATTCGAGTGTGGCGAAGCATGGAAATGGGAGGAGATGAATTGGAGAATTTAGGTGATGATTGCGTTGTTGTTCTCCAGATTGTACGAATGAAATTGGATCTTCTGGCAATTGTTGTTGTTGCCATTTCTCTCTCACTCTCACACTCTTCTCTGTTTCTTAAACCCTAAAAACCCTCTATTTCAAACCTAATTGTCCGTTCCATAAACATTTGGGGATCGTTGTGTCGAACGATTTGGGCCGGGCTGATCCACCCAAAGTGTTAGTCGTCCTAAAGAGCAGCCGGTGTGCTGTTGGCTATATAGGCTGGCTACAATTGAATTCTGGCCTGCCACGTCAGCACTTATGGACTGCCAAAATTTAGCTAGTCAGCCGCTCGTATGGTGCGGCAGGGAACTAGTTATATATATTTTTTTTAAAAAAAAGTTAATGAATTTTTATTAATTTTTATAGTTTGTAATTTTTTTATTTTATTTTATTAATGAATATAAGCACGTTATAAAAATTTAAAGGTTAATTTCATTTACATGAGAATTATTTTTAGGATAAATTTTACTTACATCCCCTCTGATTTGCCTATATCTCAATTACATCCCCTCTGATTTACCTATATCTCAGTTACACTCCATCTACTATGACATATCCCAATTACACCCCCTTGTCATTAACATCGTTAGAGTCACTAAAACTGTTTTGTCCACCATTATATTATTAGTTTTAAATTAAAAACATAAACATTTTAAAAAAACACAATTACCCTTAAAATTTAGAAACCTAATTCTCAATATCTGCACATATATATGAAGGATATACATTCAGTCCATTCAGTCTCTGACTGGAAAGTGGTCATTCATGATGTGGCAGCCCAGTCAGCAAAGTGGAGCACAATTTGCGTATAAAATTTTATTCGCGTATAATGCTACAGTGCTGTATATATCAACAGTGAACCTAAATTTCCATTGGCGCCTAAACCTAAATTTATTAGCGCCCAAACCAAATATTTTGAGAAAATTTTCAAATTTCGTCCAAAATTCAAATTGAATTTAATTTAGTGGTCAAAATTGGGTCAACCACCAAATTTTCTCAAAAAGAACCAGGAACGAGAGGCGATTTTCTCTTTCTCTCATCATGTATACTTTTTGGGTCAAGCTTCTAGGTCCAACAAAAGGTTTCTGATGAGGAATTTCATGGGTTTTGTGTAGCTTGAGCAGAGGTATGGATTCTTTCAAAAGTGATTTTACTCGCTTCTTTGTTTACAAACTTTCTATGGTGCAAGGGTTGAAGATGTGTGATATTTCTGGTCTAATATGCTTTTGGTTGTTGATAGTTCGGAGGCAATTGGAGATACGCATCAGGACCATTCTAGGCTTTTCTTTGTGGAATGGTTCTTGGTTCCAATTATATAAACATGTAATTTCATGAGTTTTTGCTGCAATTTTAGGGTTTTTTTAGGGATTTGATAAACTGTGATATGGGTTTATAAATAATTTCCCACGTGTTTAATTTTTGACACTTTTTGGTTGCACTTTTCTAAATAGATAGATTTTTTTGATGGGTTGTTATAGATTGTATGTGGGTTTGATGGATGTATGTTCCTATTTATTTCTATCTTATTTTTTTCATGAATCTGGGCTTTGGGTTTTGAAGTTTCTTGTTCTTGGTTATGTTTTCAACACTCCTTTTGTGATATATAAATTCGATTAGGATTGATTTATTGATTGAGAGTGTTCTATGTGCGTTTGTGCTCGTGGGTTTCTTATATTTTCTTCTCTCAAATTAGGCCTTTTCTGAGTTCTGAATTAATTGATTGTTTTCTGGATTTTTGAGCTAAAATATCCTTAATTGGAGTCTATTCATGAATCTGGGTTCTGGGTTTTGGAGTTTCTTGTTCTTGTTTATTTTTTCATCTCTCAATTTGTGTGATATAATTCAATTAGAATTGATTTGTTGATTAATAGTGTTCTTTGTGTGTTTGAGCAGCTTTTGGGTTTTTTATATTTTTATCTTTGGATTTTGTTTTTCTACTAAGCATCTCTCAGTCTTTGTTCTGTCTTCTTTTTTTCGATCTGGGTAGGGTTTGATTGACTGGCTAAGAGTGTTTAGGATGGATTTTTGGATGTGAGATTTATTATCATATGAATCTGTGTATGTTTGAATTTTTGTTTTTCTACTTGTCTGTATATTTATTCACTGATTAAGGATCTCCTTATTGAATTTGGCTTGTGGATTTCTGAAATTTCACGCCTTACCATAACTTTTTTATACATTTCCTATATGGTTGATGCTTTTAGTACTAATTCTGAGGTACTGAAATCTGCCAATCTCCACCATATCTGCTAACTAGAAATATAAATTTTTTGGTTCCGGCCACTGTAGTGTTGATGACTTGCAGAATAATATATGTTAGAACTTTAGGGGAAATTCGAGTGGTATGGAACAAAAACATTTTTGCTTTCTTGTTGATTTAATCTGGGTTAAATGAAATACACTGATTGAGATTGTGTAATATGTATTATTATTATTATTTTGAATGGTAAGAAACTCATACACCACACCCAACATGTCTCCTTAGAGGCTCGAACCCCTCACCTCCCCAATTGAGGGGTGAGGTTATACCATTGCAACACGTGCACCGGTAATTGTGTAATATGTTGGGGGCTTCATGGCTTCTAAATTTTCATTATCCTTTAATTCTAGATGTTGAAATGCAGAATTTTCTGGGGATTGATTGGGGCAGTATTTTCTGCTAGAGTTGGTCATTTTAGTTATTTTATGTATGTTGTTTTAGAGTTTGTTTTCATTTGTGAGTGGCTGTTAATATGCTTATTAATCTCTTCGTGTAAACGATGTTGTTTTCCTGTGATCCTTTAAAAGGTCTGCCTTTAACAGACTATATCAAATATCAGCTGCTTATATACATTCCCTGGGTGTATTCGGCTAAGATATTTGTGTTTGACTATAATTTAAGATGATCTAATACCCAGGATGGTCTCTTCTTAGTTATTAATCTTTAGCTGATTGCCTTGAGTGGGAAGGGTTTCACTGGTCAACCATAAAAAGCCCCTGGAGCCCTTGACTTGGTTTTATATATATTTTCTGTTGTAAACCAAATTCTCAGTTAATTAAGTCAGAGGCAAAAAGTTTTGGAAGTGCATGTTGTTTCAGGGGAAAAATTATTTATGTTGAACACAGGCTTGAGTCGGAGTTTATCAGCTTATGTAATATGTATACAAGTGATATAGCATATGTTAAACCAATAAAAAGGAGGCAACAAAAACAGGAAAGAGAAAGAGGGAAATAAATAAGTCTTAGTTTGTTTCACTTGCCATCACGTTGATGTAATTTTCAATTATTTTACCAGTAAACTAGCTGAAATATGAGTGCTTATACCAAGATATTATATCTATCGGAATTGAATGGCTTATATTCGGGTCATGTTCACTGTGTGTGCAACAAATTATTGTTATTATTTTCCAGCCAAAACGCAAGCATAGAAAAGAATACTTCTGGTAATCTTAACTCTTGTTGTACCCATTTTGTACAGATTAGAAAGTAGTGCATGAAAATCAATGTGACAACCTTTCAGTGGCTCCCTCAGTAGAATTTTCCTTTACTGCCAAATTGAATCAAAGTTAGAATTCCTTACTAGTGTCTTGGAAATTGAAGTTCCCTTATGTCATTATTAGCCTCGTTATCAAGTTGTTATCCCGACAATATTGTTGCCTAGACATCTTTTTTATGATAATCATGGATTCTTGTAATCCTCTTTTTCTGTTTATTTAATTATTTTCTTTTTAATCTGGCAGTGCGGATTGGGATAATCTACCTGTTATCAGGACTTGGCGGGAGCATACTTTCTTCCCTTTTCATTCAACAAAGCATCTCTACTGGCGCCTCTGGTGCTCTATTTGGACTTCTTGGAGCAATGTTGTCAGAGCTTCTTACTAACTGGACTATTTATACCAATAAGGTGAATACTGCTGCTGCTTCGATTTTCTTCAGCGGTCGTAAAGCGACATCGTTGGTCCATCAGAAGGAAACATGGATCTAGTAAATCAAATAAACTTTGAAAAGCGAGTATAAAGCTCTAGTTTGATCGTGTCCTCTTCGTAGTGGGTCTTAGAGAATTTGAAGGGTTCACGGCTCCTTGTCAAGGATGTTATTATGAACCATAACCTTTGCAAGTAAAATATTTCTGAATAATTTCATTTCCTATTTCTTAAAAAGCTAATCTAACAAAATTGGCGGCTGTAGGATTTAGTAGTTCTAATTGTTTGAATGTGCCTAATACATTGTTAAATTTAGTTTAAGTTGTTCAATCTGTGAGGCTGAATTTGAAGAGATTAGTCAACTTGTATAATTCAACAATTCCTCCTTTCTTGCTGTTGTAGGCTGCAGCTTTGTTCATGCTCGTTATCATCATTGTGATTAACTTAGCAGTTGGAATTCTTCCTCATGTTGACAACTTTGCCCACATTGGAGGATTCATGTCCGGTTTCCTCGGCTTTATATTTCTACCCCGTCCCCAGTTTGGTTGGATGGAGCGCCGGCATCTTCTAGCCAATGCTGTTGTCAAGTCCAAATACACTGTTTACCAATATGTATTATGGCTGGTTTCACTTGTTCTACTGGTTGCTGGGTAAGTCTTATCAGCTCGTCTCTTTCTCTTGCATTATTGCACGTACTAGAAAAGAAATTCCAGCATTTCAAGGTCCTCCATTTATCTAATGCTCGTATAGTCATCAAGAAGTGTACACAATACAGTCGATTCGATGCACTATTCAATCTTTATTTAGAACAACAGAAAATGATAGTTCAATTCTGCAAGTCGAATTAATTTTTGCTTCTCAAAAGAAACAAATGCATCATTGGGACACAAGGACTAATACAGTTCTGAGGTTAGTTACATGTTTATATATTCTTACATTCATTCAATTGTAGAACATCATGAAGGTTAAAAGGACTAATACCTCATTACTGGACTGAGGGATAAAAATTATTGTGATAACATTGCATGTATAATTTACATAAGTTGTTCATTTTCTATTACAACTCTACACAATCTAATTCTTCAAAAGAAATCTATATGTTCTTTGCCTATTGATTTGAATTTATTAAATGTTGCGTGTTATTACGTTTTTTTGCTTACTTTAGGGTTTGTTTGCTTAGTGTGATCTAAAAAAGATTGTCGAAATTTTTTTACATATAAAACCATCGATAATTTCACTATTTCTTGAAAGTTATCCATTTTGAAGATGAAGTTACGCTTCTGAGCTTAGTTACTTGTTTATATTGTCTTGGATTCATTCAATTGTAGAACATCATAAAGGTGAAAAAGACTAATACCTCATTATGTTGTAGATGACTAAAAATTATTGTTATAAACAATGTTATTGACATTAGAATTATGTACAACCTAATCTACGAATGTTATTTTTTTTTAGGTATTTCATACCCTTTGTACACTCTTCGACATTAAGAAACATATAGTAATTCCAGGCTTTATTTACATGTTCCTTTCATCTAAAAATTTATTTAAAGCTGTTTTCCGCTTTGTGTTTAGGAAAATATCTTTAACTCATACATATCATATATAAAGGTTTTATTCACATACAAAACCCTGAAAAATTTGTAATATAAAATGAAAGTTATCAATTTTGAAGACAAAGTTACATTTGTGAGCTTAATTACTTGTTTATATAGTCTTGGATTCATTCAATTGTAGAACATCATGAAGGTGAGAAAGACTAACACCTCATTATATTATAGATGCATACAAATGATTCTTATATACGGTGTTATTGACGTTAGGATTATGTAGGACCTAAGCTACAAATCTTATTTTATTTTACGTATTTGATATCCTTGGTACACTCTTCGACATTAACATTCATATAGTAACCTCAGTGGCTGAATTTTTTTAGTTATATTGTATTTTATTTTTAGCAATTTCACGCTTTATTTACATGATTCTTTCATGTAGAAATTTATATAAGTATAATCACTTTGTTTTCACTTTCATGGTATGGAAGACAAAATTAAATTATTACTGGTTCATTGCATTTGTTTCCATTTAAACTAATGAAATACATGGTGGAAAGTTAGTTTTCGTCTTCTTTTCGTTTAATTTTCCAATTTTACTTTCCATCATATTACCGTCTATCAAACGGACCCTTAACATTTTAAATTGAGATTATATTTCCTTACTTTAGTGTTAGAAATTGGTCTTCTATATAGTAGATTAAGAATCTAAGACCTGCATTTTGTTCGTTGGGGTATTTAGATTTTCATTATGTTAATGTTTTCTCCACACCTACTTTAGCGTGAATAATTATGGTGTTGAATCTGGTCTTGTAAGTCCAATTTTTCTATTTTTGCCTCCCATATCCTTTGCAGCCTTGTAGTTGGTACTGTTGTGTTGCCATTTTCTTTGCTAATTGTGTTTATGGTTTTCAGTTAATGCATTTTCTTTACTACTAACTCCTTATTGCTATATGTGTTTTTTTTCTCCCTCCAAAGAGCGATGGTTTACCTTTATGTAACCTCCCATTTACCTACCTCTTTTTGTTTTTATAAAAATTGCTCTTATATTCCGTATCGAAAGTGTTCAATATATGTTGACATATTGAGAAAATACGGTTCTTGAAATTTTTACTCCAGTTGATGTTCAATACGGTTATAATTGATTGTTCTTGCATGAAAAAATGAATGATCGTGGCTGGTATTAATTGCTTAATGTATGAAAAAATAAACAGAAGATTTTCATGCCTTTAGATTCAAAATCTTGTACCTCTAACCTTTTCTTTTGGCCACTCATATTCTCCGCATGCCTCTTTCTTTCTCATTGTTCAATATACTTTGACAATATTTATTACACATTAAAATTTATTGCAGTTTTAGTTGTAACTAATATGATTCGGTTATATATTTCATTCTTGCAGCTCCTAATTTAGTTGAGTATTGTTGTGGGAGATAAAAGTTGGATAATGGATGAAGAAATCAACAGTCAGGTTAATGTCGTTGAACAAGTAAATGGGGCTGATCTTCTGGATGCTAAACCATTCATCGGAATGTGCTTTGATTCAGAGCAGCATGCATATGACTTCTACAATGCTTACAGAGGTAATATAGGATTTAGTATCCGTCGCGAGTGGGGTAATCCTAGTAGGAAGGCCAGAGATCAGGTGTCACAATTGGAAAAGAAACTGACTTCAAGGTTATTTGTATGTTCAAAGGAGGGTGTAAGAAGAAGTTCGAAGGCACGGAAGAAGAAGAGTCTTAGAGCTAATACACGAACGGACTGCCTTGCACGCATGGGTATAAGCTGGGATTCTAGTTTAGGGAAGTATGTGGTCCATAAGTATGTGCTTGGAAGTGGTTGTTAGGTTATTTAATTGTACTTAAATTTCATGTGAAAAGTAAATATAGTTATCATCATGGCAAGTGGAGGTTAGATTGCACTTATTATGCAATGGAATATTACCAGAAATTGTGCAACTATATATTCGTGAGGTGGTTAAAACAATTATTTATTCATCAGCCTAAATATTTAATGAACCCCTCATCACTATATTTTTATGTGCGATGTAACTGGAAACAAATTAACTATGTAAGAGAAACTTATAGTACAATGTAAGATAAATATGTGAGCCATCTGTATACATATATGTTGACTCTTGGAGCCAATAAAATGAAGAGATCATTTTTAGCTCCGATGATTGTATATGAACGTTAAGCTCGATATTTCCAACAAAAAGAATAGTGAATGTGGAATTATTCGTCAATATTTGAGTCTTCATCGTAAATCTTTAAACTTGCAAGCATTATTCTATTTATATGTGCAATGTAACTGGATAGGAATTAACATTGCTACATATATGAGTTGTGCATTGTCATCGGGTGTATACTCGAGCCTTCCCCCACGTACAAAATATACATAGAGGACAATTGTGTGAAGGAGGGTATATAAGAGCGGTAAGGAGGCTATAACCAATTGTCCTATTGAAATATGTTGAGGATTTTGTAAAAGAAATATGTGAGCCATGAGTAGAAATAATTAAGTTCACCATTGAACCAAATAGAAAGAAGAGATAATGTTTGAGGTGCCGATGATTGTATAGGAACGTTTACGTCGATATCTCTAACAATTGAAAGAGTGAACGTGGAATTAATCAATCGTCAATGTTTAATATTTCTTGAAAATCTCTAAACTTGCAATCATTTTTTACAATTTAGGTGTGCAATGTAAGATGATAGGAATCAACAATGTTACATATATAATATGTGCATTGTCGTCGGATGTATACTCGAGCCTTCCCCCACGTACAAAATATACATAGAGGACAATTGTGTGAAGGAGGGTATATAAGAGCGGTAAGGAGGCTATAACCAATTGTCCTATTGAAATATGTTGAAGATTTTGTAAGAGAAATACGTGAGTCATGAGTAGAAATAATTAAGTTGACCCTTGGACCAAATAGAAAGAAGAGATAATGTTTGAGGTGCCGATGATTGTATAGGAATGTTTACGTCGATATCTCCAGCAATTGGAAGAGTGAACGTGAAATTAATCAATCGTCAATGTTTAATATTTCTTGAAAATCTCATAACTTGCAACCATTTTTTACAATTTAGGTGTGCAATGTAAGATGATAGTAATCAACAATGTTACATATATAATATGTGCATTGTCGTCGGATGTATACTCGAGCCTTCCCCCACGTACAAAATATACATAGAGGACAATTGTGTGAAGGAGGGTATATAAGAGCGGTAAGGAGGCTATAACCAATTGTCCTATTGAAATATGTTGAAGATTTTGTAAGAGAAATACGTGAGTCATGAGTAGAAATAATTAAGTTGACCCTTGGACCAAATAGAAAGAAGAGATAATGTTTGAGGTGCCGATGATTGTATAGGAATGTTTACGTCGATATCTCCAGCAATTGGAAGAGTGAACGTGAAATTAATCAATCGTCAATGTTTAATATTTCTTGAAAATCTCATAACTTGCAACCATTTTTTACAATTTAGGTGTGCAATGTAAGATGATAGTAATCAACAATGTTACATATATAATATGTGCATTGTCGTCGGATGTATACTCGAGCCTTCCCCCACGTACAAAATATACATAGAGGACAATTGTGTGAAGGAGGGTATATAAGAGCGGTAAGGAGGCTATAACCAATTGTCCTATTGAAATATGTTGAAGATTTTGTAAGAGAAATACGTGAGTCATGAGTAGAAATAATTAAGTTGACCCTTGGACCAAATAGAAAGAAGAGATAATGTTTGAGGTGCCGATGATTGTATAGGAATGTTTACGTCGATATCTCCCGCAATTGGAAGAGTGAACGTGAAATTAATCAATCGTCAATGTTTAATATTTCTTGAAAATCTCTAAACTTGCAACCATTTTTTACAATTTAGGTGTGCAATGTAAGATGATAGTAATCAACAATGTTACATATATAATATGTGCATTGTCGTCGGATGTATACTCGAGCCTTCCCCCACGTACAAAATATACATAGAGGACAATTGTGTGAAGGAGGGTATATAAGAGCGGTAATGAGGCTATAACCAATTGTCCTATTGAAATATGTTGAAGATTTTGTAAGAAAAATACGTGAGTCATGAGTAGAAATAATTAAGTTGACCCTTGGACCAAATAGAAAGAAGAAATAATGTTTGAGGTGCCGATGATTGTATAGGAATGTTTACGTCGATATCTCCAGCAATTGGAATAGTGAACGTGAAATTAATCAATCGTCAATGTTTAATATTTCTTGAAAATCTCATAACTTGCAACCATTTTTTACAATTTAGGTGTGCAATGTAAGATGATAGTAATCAACAATGTTACATATATAATATGTGCATTGTCGTCGGATGTATACTCGAGCCTTCCCCCACGTACAAAATATACATAGAGGACAATTGTGTGAAGGAGGGTATATAAGAGCGGTAAGGAGGCTATAACCAATTGTCCTATTGAAATATGTTGAAGATTTTGTAAGAGAAATACGCGAGTCATGAGTAGAAATAATTAAGTTGACCCTTGGACCAAATAGAAAGAAGAGATAATGTTTGAGGTGCCGATGATTTTATTGGAACGTTTACGTCGATATCTCCAGCAATTGGAAGAGTGAACGTGAAATTAATCAATCGTCAATGTTTAATATTTCTTGAAAATCTCTAAACTTGCAACCATTTTTTACAATTTAGGTGTGCAATGTTAGATGATAAGAATCAACAATGTTACATATATAATATGTGCATTGTCGTCGGGTGTATACTCGAGCCTTCCCCCACGTACAAAATATACATAGAGAACAATTGTGTGAAGGAGGGTATATAAGAGCGGTAAGGAGGCTATAACCAATTGTTCTATTGAAATATGTTGAAGATTTTGTAAGATAAATACGTGAGTCATGAGTTGTAATATAATTAAGTTGACCCTTTGACCAAATAGAAAGAAGAGATAATGTTTGAGGTGCCGATGATTTTATAGGAACGTTTACATCGATATTTCCAGCAATTGAAACTGTTCTGTGGAATTAATCGTCAATGTTTACTCCTCATTCGAAATCTCTAAACTTGCAACCCTTATTTTATTTAGATGTGCAATGTAACTGGATAGTAATTAATACTGTTACATATATATGTTGTGCATTGTAGTCCAACAGCTTTCCAAACCCAATATTCTCGACCATTTTCCGCTGGTCAATGGATAGCTGAGACACGGTATTGATAAACAGTTTCAAGTGTGACCGTTGGAAGCCACTTCTCTTCTCCTCTTTGCCTTCATACATGTTTCGCAATGAACTGTAAATTTTAAAAAATTCAAAGCAATCAACCAAATCATTCCAACTCCTCTTATATACAAGGTTAATAGACGAGATAAAATATAGTTGTAGTCAAATGTGTGTTTCGCAACTATAGAAGAGTGGTAAAAATACACATGACAATTTATAACTAATACTTCAAATATGTAGCAGGATTTTAGTTCATATTTTCCACATATGGATATGTAGCAGGTGCCTAAACCATTAGTACAAATATATGTCAACTCCTAGCCCATATGTGCTTTAAGCGATAACTTGTTGGATACGAAAATTGTATAACAAAATTTATCTAAATATTCCCAACCTTAAAATGTGAAATTATTCTCATAATTTTTTTTTCTTAGCCTATACTTTTAAACTATCAACCGTTGTTCTGTTTCTATGTGCACTGTAATTGAAAAAAAAATTACTTTCTAAGAAATAAAAAATGTGCAACTTAGTCGAATATATTCACTAAATTCCAAAGCATAGAAAATATAGGTTTAGTCAAATGTGTCAAAACAACTATAGAAGAGTGGTAATCGCTTAGATCTTAAAGTGTGCTAATTGCTCAGATCTTAAAAAATAGATGAAACCAAAAATTTTTGCATTGTATACACGACTTAAAATAGAATAATAGAATTGCAGCGAAATGAATGTGAATATATTTCGCAGATCTTAAACCAAATGAATGTGCTAACCTAGAAGAAAAATGGACTTGGATTCCTAGTTCTAGTTCTAAAGCAACTAAAACAATTATTTCAATTCAGGCCAATCCACACCGGCCTCTCTACATAGGATATCCAGGTCGACGAAAGAACCACTTTCCTCTCCGTCTCGTTCCATCAGTTTCTGCTCCAACATTAGCCTTAACAACAAACCGCCTTCAAACTCATTCCCCATAACAAATTGTAACAAAAAAATCTTCAATATTTTTGAATTATTAAATTGTTTATAGTCTTTTTACCACTCTTCTATACTTGCCTTCACACAATTGTCTAAATGTATATTTTCTACGTGGGGGAAGACTTGAATATATACCCGACTACAATGCACAAAAATTATTTGTTACAATGTTAATTCATTTCTAGTTACATTGCACATAAAAATATAATAACGGTTGCTAGTTTAAATATTTAGGATGAGAAATAAAAAATTGACGAATAATTTCACTTTCACTATTTGTTATCTTGGAAATATCAAGCTAAACGTTCCCATACAATCCTCAAAACTAAAAAATTATGTATTATTTTTATTTCGTCCAAGAGTCAACATATATTTGTACTGATGATTTACATATGTTAGAAAATATGAAATAAAAATCTTCAAGATATTTGAATTATCAAACTGTCACGAGTATTTTTACTACTCTTTTATACTTGCTTTGACACATTTCATTAGATGTATATTTCCTATGATCTCCAGCCTTCCTGCTAGGATTGCCCCACTCGTGCTGCTCAGAATCAAAGCACATTTCGATGCATGGTTTACAGTCCAAAAGATCAACCTCATTGACTTGTTCAACGACATTTACCCCACTGTTGATTTCTTCATCCATTATCCAACTCTTATCTCCCACAACAATACTTGACTAAATTAGGAGCTGGAACAATCAAATATAACCGAACCGTATTAGTTAAAACTAAAATTGCAATAAATTTTAACGTCTAATATTGAACAATGAGAAAGAAAGAGACATGCAGCGAATCATATATTTTTTCATGAAGATTCTGATGATTTTTTCATCCATTAATCAATTCTTATCAGCCACAATCATCCATTTTTTCATCCAGGAACAATCAAATATAACCGTATTAGTTACAACTGGAGTAAAAAAATCATGTATAATATTCTCAATATGTCAACATATATTAAACATTTTCGATATGGAATATAGGAGGAATATTTATAATAACAAAGAGAGGTAGATAAATGCGAGGTTATATAAAGGTAAACGATCTCTCTCTGAGGGAGAAAAAAAAAACAGATAGTAGTAAGGATTTAGTAGTAAAGAAAAAGCATTAACCGAAAACCAAAACCATAAACACGATTGTGAGAGAAAATGCAAACACAACAGTACCAACTGCAAGGCTGCAATGAATATAGGAGGTAGAAAAAAAAATTGGAGTTATAAGACTAGATTCAAAACCACAATTATTGACGCTAAAGTACGTACGGAGAAAGCATTAACATAAAACCATCAACAACAATCTGAAAGGCAAAAGGGGACTCAATTGTACCGGGAACAAATCTAAATACCCCAACCCCAACCAATAAAATGCACATCTTCTGTAAAGTATACGTGCAATGTTATAAGGCAACGCTAATATTCATATTCAACACTTGTTCATCAATAATATTCATATTGAATACAAATAATATTCCTATTCAACAACAACCATAGACATCAAAAACAAAAATCCACAAGATAAATGCAAAGTAAGAAAAACACTTGAATCATCAGGCATGACGTATTTTATCAATTGAATGAATCCAAGACTATATAAATTAGTAACTAAGCTCACAAGCGTAACTTCATCTTAAAAAATGGATAACTTTCAAAGAATAGTCAAATTTTCGAGGGTTTTGTATGTGAATAAAACCTTTATATATGATATGTATGAGTTAAAAATATTTTCCTAAAAACAAAGCGGATAACAACTTTATATAAATTTTTAGATGAAAGAAACATGTAAATAAAGCCTCGAATTGCTAAAGATAAAATACAATATAACTAAAAAAAATCAGCCACTGAGGTTACTGTATGTTTGTTAATGTCGAAGAGTGTACTAAGGGTATAAAATACCTAAAATAAAATAACATTCGTAGGTTAGGTTGTACATAATTCTAACGTCATTAACATTGTTTATAAGAATAATTTTTATCCATATACAACATAATGAGGTATTAGTCTTTTTCACCTTCATGCTGTTCTACAATTGAATGAATCCAAGACTATATAAACAAGCAACTAAGCTCACAAGTGTAACTTCATCTTCAAAATGGATAACTTTTAACTAATAGTGAAATTATCGATGGTTTTATATGTAAAAAAATTTCAACATTATTTTTAGATCACACTAACCAAACAAACCCTAAAGTAACCAAAAAACGTAATAACACACAACATTTAACAAAATCAAATCAATAGGCTCAGATTTCACTATTGAAAAATTAGATTGTGTAAAGTTGTACTAGAAAATGAACAACTACTGTAAATTATACGTGCAATGTTATCAGAATAATTTTTATCTCTCTGTAATATAATGTGCTATTAGTCTTTTTCACCTTCATGATGTTCTACAATTGAATGAATCTAATATTATATAAATAAGTAACTAAGCTCACAACCGTAATTTCATCTTCAAAATGGATAACTTTCATGGAAGAGTCAAAATTTCAAGCGTTTTATATGCCAAAATTATCGACAATTTTAGGGGATCACACTAACCAAACAAACCCTAAAGTAACCAAAAAACATAAAAACCCACAACATTTAACAAATCCAAATCAAAGAACATAAATATTTCTTTTGAACAATTAGATTGTGTAAAGTTCTAATATAAAATGAACAACTTCTGTAAATTATACGTGCAATGTTATAAGACATCGCTAATATTCATATTCAACACTAACCATAGGCAGAACGAAGCTCATCAACAATATTCATATTCAGTATCAATAATATTCATATTCAACAACTACCATAGACATAATGTTCATAATGCAAAAGTTTTACAATGTGATTAATTTCATATACCATGATGAAAATATATTCTGAAGAGGATGTTAAGCCCAATTCACATAGAAGAAACTAATCACGATATATAGGGGTTATTTTCACCCATAAAAGTTGAACAAGGACTAAAACAGGAAATAGGAAAGAAATTACCAAATCGAGACGGCATCAACTAGTATCAAAGGGTATCCAAATGACCTGTTATGCTGCAATACAAATTAACCACATTACAGTGTTAGTATATAATAGCAAAATAAGAATGAGTGGTCCAATACTTGTTTAGAAAAGGTAAAAAAAATTATACTGTATTAGAATTGCTCGACAAGTATTTTGAGATAAGATAACTAAAATTAAAAATAAACTATTAATGTGGAACGGAAGAAGTATTAACTAAATATCACCTCTGCAGAAAAAAAAACTCTCTCATCTCTTACATCAAACAAATTAAAACAAAATAAAACTAGGGTTTCATACACGAAGCATTCGATGATCTTCATGATCCGAACAAAAAACGAGGAACTGTAGAGTGACTATTGCAATATTAATATTAGTAAGAGATGCAATAGTGAGATTGTAATACATATTGGTATATAAAATTGTACTTTACATAGACCGGTTCTATTACTATAAAAGCTTCGAGTTCACATTTATATTGGTAAAAATTAAACAAAATTATAAAGTACAATTGTATATTATTATTATATTTGATTGATTATAAAGATGGCATGGAGGAAACATGAAAGACATGCGGCAGATTAATCTTCGACTTTATGATTGCTAAGCCTTCCTAAGGCAGACAAGTACAACATTGCTCCCAAGTTTCCCAGATTGAGATAAGCATTGCTCAATAGCAGTCCAATTAAGGTTGGGACTTTAACCACAAATTCATAGTTTCACAACTTCCTGGTTCGTAGCAAAAACGGTTCGGAGGTGTGGTTGGTGACTTGAAATTCCCTGATTAAAATTGTTGACTAGTCTATTTGCATATGAAAAAAAGATCGTGTACATTTGACCTCCCCATAATAACAGGGGTCTAATTTACTAGCTAGTGTATTATTGTCTATTTAACTAAGTCTTTGACCATGTGAGATTTAGGAAATAGGAGATTAGGCCGGCAACATTTGAATCAAACAACAAATTGTGTTTGAATAAGATCCTCAATCTTCGAACAGGATTTTAAATGAATTAACTTCCCACATAAGTTTTACAAAGGTACCCTATATTAAATGATTATTGGGGTCATTAATATCTAAAACTAGAGGGTTGCCCTCTCAACCCTCTTCAAAAGTCGATAGTTAGTAATTCACTTAAATGAAAATCAAATTAGAGATTCTGGATTCAGCAATAACAGACTTGAAATAGCAATCGATTAAATAGTCCCAACAAGAAAGTTTATTGACTTCATCCCATGAATATATAAAGGGTGTCCTTGTTGAATTACAGAGCAATTTAAATGCTTGTCAATAAAAAAAAAAAACTAAAAATGGTGACCCAATGAACTATAATGTGTGTATATTTTTCCAATCAAAACAAAATCTTTAGTATGTAATGTTAATGTTTGAGAGATAAAAAGAAGACATGGGTTAGATCTGGCATCTTTAATATCTACATCATTTTCACAATATACACACTATAATGTGTGTATATTTTTCAAATCGAAACAAAATCATCATAGAATGAATGATTCAAAGTTATCCCAGTATAACAATATATCATATAATGCTTAAAGGTCTGGAGAGAAGGAAAATCCAGCTTCCCGTTCATTCTAGGACAAACAAGTACATATTTAAATTAGGTTTCATAATGTTGAATTCCTAATATTTACATCATAATATGTACTTTTTGTAGTGTTAATGCAAGGATGAAAATTTTCTAAGTTTTCTATCTTTATTTTGTTTTTTTAAAGTAAGTTTCTATCTTAATTTTTTAGTCTTAATTTTATTCTCTAATACTTTGGCAATTCAATTCCCTCTTTCCATAGGCTTCACTATATACGACTAGCTTATAGTGTTGCCCCATATTTCACCAAGTCATAGGCTAATACAAATGTATTTACACTATAAGGCCCTAATTGTAATTAAAGGGTTATGACCTGATTTTTGTCATAATATTCATAAGGTGGCTGCTTTCGAATTCAAATCTGCGTTTTCACACTTGACAACCTGAGATTTTTACCAGTGGACTTAACCATTGGCTCTTAAAACATAGAAAATGTGGTTTGGAAATATGTAAATATATTATGATTAATATAATCAAGATTAACAATTTATCACTACAGAGATCCTCAATACCCTCACAACATTATATACCATTGACCAAACATTTCTAACCACAAGGAAGAAATTATATATCCTATATATATAACAGCTTAGAATTGATCAGATCTGTATATTAAAACAGAAACAAACCAAAAAATTGAATGACTCAAAACAATAATAGACCGGAGAGTGAATTTAGCGTACCTTAAATCAATGGATGAAAAATATCTATTCATGGAAAATACCTTAAAGACTCGGAGGTCCAAACCTTGAATCTTCATCTCCGCCTTCTCCCCCACTCGTCGATGATGGTGGGGTCGGATTTGTGATCAGATTGGCAAATTAGAAAACCTAGTTTTTGCTAAAGTGGAATTTGAACAGTGAATGATGTTGGAACAAGGACTTGTTTGGCGATTTGAATTTGGATGAAATTTTGGAGGCAATTTTCAATTTTCGGGAAAGATAACTTTGGAACAGAGTGTATACAACTACAGTTCCGTATATATATAATATTAATAAGATGACGTGGAGTTTTGAGTTTTGTGGACCAATCACACAACAACACCTGTGAATGGTCATTTTCCAGTCAGAGAGGAAATGGACCTGATTTTTCTCCATATATGAAAGGGCATGGATAAGAAGACAGGAAGACAGACACACAATATATGTATATGAAAGGGCACAAATATATACATGGATATATGCCCCAAGAAATGTCCTCTGCACATGTATATGAAAGGGCACATATATATACATGGATATATGTATATATATATATATATCATATATGTATATACATGTAGAGAGAGATCTAGGATTCGGATGCCGCTTCCACCTCGTCGCCAGCGCCGCCTCCGCTTCCTCGTCGGCGCCGCTCTTCCTTCCTCGCCGGAGACCCCTTCGCCAGCGCCACCTCTGTTTCTTCACTGGTTACATATGTATATATATATATAGATGTATATATACATAAATCTATACATATATAGATAGAGATATATTATTTAGTTTAAATTAAAAATTAAATAATAAAAAGTTCTCTAATTTAGAAATTAAGTTAAGAATGTATATATAGAGATATATTATTAAATTAAACTAAAAATCTAAAAAATAATTTTTATTTTAAAATTAAGTTAAGGGTATATATATATTATTTAGTTTATTAAAAATTAAAAAAAATATTATAAAATTTTCTAATTTTAAAATCTCAAGGATATATAAATTAATTCTTTAGTTCAAACTAAAAATGAAATAAAATTAAAAGATTTTTTACTTTTAAAATTATGTTGAGTTGGATGGAAATTTCAGGAAGGCAAGGGTTAAAAAGGTCATTTCAAAGCTACAAAGGATAAAATAAACTATTTAATACCATGACGTCATCACATCACAACTGACATCTAACGGCTATTTAACGGAAGGGGGTGTTCGATACATGGAACTAAATCTGAGGGGGTGTAACTGGGATATGTCATAGTAGAGGGGGTGTAACTGGGATATAGGCAAATCAGAGGGGTGTAAGTGGGATTTACCCTTGTTTTTACTTCAATTAAACCCTCTTAGGTTTGAATATCTTCAATTATACCTCCTACTGTTCAATATTTTCATCATTTAGCCCCCCTTAACGATGACATCATCCTGAATTTTTTTTAAAATCCCTAAACTATTCCCAATGTGTTATCTTGTTCTATTTGGAAACAAGGATAGTATTTTTATCAATTAGACCACCTCCCATCATTTTATTACTTTTTTTTTAATTTTAAAAAAACATATTAAATTCAAGACAAATATATAAAGTAAAAAAAAACATATAAAATTCAAAAATATATATATTAAATTTTGAAAAAATATATATATTAAATTTTAAAAAAATTATAAAATTCAAAATTATATATTAAATTTTGAAAAAAATTATAAAATTTGAAAATAAATATAAAATTCAAAAATATATATATTAAATTTCAAAAATAATTCTTAAATTCGAAAATAATTATAAAAAAAAAAAAACATGTAAAATTCAAAACCCCCAACACCAACCCCAAATATTCACAAACAAATATTTAAATTTTTTGGAAACTAATTTTTTTAATTTGTGAATAAAAATTAAATCCTAAAACCCCTAACCCAACCCCAAATATTTAATTTTTATAAACACATTTAATTTTTACAAATAAATAAATTAATCTCTCTCTCTCTCTCTCACACACACACACACACACACACTGCACACAACACGTATATATACATATATACACACACACACACATATATATATAGATCTACACCCCCCTCCCACTACCGGCGTTGCCCCCCTCCTACCACCACCACCCTCCCACTGTCAGCGTCGCCCCCCTCCCACCACCCCCCTCCTACTGCCAGCGCTGCCCCCCTTATTTTCGAAAATGGCGGTGGTAGTAAATTGATTAAAGGGTTTCTCGTGGTGGTGTCGGTGGATGATGTGGTGGTGGTGGTAGTGGCAGCAGATGGTGGTGGTGGTGGTGGTAGTGGCAACGGATGGTGGTGGTGGTGGTGGTTAGGGTTGGAGTGTTTGGTTTGAGGGATAAATTGATTCAAAGGGGTGTTTGTATTTTCATTTGTTTAGATCGTTATCTCTCCAAGCGAAGTTGAACCCAATTTTGTTGTTCCTCGGCTGCAGAGGATTCATTATTTCCATGGCTTGAATTTACAACAACTTCCAATTCTGCAAGCAACTTCTTGGCTGTCGAAAACATGGATGAATTTTTTTTTCCTACTATTTTTCATTGTTTTGAGACCAACGGGGCAAGCACTATGTGAACTTTCATCAATATTTATTGGTGGGTCATCATCGTCAAGGTTTACCGATTCTGAAGTTGATACACCAAAAATGGAAAAACCTGGTGTTGTTGGTATCGATTCGGATAAATTTTCAGGCTAAATAATATCTAAATCGATAACACCTCCTTTTCTTCTAAGTTGAGTTGACTTTTGTTTAACATTGCAATGGATATGTCATTCATGTGTTTCACGTAGCACAATCCAACAATGCTCAAACTTAAATTCGTGATGTTCTTGTAGTTTATGTAGTTGTTTGACAATTTTCATATATAGATTACGAACAAAAATGATATTAGTTATTTCAATAATTATTCAATAAATAAATGAATAGTTCTTGTAATTTATAATTAAAACTTATTGTATCTTTATCAGTATAGTCATTGGCTTGATTGTCGCAGACATTGTTGTAGAATCCAAAAATTTTGTTTACTTTTGCTTGAAAGGTTGAGAAACGATTCATCAGATCATTACTATTTCTTCCAGTTATGCCTCTCAATTGACTAGTAAAATGAGAGTGAATTTCCACAAGATAGACTTACTTTGATCTATCCCCGTCACCGAATCTTCACCAATCATTATCCATGCTTTGTACAATGCTACATCTTCTTCATTTGACCATTTTTTATTCTTTGGCTTTGAAGGGGTTGGGATTGAGAATTTTGCTGATATGGGACTTGGAATTGAGATGCATATTGTGATTGATGCGGGTTTTGGAATTGAGATGGATATTGAGGAGGATGTGTATATTGGAAGTTGGGTTGAGACAAGAATTCATATTGGGTATGATCTTGAAAGTTCCACCCATAATTGTATTCGGGTGGTAATTCAAAATTACCAAATTGGTTAGTGTAAGGGTTGTTGAATGGAAGTCAATTATCCATGGTATATGTATGAATTGTTGAGATAAATAATTGAAGGAAAGGAGGATGGTATAAACCAAGTTAATGTGGGGTGATATTTATAGAAATGAAGAAATTTTATCAGCTTTGGATTCTTTCTGCTTTTTCTTATACTTTTTATTTAATCAACTTTTGCTTTGTTAAAGAATCAACTTTTGCCTTTTATTTTTCTTTTTGCAGTTTGCTTTTTGCTTTTTCTTTTGCTTTTTTAGTATATGCAAATTGTTTTTTGCAACTTTTTTTTTTTTTTTTTTTTCTTTTTGCATCTTGGCATGGCACACATAAGGGGAGAGGTCGCAAACCTACTCTCATATTAGAGGCGGTTGCATCAAAAAAATTATGGATCTGGTATGATTTCTTTGGTATGGCTAGTTCACACAATGACGTGAATGTCTTAGACCATTCTCCAGTGTTCCAGCATATTATCAATGGTACAATGCCTTCTGTTAATTATGAGGTGGGGTATTACTTATCTGATGCTATATATCCAAAGTGGGCAACTTTGATACAGACTATTCCACATCCAACTACTGAAAAGGAAAAATTATTTGCTAAAAGACAAGAAGCAATTAGGAAGGATGCTGAGCGGGCTTTTGGCATGTTGCAGATAAGGTGGGCTATAACACATGGACCGGTGTATTATTGTAAAAAAGAAGACTTAAGCAAGATAATGAGAACGTACATCATATTACACAATATGATCATAGAAAACGAACCAGACGCAAACATTTTGGACTGAACACCTCCACCAAATGAATCAGTCTCGCTTCCTCAGTACAATCGAGACCCGTCATTTTTGGCAGTACACATCTCTGCTCGACTTGGTAGGATTCTCAATGCGAAGGATAATTTGGATCTGAGGAAAGACCTCATAAATTATTTGTGGAATAAATTTTGTAATGAAGAAGTTGATAGGTGCTCAATATTGGTCATTTTTCGCCCCTATCTTGCGTTTGTTATGTCTTTACATTCCATTACTTGGTATTTTTATCTCATTTATGTGTGTAAACATGTTTAAGGAACTTAATGAAGAAATAGAGCTAATATCAGTGAATTAACTGAGTTCGTATTCATTTCTATCTCGAGAAAGGAATCAAGAGGTGCGCTAGAGCAAAGAAGAGCTACCAGAGGGCAAAATGGTCATTTTCCTACATTATTATCTCACCGGAAGGGCAAAAATGTCAATTTTAGACATTAATACTTCACCGAAAAGCATTGGGAGTCAAAGACGACCAGGCGAAAAAATGGGTTTTTACAACAAAAATGCATTATACCCTGCGTCGTTAGAGAGAAAAAGGGTAGATTAGACCCAACCTACGCTCCTAAGCTACGTTGTGGTTTTGGACCCTACGCCCAAGCGTAGGTCAGGAGCATAGCCCTACGCCCAAGTGTAGGTCAGGAGCGTAGGTCCCACATGTTGGTCACGTGATCCCTCGACATGCTGATTTTATTTCGGAGTTGTTTTAGAATTTTTCAGTTTTGTCCCTACTTCGATATTTAAAGAGATCGGTGATTCCAGACCTATACATACAGACTTATACACATATTTACATATAATTTTATTAGATTATTCATGTATTATGAAATTACAGAAAATGACAATCATTAGGGTTTCCCTCACGTGTTTATAAATATTAGAGGGTTAGGTTTAGTTTAGAAGTTATGTTTTAAGTTCTAGTTTTAATATAGTTTTTGGAGGCTGGTTCATGCACGTTCATTCATAGAGTTCTTCCATTGAAGAGAACCATTATAGAAGACCTAGAGATCCGAAAAAGAAGGTCATGGAGAGTGTTTCTACACCGACAATGCAGATTCTCTCAGCCATGATCAACTAATTCAGTATCTAGGGTTTTCTCGCAAAACCCTAGCCAAGTAATGTAGTTCTGATTTTATATTCAATTGTAGAGAGGGGAAACTGTGACTATACTGTGATGATTGTGTTAGATGAGAGACCGTTTTTATTCGTGATATAAGTTTATATATTTGAATTGATTCTTGTCTTAGACTTTTCGAATTTATTTATCTTACACAATCACAATTATTCACTATGGGTTGGAAATCGGATGCTTAATCTGTGATTTTCTACACAATGGTGGTTATAAAACTTGAAACCCTAGGTTGACACAGGTCATGCCCTGACAAACTGATATAGACATGCCTTAGTTTATTTTCATGCTTTAATTTAATTTTTTGTTAGTAATTGGCATGCACTAATCAATTTAGTCTTGAGATGGGTTGTCGCGATCCGGTTGAAAGTAATCCTTTTTGGGGTCAAACTGCTGGCGCGGTGCGACCTGATTCACAGTCAATGGATCGCCCTCATGCAATTGAAATAGAATTTGAACTATGTTATGTGGTCAGTGGTGGAGTGAGAAAACCCTAGTTTTCTCTCCCTCTAAATCACAAACCAATTTACTTTGTTGTTTAGATTAATTTAAGTAATATTAGATAATTCACAAAATCAACTTTTTTCGAAAAACTATAATTCAGTGTTTTTAAACTATTAAAGTGACCAATCCTCGTCTCGGTGGGATCGATATTCCCCTACTCAAGCAAAACTATATACAATTGATCTGTGTGCTTGTAGAAGGGTAAAACCTAAAGTGTTGTTTTTAACCATATATTTTGTACACACCTAACGCCCACCAGAAGTGTAATAAAAAAATTTAATTAAATGTATTTTTTTAATAATGTATGTTTTTTTTTATTATAGTGGATTATATTTTTCACATTATTTGTAATGAATAAATATTAAGTTTAAATATTTTATTTTGTATTAAAATAGATAATATGGATAACATAATAAAATTAATAGATTTTGAATATATATTCTTTAATTAATAATATAATTTTAAGTATAACTAAACTAATATATTAATAATATATATAATTTAATTTTAAGTATAATTAAACTAATATATTAATTATATATATATAAAGCATCCTAATTATATATATGTATAAAGAAACGAAAGCTCATAGCACAATCCAACTTCACGCCTCACATCTTCAGTGGTCATCTACAAGTAAAAAAATATAGATATAATTAATTAAACTAATATATTAATATTATATATATATAAAGCATCCTAAATTAACCTTAATCGATAATCTGATTTGGGATTTGATGCGACGTCAGGTGTGTAAAAATATGTGGTTAAAAATAGGGTTAATTTCATTTATACCCCCTGAGGTTTGTCCTATCATTACTTTGACCCTCTCAGGTTTGCATATCTTCATTTATACCCCCTGCTTTACCTAACTCAACTCATTTACACCCTTTGTTTTAGTTTATCAGTTTAACCCCTTCCAATAAAATGCATTAATTCCTATTCTACCCCTCATCTAACTATTTGGATAAAAGGATACTGTTTGAAAGTTTTTTGAAAAAAAATTTAAATTTCTAGAAAACAAATATAAAAGATATGTAAAAAAAATAGAAAAAGATATTTTTTGAAAAAAATAAATTCGGGAAACTATAAATGTTTGAAAACATATATATATATATTAGGGAAATTATATTTTGGAAAAACTATTTCCAGAAAATTATAAATTTTTCGCACTTTTTTTTTTTAAAAGTGCGAAATATTTATATTTTTTCCAGAAAGTTATAAAATTTTCGCACTTTCCAGAAAATTATATTTTCTAAAAAAATATTTCCAGAAAATTATAAAATTTTCTCACTTTCCAGAAAATATAAAAATGTTTGAAATATTTATAATTTTTTCCAATTTTTTTTTCTCCAACTTAATTTTCCGAAAATATTGTTTTTCATAATATATTTTTTCAAAAAATATATATTTTAAGAAAGTTATATTTTGAAAAACATATTTCCAGAAAATTATAAAATATTCACACTTTTTTTTATATTTTTTTAGAAGTGCGAAATATTTATATTTTATTATAAAATTTTCGCACTTTTTTATATTTTTTTAAAAGTGAGAAATATTTATATTTTTTCCAGAAAATTATATTTTCTGAAAAAATATTTCCAGAAAATTATAAATTTTTTGCACTTTTTTTTATATTTTTATACATATAAAACAATAATTTTTTTTAAAAATTTGAATAAGATTAATGGAATGGTAATTTGGACATTTCATTAGAATTTTGACCAAAGTCAAATGAATAGTAATTAGAGGGGGTGTAAATGAAGATATGCAAACCTGAGGGGGTGTAAGTGATGATAGGACAAACCTTAGGGGGTGTAAATGAAATTAACCCTTAAAAATAACACCTTCACGACTCTAGGTTTTACCCTACGCAAGCGCACGTATCAATTGTAGAATAACAAATGGCTTGAGTAAGAGATATCGATCTCACAAAGACTGAGATTGTTCAGTCTAATAATTTAAAAACACTGAATTATATTTTCTGAAAATTATTTGTTTAGGTGGTCGAAGACTAAACTATCTATTTTAACTAAATTAACTAAAAAGTAAAGTAAATTGGTTTGTGATTTATATGAGAGAGAAAACTAGGGTTTTCATCACTCCACCACTAACCGCATAATATAGTTCATTAATGTATTAATTGTAAAAGGGCGATCCATAACTGTGAATCAGGTCGTACCACAAATAGCTAAATACGACCCCAAAAAGGAGTACCATCAACCGGATTGCAACAACCCGTCTTATGACTGACCTAATTAGTACATGTCAATTATGTTACTCTAATCTACTCCTAATACATGAAAATAAACTAAATCATGTCTATATTAAATCGCCAATGCACGACATGTGTCAACCTAGGGTTTCAAGTTTTATTACCACCATTGTGTATAAAATCATAATTAAGCATTCGAGTTCCAACTTATAGTGAATAATCATAATTGTGCAAAACTATATATTCATTCCATCTAAGACAAGAATTTAGAATAAACATATACTTTTATATTGCAAATCAGTACGGTCTCTTAACTACTACAATCATCACAGTATGGTCAACAGTTTCCCCTCTTTACAATTAAAAAAAAATTAAAGAACTACATTACTTGGCTAGGGTTTTGCTAAAACATCTTAGATACTGAGTTAGTTGGCCATGGAAGATAGTGACTGTATCGTTCATGTAGAAACGCTTT